>VZTJ01002933.1:1815109-1844537 GCA_013397795.1 Orthonyx spaldingii | reverse complement strand
GCCGCCCCGGTCCCCGCCGCCGCCGCCGCCGCCGCCGAGGCTGGGCACGGCCGCCCCCTCCCTCCCGTCCTTCCCCGCCTCTTCCCGGGAGCCGCCAGCCCGGCCCCGCCACCGCGGGGAAACTGAGGCACGGACGGGGGGCGGAGAGCGGGGATGCTCCCGGGGGGAGGCAGGGAGAGAGCTGCTCCGGACGGCACCGAGGTGCGGACTCCGGCGGTTCGGGAGAGCGCCGGGCGCCAGGCACCGCGCGGGGACGGAGAAGGGGGCAGAGATGGAGAAGGCGTGGGGCAAGAGGGGCGCAGACCCCCACAGCCCACTGCGGGGCATTGAGGGTCCCCCGAGCCCTGCATGTCGGTGCCCGCGCCGGGCTGTGCCGTGGGACCCCCAGGAAGGGGAAGCCCAGCCCTGCCCAGCCCCGCGGGGCTGTTGCATCTCCACCTCGGGGGAGAAGCTACATGAGAAATCGGTCCGAGAGGGAGGGGATGGGCAGGGGTCAAGAGATGCAGGAGAGGTGTGGGGAGGGCAGCCAGGTCCCCTGCCTGCAGCCAAGCACAGAAGTGGGTCCCACTCCCGTCCCCACCCCGAGTGAGGCTTTCCATGCAGGGTTGGAGTCTTTAGCAGGATTTTACCCCATCTCCTGCAGCCCCAGGGAAAGGGTGAAGCAGCAGCCTACTTGGGGAGGCTTCCAGAGGCACGGTGCTGCCAAGAGAGGAGCTCACAGCCCACCGGTACATCTGGCACTGGGAACTTGATGTCCCGCTGCTGCCCCTGGTTATTTGCTGCCATCTGTGCACGATGCCATCCCCGGGGCATGCAGACTGTGCTGGAGAGTCCCCTCCGTGGACAAAGCCAGGGGCTTTTGTCATGCCACTGCCCGTGTACCAACTGTTTTCACCGTGGCAGGGGTCCTGGGCACATCTCAGGGGCTGTCCAGCTCCCATCACTTCCCAGCGCTCCTCCCTTCATTCTCTCCTCCATGCAGAGAGACAGAGGAGAGCAGGGGCTGCGGGAGGAGGCAAAGCATCCCTCCTGATCCCTGTGCCCAGCCCGGCCCACAGGAGCTGCAGGGCAGAAGGGAATCCAGAGCAGCGAGGAGGGAGGGCCATGCTCACGAGGCAGCGTGTTGTCAGCGTGCTTTGGTGTCAAGCCATGAAAGAAGCCGCCTTAGCGAGGCAGTGATGCTTAGCAACTGCCTGGATCTAAAAATAAGAGCCATTTAGCAAGGAAAACGCAGTGGAGAAATGCTCAGAGAACTAAACACATCCCCCCCAGCCCTCTGTGGCCCAGGCAATGCACAGAGCCTGCATGCACTGACCAACTGCGGAGAAGCTCCCGGGACAGCTCTGGCAATGCCTCCTCTTGCCTGACAAGCAAAGCTGGAGCCTGGCCAGCTCACAGATCCCCTGCACTTCTGGGCTTGTCCATCCTGCTGCTCCCTGGCCTCCTCAACCTCCCTCCTCCAACCTCTCCACCACACGCTCAGCAACATTTTCTTGGCTGCCCTTGGGGACCAGCAGTGTCCCAGGGAAGGAGGTTGGGAGGGCTGTGTGATCCATGTCCAAGCTCACCCACCGACTTCACCTTCCTCGGGGTCCATCCTGCTGTGGATGTGGCAAGTCCAGCAGAGCTGCACAGAGAAGTTTTCACCTTCTGCCATCCCTAGTCCATTGGGAGGCAAACATGGCTATTTTTATCCTAGCTAAGTGCTCCTGTTCCAGCAGGCAAGCAAGAGATGTTTTGCCAGACTGGGGAGAGGGGGCAAGTTGGGCGGCTTGGTGGGCACCACAGGGTAGGATGGGGCAGCCCCAGGTCCAGGCTGACATATTCCACCCTCCCCATAGTGTAGAAAAAGGGGGACACAACTCGCTTGATCGCTGGTTACAGCTCCTTTCCTTAGCAGACAGGAGGGCTGGGCATTCTGCCAGGATTCACAGCCTTTGAGCCTTTCTCTGCTTGGGAAAAATATAACGACCTCCCCTAAATGTTCCTCTGGGCACTGGGAGCTGGGGGTCTGCAGGTTGCCAGTGTGGGAAAAGCAGGAATGGGTGTGGTCTCTGCCCTCTTGCACAGACCCAGACAGGTGCCCTGCTGTGGGTGCAGAGATGCCTCGGTGAACGTCTGGACAGGGACAACAGGCACGGTGGCAAAGTCACCCCGGAATGCTGAGCATCCCTTGCAACACGTCTCAGTCTCACCGGGACGTGCGGCAGATGCAAAAAGACTGGGCCAGGCCGAGGAAAATCACGTAAGCAGTGTCTGAGGCTTTAATCAAAGTGTGCCTTGTGCAGCCTGGCTGCTGCTGGCCACATCCACCACAAAAGCAATCAGCAGGTCCAGGACGGGCAGGAACCATGCGCAGGCAGGGTTGGAGGTCTACACTGCTGAAGACGTCACTGGATTAACTATTTCCAGAGAATAGGAAGAGCTCTGTCAGCTCCTGAGAATCCAGATCCCAGTTACAAAGGGTAACTGGGAGGAAAGGCCATGCTCTAGAGGGCCAACACATGGCACAGGCGGCACAGGCTCCACAGGCACAGCTAACCATGAAGCCCATACTCCAAAACCCAGGGCCAGGGAAGTGTGGAGGGCAGGCAGATGGATGGGTCGAGCCTGCTGGGGCGGGCAAGGGTCATATGGATGCACCCAGATCCCCAGATTCATCTCTGCAACAGCAGGAGAGAGCCATAAGAGAAGAGGGCCACGTAAACCAGCCCCAGGGCTCAGCACAGCCAGCAGAGGGGTGGGATGAGTAGGAAATGCAAGGAGGGAGGCAGGCTGGGGGCCCAAATAGTGCTGCCCCATGAAGTGCACCCCAGGCCATGTGCCCCTTGGAGGCAGGGTGTCCCTGGGACCACTCAGGTACCCTCATTCGCATTGGCCCAGGCACAAGGCACATTCCCTAAGTGGCCTATCTGTCACCCTGTCATAGGCAGCAATGCTTTGGTAAGGGACATCTGCACGGGATTACTGCTGCTCCCCAGGCAGTGAAGCTGCAGCCAGAAATGACTCTTAGGGTGAGAAGGGCTGGAAAGTATGAGCAGGGGCATGCTGTCCAGGAGCCGTCTTTGTCCCCAGCTCAGTGTGTAGCCAGCACAGCCTTGTCCTAACTGGGGAAGGGAACAGCTTTGGAAATTCAACAGATGAAGAGCCTGGCTGGAGGCAGAACTGTGCTAGGCTGCTACCAGCCTCGTCCAGACCCAGGCTGGACTGAGCTGAGCCCACCCACAACCATCCCTGCTCCTCCTCCAAGACACTCACCCTGCAATACCGGGCTGATCCCTTCAGCTCATCTATGCCTCCTGCTCCCTGCTGGAACACCCCAGCTGTGGGGGCACAAGACCCTACACTCCCCTGCTGAAAACCCCAGGCTCAACACAAAACCCAAGACAGTCCCAAACCACAGAAGACGACCCAGGAGAGGAGGCAGGAGTGCTGGGGTCTGCACCCCAGGGGTAGAGAAATGTAGGGAGCTCTCCCCCCCGCCCTCTGCTCTCTGCAAACAGCCTGGGGTGGGTGGGACTGGGGGACAGGGAGGGGGAAAAACGTAATTTAACACTTCATTAGGTAACTACAAGGCATTGATCTGCCCTACCAGCCTGCATGCTCTCTAATTGCATATCTCCATTCTTATTAGTTCTATCGCAAAAGCAGAGAGCAGGACTCAGGAGTCTGATCCTATCTTTAGGAAATTTCAAACAGAGATGTAATTGTCGAGTGCTTGAAATCACAGTGCTTTATCCACTGTTAACAGTATTTTAAAGCCATGGTCATCAATAGCATTCCTCGGGATGTGCTCCCAGCAGATGCCATTAATCCTATTTTGGCTGTGGTTGCCCGGTGTCTCTGGGCTCAGATTTACATTTGGCAACAAGGGACAGCTCTGCTGCCACAGCAGAGGGCTTCCAGGCAGCTCCCAGGCTGGGACAGGGGGTGCAGCACCCAGGAACTGGTTCCAGAGACAGAGGGCAGAAACAGAAGCTTCTTAAACTGGCTACATCCCTTGCAAACATGCCAGGAGATGGAGATGAGCAGCTCTGCACCAGGGGCTATTCCCCTCCCGGGACCCAGACAGGCCCCAGTCCAGAGCAGGGATGTTCATGGCCATGCCATGAACATGTCTGGGGAAGGCTCCAGGCAGGGCAAATGGCCTCCCTCAGGAATAAACCACAATACTTACTACCTCTGCAGAGGAAATGGATCTAGGTAGCATGAGACCAAGACAAGACCCTTGGTCTCTGTAGAGAGATGGGTCTGGGATCTTGGAACAGCTACAGCAGACCAGCAGGTCCTTGGGGGGTGATGCCCGAAGGGGACATCAGCCAGGACACACAGGGGAGGGCTGCTCCCATTTCCACTCACCGACCCTGCAGAGGCACATGGGCAGGTGGGAGCCACTGTGAGATTCAGACCGAGGGGGAATTTTAGCTGCTGAAAAGTCTTGCAAAGCTGGAGGAGGAACAGATGATGCTGCAAGCTGCTGGGAGAGCCTTGTGAACAGGACTGTTGCAAGAGGAAGGGAACCTCCTCTGTCAAATGCAAACTAGCAGGTGCGAGAAATCTGGGTGTGCAGGAGGGAGAAGGGACTTTGTATCTCACACTGTATCCTCGAAAGTCAGTCACCTGCCTCTGCTTGTGCCTCCAGCAAGGAAGGATTCCCCACCACGGCCTCATTGCTGGGTGGGCTGCAGGGGGGCTCTGTGTCCACCAAGAATGTTTCTTTGCCACTTCTGCATAACATACAAAATCTTTGTGAAGAAAGGACTTGGTCTGGGGAGTGGAGACTGGAGCACTCCTGGGCTCAGGACATACCCTGAGTCTCACAAGCTCTCCCAGCATTACAAAGCATCTCATGTTTGTGTGCTCAGTGCCTGTGGGCTCAGCTTTTATTTAAAGAGGAACTAGATACTATTTCCAACTTCCATTTATGCCACGCTGGATGCCACACCAGGGACTCCTTCAGCAGCTCAGGTCTGCTATGAGAACAGATGTGCATCTCTGTCACGAGCGAGCCCACACTGCAGACACGTGTTCTGCTCTGCCAGTGCAGGGCCCTGTGCCCAAGCTCACCTCCATGGGAGAGGATGTCTCTGCTGTGACTGTGGTCTCAGCACTCTGCTCTCAGCTGTCCATCCCATTCCATCCTATCCCATCCCCCTGGCCTGGCAATGGTTGCAGCAGAGGGGCCGAAAGCAGGGCATGGGGCTGGGGTGCTGCTGGAGCACCACTTGCTCCACTTGTAGGCTGGGGGAAAAATGGGATCAGAACTGCTGAGCAGCCGCAGGTCATTAGAGCATCCTGGCCCCTGTACACTGTTGGGAGGGCCCTGGCTGAACCCTGGAGCACGGGAGCTCCAGCTAATTAGTCATTAATTGCTTCAGAAGGGAAACGAGCCAACCCAACCTCTGTATGCCTGTAGCAGAGTGACCTGCGGGCCCTGGGACACAGCCAGGCTGCACACCACTGAGAAATGGCTGAGGGTTCATCTGTCACAGCAGAGCTGGAGCAGCAGCCCAGCGCAGTGGGTGTCCATCTCCCAGCAGCCTCCCCAGCCCCTTCCTGCCCCCACGGGACTCCTGGGAGCTCCCAGCCTCTGGCAGTAGCTTGGCAAGGCTCTGAGCTGTGCTGCAGTGAGCGGCAAGCCCGGCTCATTTAATCTATTCAATTGGATTCAATTTCCAGCCACATGATTCAATTAGCCCTGGAGGGACAGCACAGAGAGCAGAGGCTGCAGAGCATGGCCTAGCCCGTGCTCCGGCAGCTGCCAAGCTGGGAGAGGGCAGCACAGGACCCTGTGCTTATTCTGGTCCTCTGGGATGTGCTGAGATGTTGGGGACTCCAGAGGAGCCCCATTCTGTCCCGAAGAGCAGGGGCTCCTCCGGGCACAAGCTGCTGGTCCTGAATGAGGTACGGGCAGCTGTGGGGCAGAGGCTGGGGAAGCCCCATCCTGAGCATCTCTCTTTGCAGTCAGTCACAACCCTGAGGGGTGACAGCCACGCTGGGTCAGATCTGAGGTCCCCATCCCTGAGCACCTGCCAGGGTGGCCCAAAGAAGCTTTGGAAAGACAACAGCACTCAGCAATGTTCCCTTGAGGGTGCTGCCTATCATACGTATTTGGGATCACTCCTCTGCTTGATCAGTGTCTCCCTGGGCACAACCACACTGTGCTGTAGTGGGGAGAATCAGGGCTCTGACCAGCACAAAGGACTCTCAGCAGCCCCAGGGGCCACCAGGTCCCACAGGCCTTGCAACAGCCCTTCTCTAGACTCCTGGTCCAGACTTCCATTCATCACTTACTTTTCTGTCTACCCTCCCCCTGAAAGAATCAGCAAATGCATTAATAAGTTGCCACCAGGGGAAAGGCATGTCTTATCCTGGCCCCTTGGGATTTCTACACTTCCCGAAACGGGGCTCTACCTCTTTGCTTTCAGGTTACTGCAATGGCTCATCTGCCCAAAAAACCCATCGTACTTCTGTCCAGCACAACCCTGCTCATCCCAGCAAGTACCGAACAGGAAAACAGAACCCACAGGAGATGAGAATAAATATCCATAAGGCAAGACACCAAGAGCTGCTTTTGAGTGCCAAGAGCCAGCTGTAAATCTTACCACTGACTGCTGGCCACACATCGTCCCAAAACACACAGTGGCAGCTGTGACTTGGCAGGGGGAACAGCCACTCCCTCTGCCTGCCCTGCACTGGAATGGGAGCTAGGAGAGAGCAGCTCCACCCTGAGAGGGAAGTGTGGGGAAGCAGGTGGAGCACATTGGAGTTGATGTCTTGTGCAAGTGCTGTCTAGGAGACATCTCTTTCCGGAACTTCTCCTCCTGATATCCACCATGCAACAGTCTGCAGGACCCCAGAGCAGGGAGTGTCCAATTCTTCAAGCAGGAAGAGAAAAGCACCCCACAGCAGACACCAGGACATGCTCACATGGACGGCAGCTCAATCCTGCAGAGGAACAGCCCCTGTGCCATGGATATGGGACCACAGCAGGCAACAACCATGACAAGGAAGTGGACAAAGTGGTTTGCAAACCAAACGCAGCAGGTGGGCAAAGGTGCACCCTATGGTCTGGCTGTCGTACGGGATCAGGGGGTTGCTGCTACCTGCTCCTGGCAGCCCCAAAGAACAGACAAAACATCATGTGGAGCTGCCAGCCCATGCAGGGACGTCTCAGCTCCTCAGGAGCTGCTTCTCTCTTGAGTCTGCATGAAAAGTGGGACCTGTAAGAGCTAAAGAAAAAGAGATCAAAAATCACAGTGGCACTTGCAAAACAATTTTTAGGAACTCCCTCCGAAGTTTAGCTCAAATTCAATTCTCTTCCAGAATTCGGTCATTATTTTGTAAAATGTTTGTCTCCCTGCAGCTGCTGCATAATTTAAAGGCAGCAATCTGATTTCTCCCCACACTCCCCAAGCCTCAGAAACAGCTCTTCCAATAACAGAGTTATGAATTAGATATAACAAAATACACTCACCTGCTCAGATCAGATACGGGAAAGTTTCAGGCTGTCACACACATCCTGAAGCTGAATATTAAGATTTAAATGACTTTCTGCTCAGTTCAAGCTGGCCTCAAAACACAAATAGTAGTAGGGTGTTTAACAAAGCAGGCAAATGTGCAGCAGAACCTGTGAGCAGGATTTTTCTGACACCAGCAGCAGAGAGCATCACACCACGCACAGGCAGGTCCCTGCATCCCTCGCTCATGGGCTCTCAGCCTTGCTCATGGTTTCCTTAGTGCCAGCCAGAGGACACATAAGAGGAAGAGGGATGTTGACTACTGGATGGGACCTGCAGACTGGACCAAGGACAAAGCATCACTGTGCAGCACCACAACCTCCCTCCGTATAGGCAGGAAAACTCCAAGGGCAGGTGATAACCCTGCTGCAGTCAATGTGCCCCCAAATGGTGACAGGGCCACTCCCATAACCACCCCACTCTCCCTCCTGCGAAGGACAAACACTGCACACTCCGGACAGATGGGGCTCTGCTATTTATTGAGCTCTAGGTTTGTATGTACATCCATTTACAGTGCTTGGTTCAGTGACAGTGTGACAAGAGGACATGTGTCACAGTATTCCCCAGATCAGACTTGGAGGAGGGCTGGGCTCAGGAGCTGATCTCACACACAGCCTAGGCTTCTACGATCATCCCAGCAAGGGTGCATCCTCAGGGACACAAGACTTTTGGCAGCTGAGCCCAGAGTGAGAAGCTAAAAATTCCAGAGGTTGCCAAGTCAGAAGCAGACTCATCCCAAACTCCCTCACGTATGTGTCTAGGCTCAGCCTAAATGGCATCAGAGAACAGGAGGCATGGGGACAGCTGGATGACTCAATGCTCCAACAGCCACAATGCTGGGGCTGCACCTCAAGTTCCCTTTAGAATGAACTCCCCCCTCAGAGGTGAGATCCCCCTCTATTCCTCCCAGACAAGCACCACGTGCTGCAAACAACTGTTCTTCATTTTCCACTGGAGAAGCTGCCTCCTCTACATGCCCTGGCCTCAAGCAGTTCACAAGCAGTGATTTTATGGAGCCTGCTTGCTCTCCTAAGCCCTGTCCCTCTGACACATACACATTTCCATACACTTGCATGGAAGAAAGCAAATAAGTGTCTGGCTTAGCTGTTAAAAAGCCAGACGATTCCCTGCTGAGGAATAGTATCTTCTGCTGAGAGAAGCCTGTGCTCCCAAGGAAAACATAGGGACTTCATCGGGTGGTGTGCCCAGTGGGTGGCCAAGGACACAGCTCTCAGTTTCCCATGCTCATAGCAGGTAAGATGAAACATTAACACAATTAACGCACATTAGCAAGAAAAAGCCTTGCCTAAAAATCGTAGTCAATGAGCATGACATCCACATTACTCACATTAACCTACAAGGCTAAGAGCAGGACTAGGCACTTTTTAAAAAAACCACCTGTTTTCTAGGGGAGAAAAAAAAAAACCTGTGGATCTGAGATGTAAATAACTTCTCTACTTCAGTCCACCAAGTCAGGCCAGATCCTAACATCATAACATCACTGCTGGGAGCTGAAAATGCACGAGCAGGGAACAGGGGTGGAACGGGTGTTTATGCTATGTATTCCTGAGCTGGGAGCCTGACACAGCACTCTGAACAGGCTCTGCCAGATCTGGGACCCTCTGAAGCACCGGCTCTGCAGCAGAACGCGCTGCCTGTGCCCCACTGCATCATCCCAGAGCTCTTCCTTAGGAAGTCCTCAGTAGACTGTGGCTGTAAGTTGCGTGGTGAAGACAGGAGGGCAAGAGCAAAAGTGAAGTCACTACTTCTCCAAATGCATTTTAACTGTGTGCTACACACAAGGGAAAAACTGGAGACGTCTTCATTCCTGAAGGTCACCAGGCACCTGCAAACGTGTGCAAGGCAGATGTTCCTGTGAGGAAGAGAAGGATTGTCGCAAAGCAGCCTCTGATGGGCAATTAGGTGAGTGGGGAGAAGGAGTCAGCCTGTTCTCTGCCTCATGGAAACCAAATATCTAAAAATGTCCCTCTACCTTAAAAGCAGTGAATGAGCTGGGGCTACTGGAAGCAATAGTGACCCCAAGCAGAGCTGGTCTCCAGTAACACAGTGCTCTGTTTGATGACCCATATTCTTGGATACTGGAGCACACTGGACCCTGTAAGCCAACAGCCTTGGAGGCAAAGTTTCCCCTTCTCCAGTAATCCAATGGCTCAGTTGAAGTGACACCTTCTGACATCAGGAGACAGCAGTGAGCAAGGCCTGCTCCTTGGGGAAACTGTTTTATAATCCAAAGCCATTCCCAATGGTATGGCAGTGGATTTGACTTACATAACAGGAGGACATGTTGACCCAGGCTGATGGAAAAGAACAGCCCTCACCTGGGATCAGAGAGCTTTCCCCGTAGAGCAGGTGAGCAATCTCTACCCAGAACAGTTTCACACAGCTGGGCTGGTTTTATTATTTCAGTTGCGAGCTCTCCCCAGTTCTGCTACAAAGGTTTCCAGTGCATCTTCCCTGAGGCTGTGGAGGGAATCTCCCATTGCTATGCCACAGGAATGGCTGCCCACTCCCATGGCACCATAAAAAATTGCTTGCTCCTCAACATGCCAATCACCTCTCCTCAGCCCAAGTTCTGTTGAAACACATTCCTTTGGGATCAAACACACAACAGCAAGGCGTTCCCCTAAAAGAAACAGTCCCTTTGGCAGGCAGGAGGCAAGGGGCGACCGGCTGCAGAGCTGGAGTGTTCCTGCCCACACAGGCCCATCTCTGCTCAGCCGGCGCAGTGGCAGCGTCCCCCCTTCACGAGATCGTAGAGAATTCCTTCAGCAGCAGTTCCTGGCTCAGCGTGTTGAAAGCAAGGTTCTTCCTCACATTGATGCTGATGGACCGAACCTGAGAGAAACCAAACGAGATATTTTAGCCACAAGACTCTTCCTGGCTCCTCATAAGCCTGGTAGTTTTGACACTGCTGACCTCCATGCTCAGCATGAAGCTGTTTTGCATTTACAGTTCCACAGAAATTGCTGCAGCAAGCTCTCACGGAGACTCCAGCCTAGCAAGGAAATGCTGAGGTTCAGCCATTTCTTGGAAAAACAGGAATGTCTACAGTGACATCGCAGCAAGGAGAGTAAATTCCCAATGAGACAGGGATGGGAGAAGATGCTCTATGTGGATCCATGAGCTACGGTATGTTTTCTGTTCTGGGGCAAAGAGATGGGGGAAGTGAGCACTCCCAGGCTGCAGCTCAAAGATCATATTCTATCAGTGCTCACTGGAGTGCCAGCCAGCATTTCCTGGATTAATGTAGAGCCCATGGCCTCTGTCCTGCCCCAGAACCCACAGAGCCAAAGATACAGACTGAAGGGAAGGACAGAGGCCATGCAGCTCTGCTCTAAACACAAAGTACCACCCAGGCTGGCAGAAGCCCCCGGGTTCAGAGCCAGCTGTGTGTACTCCGAGTGCTGTACATGTGCAGCTGGCTCACTGACTGTCTCTGAAGAAGAGACACCTTTATTTCTCAATGACACCCAGACTTCTGGTCACCCACCGAGCACAAAGAAGAGCTGGGCAGCCCTGCTGACAGCAGCTTCCCTTCCCCCCTCGTGCCTGCAGACTCGTTGGCCAAACACGCAGGCCCCAAACTCGTCTCAGTCTCAGCAGCACTTGGCAACGAGAAAACAAAGTCAAACATCATCTGTGTCAGAGACTGTGCAGCAGTGACAGAAAGCAAAACTGACACAAGCTCATCCAAACAACAGGATTACAGTTCCCAGAGACTTGGAGCCTGTGATAATAAGGTTGTTGCTGACCTGGTTAGTGTTTTGTGCTTTATAAAAGCACTGGGGGAAGAATTATATAGATGCATAATGAGGAATCCAACACTGGGGGCTGGAAGAGTACAGATATGTATATATATATGTACACATACTGCTGAGGGTCCCACTTGCTGCCCTGGTGAGAAAAAAAAGAGGGCAAGGACAGAAAGCTACCCAAAATGCAGGATGTATAAGAGAGGGAAGGAAATCAAAACTTGGAAGGTTAACAGGGCAAGCTGTGTAATGAACCCCAGTGAGCCCCACTGCATAGACCCTAACAACCTGAGCACACCAGAAAAGATGTCTACCCTGAAAGACAAAGTACTTAAGTTTTATGTCATCCGTAGAAACCACAAACTCTCCTTCATCAAGATGCTTGGCAGAGACCCCAGGCATCTTTGTTCCCTTGGAATACCTCCTCAACTCTCTTCTTTAGGTGTCTTTTTACTTACTCCATCCTCAAATAGTTTGGGACCATGTCCTGCAAGATAACCATGTGTTGTACCCTGTGTTAAACACCACTCTAAGTAGTGTCCAGAACACTGGTTGGCACTGGACTGCCTTTCTGCCAGGAGACAGGAGTCCCACTGACAGGATTGGGTCCCACTCCTACCAAGTGCTCCCATGCCAGTGATCCAGTCAATTCTTACAACAAGGAAAGAACACGGGCAATGAGCTGCGGGGAGTCCTCTGCCCTGGGGAATGTGACTGCCTGAAGAAAAGGGGCGGATGTTACAAGTAGAGTAAGCCAGTATCCTTTTTCTGACTAGAAGCATTTCTGTGGGTCCCAGCAATAGAAAGAACAAGCAGGGATTAGCTCCTGGCCTCAGGAACTGCTGCCAGGGGCCAGGCACCAGCAGTAGAAGATTCCCAGACACACATCAAGGTCTTCAAGAAGGAGTCTCTGCAAGCCCAGAAAGGGAGGCTGGAGTGGCACAATGAGAACACAGGGCTTAGCAGAAATTGCAGCTATGGGGTAGAGCACAAGAAATTAATTAGCCTGATTAGTTTGCAAAGAGAAGGAGGAATAGAGCAAACACACTCCATTATGTAAAATGAGGTCAGAAAGAGAACAGTGAGTAATATTTATCTGGCTCCCCAGGGATCGGGCAAGAAATACTCAGCCTAATTTAAGACAAAGAAGATTTACACAGGAGAAGAGGAAATACTTTTAAAACCTATGGGCTGTGAAGTCTTGGAGTAGCTCACCTGGAGCACCTGTGGAGCTAGTTTCATTTAAAGACAGCTTTAGGTTTCAAGAGAAGCTTTAGACACAAACTTTGGTCAAGAGCAGTCTAGATGGATGTAGATCTGCCTTAACCAAGGTGGGGGGAAGAGGGGGCATGATAATCCACAAGAAAGACATTTACACAAATCTCTGCCCAGCATTTCTTCTGCTGTGAAAAATCAGGCAGCCTGAGCCAACCTGCTTAAAAGGTAAGAATAGCTCAAATTAGAGTTAAATCAAGTTATCTCCAGTACCAGGGATCAGCATAGGGAGCCAGAGCTCATCTCCCTTTTGGAGCTGGAAGACCAGACTGTTACACAGGGAAGTGTCAGTCTGTAACAAGGATAAACTTCAGAAGCTTCCTATAGTCTACCTAAGCTGCTCCATAAGGATACACCCCAGGACTCCTCCTAGCTCATGGTGCAGCGGGCAGCCCAGCCCTGGCTGCCAGCCTGGAACTTACCAGATCCCTCCAGACTGGCTTGCACAAAGACCCCAAAACCACAGAAATTAAGGTCAGAGCTTTAACATTCATTCTGCAAGGAAGTACAAGCAGAGCACATGTCTTCTCTTGCTTCTGTATAGAGTATCCTGGAGCATTAGGGCCAGAAGAGCTTTTAAATTGTTTTCTTACTATTAGCCCACAAACTATGAAGAAATGGGAAATGCATGAAATGCTGACATTACCTGCAGAGGGATGAGTGAATGAAAGAATGGATGAAGCAATGGCATTAACCATGGGGGGAAAAACATGATTCAGTTCTAGTTTTGTGTCATTAGAGTTGGAAGTGTGCAAGGTTGTACTGACACTCCTATTTCACAGCAAGTCTCATCAATTAAACCTATTTCTAATCAACAAGCAGCCCTTAAATTATTTGTACAATGGGAAGAAGTTTCA
The DNA here is from genome assembly GCA_013397795.1 of Orthonyx spaldingii. Lineage (NCBI taxonomy): Eukaryota > Metazoa > Chordata > Aves > Passeriformes > Orthonychidae > Orthonyx > Orthonyx spaldingii. The sequence goes on along the minus strand of VZTJ01002933.1, from coordinate 1,831,112 downwards.
CACTGACTACTACACTTAATTAAAAGTCAAATTAATATAATTTCCCCTGTAGAAATCAATCCCTAATCAGCCTATGTTGAGACTAAAGCAACCTATCTAACTGCAAAGACAGTGAATGTTTTGGAAAGATGCTGAAATCTCTCCACACATTCCTCCAGCTGCAATATGAGGGTCCAAAAGCTCACATCCAAATCATTCATTCTATCAAAGTAGCACAGACCTCAAATTACATCCCTGAGGCTTCAAAGGTAAAGAAATAAAAAGTGTTAGAAAACTTCCTAGCTTCCTTCCCTTAGCTCCTCAAAGGCAGCACAACATGCCAAAAAATCCAGTTGATAAAACAATCTGCACATCACCTTCCACCACAGTGTGGCCACAGTACCGCAGCCTTTGAAAACCTCTTTGTAAAGGGAATGGGAGAAGAAAGCAGATTTTTCTTTGGGATTAGCAAGAAAGAGCAGCACTGAGGCAAAGCAAGAGAAGCGACGCAGTGCATTAGCAAAGCAGGTCAAAGGAGTGAGAACAAGATTTCTAAGCATAAAGGAGCCCACAGAATGGCTTGGGGAAGCTTCTGCTCACCTACTTAATGGGAGTAAAGAGAGATAAAAAGGCAGCTGAAAAGGAGAATGTCTCCGGTGTGTCATTCACCACCCAAGAAGGGTTTGCTTTGATGCATTCACAGATAGTGATAAGAATAGTGATAGTGGCAGAATCTGGAAAGAATTATTTGCAAACAGATTCTGTCCAAAAGACCTGATGGGACCAATATGAATCTGGAAACCTGTAGTTCACCACCAGCCCTGCTCCTTTGGTACAGCCCACAAAGGGAACTGCAGCAACTTCCCTCTACCCCCTCCATGAAATCCTGCAAACCTCAGAGGTTAAACACAAAGCACTGGATAGGGGGGTATTATCCAACATCAGACCAGCAACTGCAAGTAAAGACCCTGAAGCTTCACAAAAAGAAAGCAAGTACCTGGTTTGAAGAGGCTATGGGGAGGACAGGGCAGGTTAGGGCCTTTTTGATGAGTTGTTTGAACAATTAATAAAGCCATCAGTTACTGTGCACCTAGAGAAAAACAGAGCTAGGAGGCCGGGAGGCCAACTGGATTTGCTGAAGACAAATCACAACGTATCAGGTTCATTTCCTGCTGTGTTTAGGGAACGGCTTAATGGAATGCAGGGGATTTTCTGTAGCTGTGAGTAAAGAACATTTAATAGGGTCCCAATTCTCAGGGCATCTAGAGATGTGGATTAAACAGATTCACAACTGGGTCAAATCAGCACATTTATACAGTAATTATTCAGGCTTTTATATGCTCTTGAGGAGAGGGTCCCAGGGGCACCTGGATGGGCAATTTTCAGAAGGGAGTTGACGGGCTGGTTATGATACACAGATTCTTAAATGATACAAATTTGCGATTTTGAAAAAAATAGGAAATGGTCTAGGAAGAAAATAATTTTAGCTGAAGTGTTTTGTGGCTGTGATGATCATAGGACTGGGAATGTAATTTTAATCAATTGGCATGATCAGCGTGAGCTTCTGCCAGGCCAAGTGGAAAGTGGGACATGGAGGAAGCAGAGCACTCGTGGCCAAGAGGCTGGGGAAGGAGATGCTGGCTGAGGGTGAGAGCCCTTGGGACAGAACAGATGACAACAGAATCAGGAATAAGTCGTATTTCCAGGGTACAGTAATAAAAGAAGCCTGTGTCACAGAAAGGCTATGGTCAAATTTCTTCGCATGTATTCCAGGAAAGCTGTATCAAACAGCAGGCCAGAGAGACAAAAGCAGGCACAAAAGAACACAGAAAAATAGCACAGAAGCAATTGCAAGTGGTTTTGCCCATATACTATCCAATGTCAACGTTGGAATGACCCCAAGTGAGTTAAAAGCATTCTGTAGTAGGGAATAAAACCAATTCAGGTGCCTGTTCTGGAGCAGAGTTGACGGAGGGATGCACAACTTGCCCAAACTCATGGAGACTCATGACAGAGTAGGGAGGCATCAATTACTCGTCAATCAGCAGGGACAGAGCTGGGAGAAAGAATCAGTTCTCAGACTTGTGGAGATGGCTGCCGAAGTTAGAGATCCCTCCCTTTGCTGAAGCTGTAATGATTCAAGAGTGAGGCTTCCCTCAGACACCAGCCGCTATAAAAACACTGCCTCCATGCTCATGTGGCTGTTGGACATGAAAAGTTCCGTCAGGGCTCTCTGAAGCAGAGTAAGCAAGCTGGCTTGCTGGAGAATTATAACTACTAACCTGAATTTAAATTTAGACTCATTTCTGTCTTTGCTCTATAATTTTTGTGGGGCTTCCTACCATCAGTCTTCTCCTCTTGCAGATGGAGACATTTCTAGGGAATGCCTTCACTTTCTTTGCTTGAGAACCCTATTTTGTGAGTGATGGAGGAAAGCAATGAGCAGGAATGTGTTTCACCGACATCACATGCTCTGCTCAGTCCCAAACTTCGTGGTCCCCTTAACAACAGCAAAAAAGCAAAGTTGCTCTGCACAATAAACCCCAAGTGGGAGCAGTCAGCTCAGTCAGCTTCTCCCCACACAAATTTACCACTACAAAGCACAGCAAATCCCCATGGCAAAAGGGACAGAGACCATCTGACCAGTGCCGGCCTAAGCAGCCTGGAGGTTCCTCTTCAGCCACGCAGGGAGCTCCAGGAAGCTCTCAGATCTGTTAAGACATGCAGTGTCTGTCCAGATCCTGCTCCTGCCCTGTCTTTGGAGGCAGTCCAACAGGACTGCCAACAGTAACAAGACTGCTCAGCTATACCCCAAATACAACTGCCCAGGCCATAAAGCAAAGGCTCTGGAAGAGGTCTGTTGTTTCTGCAGAGTCAAGGCAGCTTACCAGCTCTTTGAAGAAGGCAGCCTCCTTATGCTGCTCTGAGTAGCGCTCGTACTGGTCCAGTCCATCCTGCAGCTTCAGGGTCAGCGTGTCGTAGTTGGACCGTACCACTTCCAAAACCTGCCAGAAACAGCCAAACACAGCACAGGAATCAGTATCCACGGATGCCTCAGCACAGGAGGAGCAAGGTTGAGACAGATCACAGCTCTGGCACCTGTTTTCACAACAGAGATGGCTTTAACAGCCAATATTTGGCTCATGACTAACAACATGGAGGTGGGCACTGAAGTCTTTCTAATGCCAAGGAACAGTCCTGAAATTTACAGAATTTCTCCATTCATGAGAATGGTAGATGAAGCCTATATCCATGACAGCAGCAGCTCTCTGTCATCAGAATTAGACATATTAATAAGTCAAACAGCTAATTACCATGTATACATCCAGATACGACACAGTAGGCACTGTGCAAACACAGGTTTGCCCAACCACACGGTCCTTCCAAGGTTAGTTTTGCCAGCACACCTCCGTCCTGGCTTATGAATCACTGTTCACAGCCTGCTAAATCACCAGCTTCTACAGATGCTCAGGTCAGCTTCCATACAGAGCACTGCATGTCTCTCCTGATAGAAACAAGCTCCTGACAGGCACTAAGAGAAGACCAGCCTTGCTACAGATTCTGCTTTTAGAAAGAGATGAAGACACGAATCCAGGTCTTTCTGCCCAGGAGATACTTTACTGCAACCACAGCAGTTCCAGCTTTTATTACTGCCCTACTCTGCTCCCAGAGTTGGGCCATACTTACAAATTTATAGTAACGCATCCCTGTCCTATTGAACTATTCATTTTTCTAACTAGGGAACACCAAGAGGGACTCCCACAATGATTTTTAGCTTTAAAGCATTGCATGGACTAACATATTCCTCAAAGCATTTGTGAGATGGTTAGTGACAAAAATCTTCCTACAAGGAACCATAGAGCTCAACACTCCTGGGCAAACATATGCCTGAAACAATTCTCTTGAACAATTCTCTTAAAGAAAGAAAGAAAGCCTTCTTTCTTAGGCTGTTGCCATTTGCTCTGAGAGCTAAACAGAATATCAGCATCTGAGGTTTGCACTACAGTAGCCCCTGCTTATGACATGCTTCAGTCAGGAAGACACATGGTGTAAAGTGCAAAGGAAGAGGACCCTGCTCCAAGGCATCACAACTCGGAAAAATCCTAAGAGCACTGCAGAGGATTTAAGACAACAGTGACCACCACAACAAGGAGCCCTCGCATTTCTCTTGTACTCCCAACAATGTAAGCCACTCTCAACTGCCCCTTTAGGCAGCTGGCAGCTCCTGCCATTTACAGGACTGAATCTTATCCTTACATCCTTTATTCTAAGAAATCTGAACTTGCTTAGGGTTTCTTCAAAAATTTGCTTCCCCCAAACTCAGTATGTAGCAGTGGTGCACAGAGACTCTCATGCTAGGGCCTGAGGTGGCAGAAGCCACAGGGAATCATCCAAATGTGGACTGGGGCAAAAAAGGGGTTCCAAAAGTGGTTTCCAGGTGAGATGGTCATGCAGCAGTCTCTGCAGCTCAACTGTCCTCCAATATTGCAGAGGCAAGCTAGGGATAGCAATAAGTATTTGGACTTGAAGGTCTCAGAGGCCTTTTCCAACTGCATTGATTCTGATCCTGCAGAGTTATTTAAAACACCCTGCGTGTGTTGCAAAGGCTCACAGCCTCCTCTCCAGGACTCATTTCCTAATGCTGTTTTGTTTGTCAGCTCCACTGGCAGAAAGAAAACCCTGCAATGACAGCCATCTCCAAATTCAGCCTGCTCTTCTTGTTCCTGTGTGCAGAAGCTGCAAGAAGTATTGCAGAGCCAAGAGAAATGATGAAAGAAAGCCACCTGGGCACAGGAATAACTATCCACTAGGGATGGAGTGTAATAGCATAATGCACCTTCTTCTGAGCAATAAAGAATCTGGCAGCTTGCTCCTGTCAATCGGAGGAAGCCAAATTGACCAAGATTAATGAGCCGCAGGGGAAGAACCTGGTTGGAAAGGTGAGGAGCTGAACAGACTTCTCCAGCAGTTACTCAGGGGTGAAGGCATTTTACTCAGGGCTACCCCACTCCCCAGGAACCTTCCCTTCAGTCTCTTTGTATTCCCATACACACAGGCACGCAAAGGCCACACAGGTGTGATCAGTCAATGGATGTACATGTTTCTTTAGAAAGAATCAGGATTCCTTCTTGCTAGCTCTGAGTAGAGATCTCTTCAGATACTCAAGAGGGGCATCCTCAAACCATGGTGAAGAGAAATAAACTCTGAGGGCAGCAGTGAGCTCTGTAACCAGAATCCCGTAAATTTGCCCTTTTGCATCACCTTTGAAAGGCAGCTAAGAACTCAGTTTGATACTTTAGGATGAGGACAGGGAAGGAAAAGGAGGCCCCAAAGTCTCTACTCTGTTACTTATCATAATCTCTGCTGTGACCTTGAGATCAGCTTATCCCTTTAGCTATGTATTTCATTGGCTTCCACTCCTTATCTCCTTTAATTATGAAACAGAACTTAAAAAGAAAGGGTAAGTTAAAAATAAACAGCTTCTCCTCACTGCCTGATAATTTCCCTTTCTTGCTGCTGCTGAGCAAAAATGCTACGTGGGATCTGAGATAAACCCACTCACAGATCATTTCAACTTCATACCTTGTAATGGATAGAAACTATTACTGAGATTAGGACCTGCCATCCTTGAGATGATTTCATCTGCTCTTTAAGATGCAGCTGCCAGACAGAGGACAGGTCAAAGAGCAGCAGAAGGCATTAAGAATATCTAACAGGAAGGTTTAAAAGGCATCAACTTCCTACACAGATGACAAAAAACTCACATCCTCTGTGGAATAGAAGACTGTGTGTTAGCATCCTTTGCCCTTCTTACACGTTGCTTTGGCTTGTGCTCAGGAAAATCACTGTAGGAAGAACAGCCTTTTTCTTTAAACACACGAGATCTTTATCTGCACCCTGCTGTCAGATACAAAGGAACTAGAGCAATTTAATTTTGAGATTGAAGCATTTCTCCTTCAAAGTCCTGTTCAGCCCATTCTTCTTGGAAGTCTCTTGTCTAGGAAACATGAATTCCAAGATGGTCAAGTATGGGAACCGACTTTAAGGAAGGGACTTTTAGCTGGACTCTTTCAAATAGATTTTAAATAGTCATTCAGATTTTTATAATCTCACAAGAAGGTGGAAAAACACCAGCTTTAGTGTCAGGGAAGGACAGAGGAAATCGGACTGTAGATGATCTTCAAGTAGTTTGACGTGCCACCCCTCAGACTGTAAGGATAAACATGCAGGGGAAGCTTTTTTTTTTTTTTTTAAAGAATGGTTTACTGGATCTTTACAGTGGAAAAAAAAAACCCTAATGGAGTCACAATCTAAAACTCTTTTTGTAGGTTACGTTAGGGGGATCAGAGTCTTTAAAAAGCAATATGATGGAAGTGAGCAACTCAGACACGGTCAATACAAGAAGAGTGAAAGCTGCTGAACTCCCTTCCTGCAGTTACCTGTATCAGCCCCAGAGGCTACATTTGCTCATTTATTCCACTGCAACAAACCAGATCTCGGTGGAGCTGCACCACTCTAATTTAAAGATAATTTGCCATCAAATTAACCCATTGCCCACCACTCACTCACTGACTGCTTTCCATAAGTTCCAGAGAAATCCTAGTGATTCAGGTCCCTGCATGTGTGCCCCCAAACCAACTTTTCAGGAGCTGCTCTGAACTGCATGTGCTTTCTGTGGCATTGAGATTTCAGCTTCCTCCTGCAGCTACAACTGCCCATGTCCCATACAACTCTCCTTCCCCAGTAACACCAACAATTTGTGAGTAGAGGCATCCTCTTAGGAACATGGCAGGAGGGCTGGCTTCTGACGGAGAGACTGATGTGAGCCTCAGCTCTCTGCAGCATCCCACCCATGCCATGCCAGGTCACTGCACCCAGAGGAACAAGATTATCTCACAGAGTTTGTGGCTCCTTACTTTGCTCTATGCACCAGCTCACTGCTGCCTTGCAAACTGAATGGACAATCTTGGTTGGTTGGGTCAGTGGCCTCTTACGGACATGAGCTCTGAAACCATTTTCCCCAGAAGCAATTGCCCCTGCCCTGAAATTTTCAGCATTCAAAACAGACCATCATTTTGCTGTACTAGTCACTACACACCGACTTCTTCCTTACTGCACCAGAGCGGTTCCCTCTGACTGATCCTCAACAAGGGCCAACATACTGCACTCTCCCTGGAAAGACCGGACGTCCTGGAAGAGCCTGTCCTGGGGAAACAGGGTTTACACACAGCAGTCTCCCATCCCCACTGTGCCCGGGAGAACACAGCTATTGTTAGCAGCAAAGCCACAGGGGGAGCTGCACCAGCAATAAAACCTAATGGGCAACATGCAGCACTAGGGCCCATCTATCTGGCAGACATCATTAGCTTCATTTGCTTGGTAACTTTTTAACCTGCAGAATCTTTCATCATCTGCAACTGCAGTCTCTGCCTTACTGGAACATAAAATTAGAGAGCACCAGCAATTCACAGCACCCAGCAAAGGACCCAGTGGTGGGTAGGGTTCAGGAAGCATGCACAGGCAATGACAGAAAAATAAAAGGAAAAACAGAAGAAAGAACAAATCAAGGTCTCTATGCTGTCTTTTTAATCAGCACAGGAAAGCACAAGAATGCAATCAGTCAGCATCACCAGCACCTCACTAAAGCCTCTTCGTACCCATAAGACAGTCATTACCTACCACGACACAGGAGCCATTGGAACAGCACTGATTGAATGATCTCATGTCAAGCAAAAGGCAAAAATCACCCCAAAAATGTCCAGGTTAAAATGCACTTGCCCCCCCACCAACTCCCTGCTGCTCACACAGCTGGGATGGGGGAGGCTCTCCAAGTCAGGACTAGCAAGTCCTAACAGGACAGAAAAGCCAGGGACCCTGTCCCATCTGTCCCATGCCAGAGAATGGAGCAGCCAGTCTAAGGGGGATGTAATGCCAACCTCTCATCAGCGCTGCTGCACGACATGGCTCAAAAACCAAGGGCAGCCACACAGGCCTTCTGTCCTCCCTGCAGAGGTGGTGGAGTGCTTGTCACTGCCTGTGTACCACACACTGAGGGAATTCTGGCAGTCCCACCTTCCAAACCTGGGCAAACCCCAAAACATCACAGGCAAACGCAGCAGTCTGTCCCCTCAGATCAGAGGGTGAAGGCTGTAGGAAGAGACACTGGGGTTTTCCTATTCCAGTATAAATGTGCATTTTACATTGCAGTCCTCAAACTGGCTTGTTTATTCCAGGTTTAGTGCAAATCTTCCCCTTTTTCTCCCTCCCTAATCTCCACAACAACACAGAGTCTCTGAGTGTTTCTCCTCATGAATTCAACTGAATAGCACCATTGCTCATTGTAATGAGAAGGCTGCTGACACCTGGACTAAGAAGAGGCTATTGCGTTTCCATAATAAAGTGCTGGATAATTGACATCAATTTTACACTAGCAACTTCTAATTAATATGGAAAATGATTTTTTCTTCTAAGTGCCATCAGACTTCTTACAGAGCAACTTTAAAGTTGCTGATGCAGGCTGGAGTCTTTGTTGAAATTAATCCCCAGAAGCACCACAGACAAAGAGCATAACTAAATAATTAGAAGTTAAATAAAAACACACACGCACAGCTGCCACATTTCCCAACAGACTCTGCCCAAACCCCAGCTGCACTCATCTCCTTCTCCCTTTCCTCTCTCACTGTCTGCAGGAGCCAAGTTCAGAGAGAGGCTCCACTAAGGCTGCCAATGCTACACACACATGCTGGAAGCAACTGCTGTTCACACAGGCTTCCAGGAAAGAACCCATCCAGGACTAGCAGCAACACAAATCTTTTGTCTGACCCAACACTACCTTACCTTTGCAGCTATCCTGGAGCTAAATGCAGTGCTGATGCTTCAGCACCATTCCTCACCCCCACGCTGATCAAGCCATGACTATTAATTCCATGTTCATGAATGCTAAGACAAAGAGGAGGAGGATGTTGCTATGATAGTTTCACAACTAAGATTCCCAAGACATGCTGAGTGTACAGCATGGATCCAGAGGATGTGGAGTGGGTCTGATGGGAAAGACAAAGGTGTGGGCTGGAGATTCAAGTGTAATCATGCCACATATGTGTAAGACTCACAGCACGTTGCCAATCCTGCTCTGGTGCCTCAGATCTCCTGCATACAGCAGCTGCAACTTGTACTACATGCAGTGAAGGACCCATGGCCCTCTCGTGCTGTGGGCTGAGAGCACTAGCCTGTAAGACAGCCCCTAACAGCTCACACACCTGTCACTCTCAGAGTAGAAGGCATCATCTTTTCTGCCCTGAGTACAGGAAAAATTCCTGGAAGAAGGATATTTTTCCAATAGTAAAAAGTTCAGCTAGACCAAAAGATTAAGTGAAGGCAAACAAGGGCAAATTTCTCCTTTGAAGTATAACAGGATGCCACTGGCATGGGATGCATCATCACTGCTGGGCACTAAGACTATAAGAGGTCACTGGGGAGAAGAACAGCCTGCAGAGGAGGGTGCAGCTGCCCACGAGCTCCGGGGTAACAACAGGACATGAGTACATGCTCCAGTCCTGCTGTGGAGAATTCAAAGCTGATGGAATTCATGTGAGTCTTGTTCAATGTCTGGAGCTGGACACATGGACAAAGTTGAGCAGCACATAGCGAAGATGAGTGAGCCAGGAAATAGGGAGAGGAGATGTCTCACCCTGCTCCCCACTGCCAAGGTTGCTGCAGGAACCCCTGTCCACAGTTCCCACCAGGTTTGCTGTGACACTTTTTCGCTTGTGTCTGCCAATCTCCCTCTGCTCAGTTCACTGAGCATTAGCCAGAACACTGCTTGCAGGAGTTGAGAAGTGAACAATCTCTGCCCACTAGTTTGTCCTTTCTCCCTACCAGTCACTTCTCACAGTCCTGCTGTGTTCAGTGAACTGCTCTGTGCCCAGTCAAACGTAAGTCTAACCCTCCATGTCTCAAATCCTTCCTGAGGACTGCTTTTATACATCTGCACTTGAGTGGTGTCGAAATCCAGGCCTCACCACTTCTCTACACAAGGCAAAAGGTTTTGATTGTACACAAAAGATTATCATTATTATTATTTTACTTAGCAACATCAAGGAGGGACTTTTCACACCCCCTTTTCTCACCTCAGCATAGAGCCAGTCTGTCAGGCTCAGATGATATACAGTAGCTCAGATGTTTGTTCAATGATCTCACAGGGATCTGTGATCTTTAAAGGAACAAGCCTACAAAGGCAACAGTTTCTATCTATGGAGCGTGAGAGTTTGGTTACAGTCTTTCTCCTCTGCCCACAGGTGCCTCTTCTAAAGATAAATAATTTATAAGCTCACTCAGAAAATTACTGTTGTTCTCTGAACTCTGCTAGCAGAAATGGCATCCTATTTTGGGACAAGAGTTATCTGCCTCAGAAATGTTTTAAACCCCAATCTATTGGAAGCCTTAGGTGTTCAATGCCATTTAGCAGTGGTAAAAAATGCACTGATCCAACCAATCTGGAAATCACTCCGTTTTCACAGACGTCTCAAAGCCAAAACTATTACCCAGCTCCACCAAGAAGCAACTGTAAATGTACAAAACAGTACCTGTTCCATGCTCTCATGGGACAGGCATTCCCAAGAATCAACAGCTACCTTAAGAAGCAGTAAGGCCGCAAACAAGGACAAAGGCAAGTAACAAGGGAGACATATGGTCTCTATGTGCACAGCTTGCAGGGCACTTAATTTGTATGAGGTATAGACAAGCAGAACAGATTAATGTGGTGATAACCCTGGACATTCCTGTAGCCATCACTAGGACGAGGCAGTGCTGTGCCACAACACCCTCTGAGCTCCAGTTGTCAGATAGCTGAAAGCCTGCCCACCTTACCAGAAAGCCTATGCCAGGAATGCTTTTGCTGCACAGTAATTTCCAGAAGTCACGTCTATACACACACACAACTCCCACATGTGTTAAATGCACTTTGCTCAACCCATTCGGGTTTGGAGCACACAGAGCAAAAATGCTTGTAGCCTCACACTGCTTTTTCTCAAGACCAATCCACCTTTCCCAGTTTCAAAGACTGTCAGTGGGTTTATACCAATCTGCACATCCCATGTGGCACAAAGAACTTCTCTGTGGGAGGGACCCTGGGTGCCCCTTCCCAGACTGCAGGGACAAGCTCTCCAGGGAAAATAATGGAGGCAACTCTGTGCCATTCAAGGGAGGAAAACAGGTTCAGTGGGCTTCTGTCAAGGGAGCAAACATCCACATACTGCACAATGCTGACACTTTCAAAACCTAGGCAGGGAAAAACAAGTCAAAGATCCTGAAACAAATTATCTTAAAAATTTTCAGTTAATAAAATAAGCAGTCTCCAGAGCGGACACTTAGATCTGGAAGGGGAAATACACCAGAAACAAATGAGGCCCACTAAGCTTGCCTGTTTTTAGAAATTTTGTTGAGAAAGGCAGGCAGCATAAGAAAGGCCAGGATGATGGCAGGAGCATAAAACCCTGAGATAGATAGATTTGCTATTTTGGAGTTACAACCCATTTTGGAGTTGTGAACTCTTATCTCCAGCTGGTGGCATTTATGAAAACATTTCTCACTGCTAGGTACGTAAGAGCACTTGCAATTCTGCCAAGGCTTGAAATGCACTGCAGATAGCTATGGACTGGACCGTTAATTTTTTTATTTCCCCTTTGTGCTTACAATTAACTTAAGTGCTGGAATGTGATGGGCTGTTCCAGGAGAAGCTTTTTATCTACCAGCTGCATTCTCACAGAACAGTAAATCAACTGCTGTCACCAAAACACCACACAAGAGGACAAGAGCATCCTTATGCTCACTGTTATCATTCATGTTACCCGTTCAGCCTAAGTGGCTAACCAGCATTCAGCAAATGAATGCTGTGATTTGTGTGCAACCTTTGGTGCAATTCTCTATTTACAGAAGACCTTGTCCTCCTGAACACAGAGGGGAAAAATAGTCAGCAGCAGCTCTTCAGCACCATTTAACTGACCACAGCAGTTTTGGTCTGCAAAACAAGATAAAAGAGTTTTAAGTTGCAAACTGCTGCTCCAGCCGAACTGAGAAGCCAAGACATACAAAGATATTACAGAAATCAAAGACAGATACAAAAGCCTTAAAAATGGTAGCTAAAGATTTTAACAAAGGGTTTGAAAGAAAATCTGTCTAGGACCAGTAGCCAGAAAGCATCCTGGCAAATGCTGGAACTCAAATACACAGCTTTCAGCAGAGATTGCCTTGATGAAATGACAACAGGATACCTGATGTACACCAGAGGAAACTCATTCCCAGTAAAGAAATTCCAATTTGCCCAGAAGACAGTTAGCTCAGGAATAAGGCTGTCTAGAGAATAGATTAAGGCAGGATGTGCAACAAAGCCCTTTCTGTTCAATCAAACCTAGACAGAAGTAAGTGTACTGCTCCAGTTCAAAGAAACCAAAACCTAATTGTGCCCAAGGAAAAAACAATGGGGAGGCTTATTCTGGTTATGGCCTAATCAAACACCTGCAGTCACATGAGACTTCTGGAACTACATCACCTGGTCAGGTTCACAGAAATCAGCAGAGGATCCAAGAGAGCTTGTGCCCCTGACACAGCCACCACAGACTTTTACGGGATATAATGATTGCAGACCAACTTAGAAATAAAACCAAATCAAAACTCACCAGGACTCTGACTTGAAGATCAAGACAAGGGAAAGGAGAACACAGACACTCCAAAAAGCTAGGGAGCTTGCCATGCATTCTGATTTTCTTTTTTGATCTTTTATAGCAACTAGCAAGCAAATGGCCTTTATGAATGTACAGCCCTGGGTCTGATGCTTGCTGAGAAAAAGTGGATTCTAATCTAACTCATGACTTCTTTTTTTTTTTTTAATGATCAGAAATCTTTGTAAACTCGGTTTGCACAGCATGAATAAATTTAATTAAAGGAAGCAGCAAAACTAAATACCAATATGCTAAAAAACTGGCCACAAACCAAGTGGATGTTTGTATTTAAAGTAAGTCAAATCAATATAGGACATGCTAGAGAAAACCAGCTATGACTGGGGAAGGAAGGTATATGTTTGGAGGGGCAGATGTTAGAAAGATCAGTTCCCTACATCCTACTTGCATTTCAGCAATTAGTGAAAGTGATAAAAGGCAGTCATTCAGTGGCCTGAGGAGATGCAATGAAGCCAAGAAAGAGGAAATACTAAGCTCACTTGCCTGACTACATGTGGAAAATGAACTGAAGTCTCTTCTCAGGGAAAATGAAAACTTTTGAATACAAGCAAGAAGTCTGGATAGGCAAGAAACCCATTGAGCAAATAGCTGTTTGATTATTTGCACTATTTTGCAATTCTACAGTACATTTTATGAACTAAGGGCACTGGAGTCAATACACAAGATTTAAAACGTGTTATCAAAGACTTGCACAGTGACAACACAGTCCTTCTTAATTTTTGTGTTTTCTCTAATAATTTCTAATTCTCTATTTGCCTTTACAATTGGTGTTGAGTCTGAACCAACATTTCCAGGCTTATCACAGTGACTCCAGAAGTCCTCTCCTGCATGACAGTATCTTGCAGGCTTTTCTACAGTTTAATGACTCTGAGAGACTTACAAATTCAGTCTGCAAAAATGCCTTGTAAAGATAGAGCCCAAAAGAAATAGAAGGTCTATAGTGAGTTGGTTAGCTACAAATAGCTGTAGCTACAAATAGCTAGAAAGACTGTAGTAGCAGTATGCTAAGGTACCAAGCTAAAAAGGAAAGGTGGGCAGTGCTTGGAAGTTTGTGTGACTCAACCCATATAAAAGTTCTAGCTCTTAAGGCTTTGGAAAAACTGGAGTTGGAACAGACAGCTATAAGCTGTGGATGATCCTTATAGACAGAAAATTCTGTAATAAAAAAAACCTTCAGCTGCAAAATGTCTGCTCTAAGGCTGCAGTTCCAAAAGTGGTTTAAGCCAATTCTCAGTACAGGTCACCCAGCCTGCAATCCAGAGTCTGGACTTCTTCCTTCAAAAGCATTCACTGCAGAAATAAGACATTCTACTGGGCAAGTCAGAAGTCTCTTCCTTCTAAACACAAACACCAAGGGTGTTGGGGACCAGGCAGTACTGACATCAGGAGGGACTGGGAAGGTAAAGGTGGAGTACAGATGACTGAGATACTGAGAATGCAGCTGTGCAAGTCAGGTTTATAAGAATTACAGCAGTTACGAAATTCCTACCAAGACAACAGGATCAAATCGAATCTGTCCCAACTAAGTGACTCCTCACAAACCCCAGACACACTCTGGGATCTTAGACTAATCTGTATTGCACAGCTGGAGGAAAAGGAACGAACAAAGTCTGTGATGAGGGCAGAAATAAGGAAACCAAATAATTTCTGATATGTTGAAGGAGTGAAGCTTGTTAACATTTTAATTTGAATTATTCCCTTTCGTGCTGTCGGAATGTGTCATACTTTTGAAACTCCATCTGGGCAATGACCAGAACTGAAACAAAACGAGACCATTATTGTTTGGAAGCATCCATGGCCAACACAGAAAACGTTTTCTGCCTGCAAAACCAGAACTGCTTGAACTTGACTGCTAAGTTAATCTAAAAGGAACATTTAAACAGCTATTGGGACAGATGAAAATGAAAAGGCTACTATCCAAGATAATCACTAGCAAGGGCAGGCCTGATGAGATGCTGAATGTTGTAGGCTGAGATACTTTTTGACTGAAATGGAAATGTGCTGGACAGCTGGCCAGCAGACAGTCAGCAAGGTGAAGCTGAGTGGGAGCAGAGACTTGGGCTTGGACCACACACAGAAAACACCTCAGATGTTTCTGAGAAATCAAATGGTCTGCTGCTTATTACAGTCCTTGTCAGAGAAAGACATCCACGTGCAATCTCTGGAATAAACACAAAGGCATTAAAGGTTGCTGACATTCATTTGTTTCTAGTCCTTTTTCCTCATACATGACAGAATTTATCAGGGCCCAAGATAATAGCTTTTCCTCTGAAGAAGAATTCCTGGCATGGTTAAATGGCATCTTGCAATCAAAATACATTTGGAGAACAAAAAGGCCTTGTATGCTTTGGAACTTAGTGTTTATGCCATAAACATTTCTTCCACTTACATCCTTAAAATATCAGTCCTACCACCTCTTCAGCACCAGCACTCTCACAATTCATACACTCCCAGCAACAACCCCAACTGCTATAGGAGACGAATCTCTCCAGAATGAGTGGCTGAGAGAGACTGAAAAGAGGCATCTTACCTCTAAGGCAGTGAGCTTTTATCTCCACAGCCATTCAGATGCTGGATGGGCACGAAGGACATGACACAAAGATGAGTTTTACTGCTGACAGGCCAGATAAGATTACAGTGTTGGGGCTGTATACCCACCACTGACAATCAACGAGAAGGTGACTTGTGCTGCCCCTTGTTCTCTCCAAAGGATGAAGAGAATAAAGAACACAACCTGTGCTTCCTGTTCAAAGCACCTTTAGCTGTTGACTCCTCAAGGTGAGCTGATCAGCAAGTTGAGCAGCAAGCTGAGAACTACTTGTCCACAATGCCTGCCCTCTGAATCAAAACTATGCACCCTTTGCTGTCACAGCTCTAAACAGAACCTGCTGCCTATAGAGATGGGATATACTGAAGACTTTAGCAAAGATGATGCCATTGTCCTGGGCTATGGAGCTGATCAGCAATGCTTCTGCTTTCTCTATATAGTTATCTTTTTCCATATTCCATGGATCAGTACCTGCAGGATCTGTGATGGAAATATCATCTCCACTGTAATTTCTGCGGTGCTTGGAGGACACCGTTGTTCTACAGCCTAAAAATCCCTGTGTGAGTATTTAATGCTCCCAAGCGCCTCTTGGACATCAAACATTTTCAAAACTATTAGCTCTGATAGATTTTTGATAAGGCTCTGGGAAGCCACTTGCCCAGTATTTCTTATGAGAAGAAGGTAGCTGTGATCTGGTAGAATAAAAATTACTGAGCAGGAGGAGGAAGAAGGAGGAAGAAGG
>VZTJ01002933.1:1714147-1807202 GCA_013397795.1 Orthonyx spaldingii | reverse complement strand
AAAAAAAAAAAAAGAGGAAGATAGCTAAACCAGAGAAAACTCCCATCAGCTAAGCAAACCAGCAATCCAGCAATTTGCCAATTCCAGAAGACTCTTTAAACAGATCCTTTCCAATTTCACCCGATGTAGCTCTGCTCTTTCTATGTAAATGATAAAATCTGTTTCAAGCCATTAGTCATGAGTAGGTGTCTGTAATGAGACCATGAAAGCCAACATTCCCTGCCTCATTTGCAAAGACATGATGACTTTAAATTAAGGCCTTGCCTTGGTGATCCCTCCTTAGCTGGAGTTTCACATTCCCACTACTATGTGCAACACAGTTGAGGCTTAAGACTTTCTACTCCAAAGCTCACCGCATTTCAGAAGTGAAGGACCATTATGCCAAAACCATTATAAAGTATTTCTCAAGCTCTCATGACACCTTATATTAATCTAAGAGATTAGGGGGATTTATTGTGGTAGTACCTAGCACTGACAGTACTCGGAATTTAAAAAATATCAAACACAGACATTGCCAAGAGGCTTTTAGCACTACTGCCAGCAGTGCTAAAAAAAGACAAAGCATTTGGTATCTGCCAGTGGTTTTGCTACTAGTTATGGAAACCAGAACAAGCTGAATAAACCCTGACATCAATGGCTTGGAATTAAAACACTTTAGGGCACCTAAAACCAACTACCCCTTTTGTGCCTTTCTGTGTAAGGCACTTGTGGAACCTCCTTGAGCTACACTTCAGGTTAGTCCCTCAGAGCCTTTCCAGGTAACAGAAAGCCATGTGGATTGGGGTGGCAAGGAGGAGCATTTAGCAGTTGAGGTGTGATTGCAATGAAAGGGAAATGGCTTCGTGAGATGGCCTGACCAAACTGGATTGCAGCTACTGGCAGTTCTGGATTCGTGGTTGGACTAGATGATCTTAAGGGTCTTTTCCAACCTAAAACCAATTCTATGATTCTACCTGAGTTACAAAGGTACAAAGTGTGAAACAACCCAAGTATTACACTCATTTGTCAGAATTTCAAAAGTGATTTAGCTGTCCTGTTTTTCCATCACAATCTGTTCGGGCTCCCAGCACTTTCCATCTGCAATCACCTGACATAAAACAGGTGTTCACAGCAGTCTCTCACACTGAGCTTTACCTCCATTTTGGAGGTGGTATAACATCCCCACTGTGGCTGGGAGGAAAGAGAGGTTTCTATTAAAAAAAACACAGAGATGTTCCTGACTAACAAGCATTATCAGTCCTGCCGTGTCTGCCATCTCAATTTTAAAACTCTTAGAGAGGAAATCATGGAGAGAAAAAGAGCCAAAGACAAAACGAGACTTTAGCGAGCAATTTTCTAACTGGCACAAGACCTGATTGGCATGCAAGGCACCACAACACATTCCTACTCAGAGAAGATTCAACCAAAACTACTGGGTTCCTCTCACTTTAGCCTCTCTTGTGCTACATTGCTATCAGGCAGAGAGCTGCCTTACAAACAGCTGCTCTTTCACATCCAGAAAATCCAGTTGTGAGATCCCACCTAGACCATTTATGCCATGTTTTCATACTTCCTGTTTGTCTGCATTTGCTCTTTCAGAGTAACTCTTGTGTTGCTGTTTCCTCACTGCCTTGACCCTGTTCTCTACAACTGCTTATGCTAGAAAACATTTTGGGAGCTTCTGAGACCAGATATGGCACCAAGAAAGTCTACTGCCTCCAACATATTAAGCACAAGGCGGTCCAATCATCTGGAAAGTAGAGGTAAGCCTATGAATTCATTTCATAAAAGGCTATTCCACCCTTTGATTCAAGAATGTACCAAAATCTCTTTGAAGACAGGGAAATAATCACTTGCATGGAAGGGCTAAAATTACATTGGCAGTTAATGGCCAACCCAATCTTTTTGATTGTGCAGCATCATTTCAGTCCCTTTAAGGATGTGCAAGGAGGAGCCAAATGCGTTGAGAGAGAGAACACCACAAAACAACAAATTAACACTGAAGTCAGGTTGAACAAATTAGCAAGTGAGGAAAGATGCCAATAACTGGCTAAGACATTCCCTGCTTCATGGTGAGGAACTACAGCAAGGTCAAAATAGCTAATGACTAGAAAGGATTCTGAGTTTGCCTTGGCAAGGAGGTGCTTTGCGGAAAGGCACTGAGGATCCTATGGTGTTTATAGACTGAAGTGGCTCATCATTTGCTTGCCCTTGGAATCTCCCACTCTTTGCTGGATAGACTACAGGATGGAAAAGATCTCTTCCCACTATTTGCAATCAGAACATTGGATAAATCCCTCAACACTGGATAAACCCCACAACAGTCAGCAAAGCAGTACCATGAAGTCTTACAAATACACCTGCCTAGAGCAGAGACCTGTATATTCAGACTGTGGTTCCTGGAAATCTCTAGGGCTGAGAACATACAGTGGCATTAACAATCCATGCTTAAAACAATCCCAGGCCCATCACTTTCAAGCACCTACAAATCTACCCAGCATGTAATATTGTTAAAATTAATGCTTGTAAATAAAAAAAGGAGAAAGCACTGAAATGACAGACTCAGAATAGTAATAAATGGACATTAGTGATTAACAAGGTAATAAAGGCTTCAATAGGATTAGGAAAAGAAGAAGATAGAGCAAAATCTCTTTCCGTTGATTACTTAGCTACTTCTAAGGATATTAAAATATAAAAATAAATAAATCAAAAAACAATCTAATACACAAATAGGGTGTCAGAATTTAGGTTCAAATGAATTTGAAACAAATCAAGGCAGCCGAAAATTCCCCTTCAGGCAACGCCATGCCAAAGCCATGTTTGCCTGATTAACAGGAGATTCTCAGATACCACAGAGCAGTGTAAGCAGCCATATGAGAATCTGACCAAAGAGTGATATCTGAGAAGGAAATATTCATTAAAAGAAAAGTTTTACCCTTAAAATTGTAAAACCAAATGTTTTCAGTAAAGAAATACCAGTCTCCTCAAACTACTGGAATAACTCAAAGGAGAAAATGACCAGTCCCAAATGTAGTATCTGTGTGTTGACACCCAAGTTAAATGTCAGCATTTAATATTTCAATGTGGTACACTTCAAAAGACTGGGCTATAAAGGATGGTGGATTCTGTGTAGAAAATATTTAAGGAGAGCAGAGAAATGGGTAATTAAGTGAACACACAAGTTAAAACAAAAGATACAGCTGGAAGGCAAAACAAAAAAGGAGAGAGACTGCAGCAGCCAAAAGGCAAGCGTGATCCCTCCTGCTTCCCACACACATGCTGAACAGCTCACACAATGAAAACAGCAAGTTCTGTTAGCCCACAAAAACCAGCCCCTGGGCTTGACCTGGGCCAACTACCAGTACCTCTCATGTACTTACAGCTACTGACAGAGGGGAAACCACAGTCCAACACAGAGACCTGAGCTCACTGGCATAACTGATAGTGGAGGCAAGAAGTCTCCATCCCCGTCCTCCTTGTGCAGTAAATTGCAGAGTGCTGATTAAACACCCTGAGACCACACACTCCCTCACCACAGTGACATCTCCCTTATTTCTCTGCAGTTCATCTGGGGCTATTATTGTTTTATTTTGTTTGATGTTCTCCCTATGTTGAGAGAAAGCATGAAGGGAGAATAGAAAAAAAAAGAGAAATCTGTCTGTCTTTCAACTTCCTAATCATCTTCCTCAAAATGCTTCATGCATCAGCACTGATTTCATTATCTGCCTGCTGCTAGGGATTTTATTTAAAGAATAACACACAAGGAAGAAAGGATTTAACCTGACCTCCCTGAACTGCTGGGGGATGAATACTACACAGAGCTGACAGTGAAAAAGCTCATTTCCTTTCTCAGACTAACTCAAAGACTATGCAAAATTCCCCTCTATCTGAGCCTCCAGTTTTAAATTGGGCTATCAAAGGCTTTTTTCTTTTTTAAAGGCCTGGGTTGATGCAATCAGTGCATCATCAATGAATGAGGATTGATAACACAAACCATCACAAAGCATAGCTGTGGATACAGTGACTCTCTGAGGCAGAACAATAAGGGAAATTGAGTAAATTAAAACCAATGATCTTCTATCCAACTATACCAAGAAGAGAATAAAAAGCAGTAGAGGCCACCTTTTTTACACCCCCCTGCATCAGTACAGCATTCATCCCACGTCTTTGGTTAAAGACCAAGTAGGTTAATAAATTAAAAGGTTAGTGGGAAACATAGAAGGGCATAATCAAGAAATAGTAAAATATTATGGACAGAAAGAGAAATGAATTACAGAGCAGGATACAGTAAGGACCTTTTAGCAAGCACAAGTATGGGATCCCATCCAGTGGAAGGGGCAACTCAAGATTACTTAAATGAGGTCTGTCCTAGACTGTATGAACAATTTCTTCTCCAGAAGGTCCAGAGCTGTTGATGCAGCTGTGTCTGGGATGATTCCCCAAGCTCTCATGGCAGCTCTGCATTTTGTCCACCACATGCTCCTGCAGAGTCATTTATCTCTCCAAGAATGATTAATGTATAATTCTGAAATTTTATTTTGGGAAATAGGCCATCTCTTCCCTTCCTGAGACCACTCACAGTAGCCTATTTTCAAAAAGCCACATTTACAAATTTATGCAATACAAGCAGAACACGAAGAGAGCAAACCAGGCCAAATTAAGGAAGGGAAACCTAACCCGATCACCCTCCTTACTAAAAACCTCTGCTTTTTAAAATCTAACCCCACTGAATTCACCTACCCTAGAAAATTTCTACCAACTGTTGCCAGAGCTCTAGGTCCCCAATATCACCAAAAGAAAAAAATCAAACCATGCTCAACAGTTCTCTGACAGAACTAAGTTCGCTGCCAGAAACTTCCTGTCCCATTCTAAATGCCAGCATCCTCAGAGTCTCCAAACACACTTGCTGACAATGCTGAATATTTTGCTTGTTCGTACCCATCCTTCTACATTTGTGGGACCAAAATCTCTGTATGTGGTGGTAAAATTCGCTAAAGCAATTCTTGCTTTTCTTTCTCTCACCTGCATCTGAACAAGGACATGACAGTCCCACTTCCATCTCTCTTACTGCTGCCACATCATCAGTCCCAGACAGCACAAGGTACTCCTGAACACCCATATTCCAGAGGTCAGCATGACAAAAGGCCATGGCATGCCTGGCTTACCTGATCCTCGGAGAGCTGTGATATGTGATTCACTGCAGCGTAAGACTCTATCTTCGGGTTGAAGTGATTGATGATGGCTCTGAAACAAAGGAAGGAAATTTTCAGAGGTCTCAGGAACAGCTTACAGATGCAGCAGAAATTCCCTGCCAGTCTGAGCAGGTGCACATGGAGCCAGTTCTGCAAGAAATTCCTCCCTCACCACACAGTACTGTTTGCTTTGCTGAAGGCACACTTGCTGCTGAGGCCGATGCAAATCCTGACACAAGGTCGCTGGAAATTGCAAGCACAGGCACTGTCCTACACTAGTGCATTTGTCCCAGCAGATACTGGACTGTGCTTGCTGCTCTAGCAGGGGGAATTGCTGGGGGAACAGGCTGCAAATTGCTCTGTGTTCCAGCAGAGAGACAGCAAACCCAGCCATCACTGCCCCATCCTGCTCAGGAACTGCAGCTCCTCATCCCTTTCAAAATCAGTATCACCTGACATTTTGCTCAGTGGAACTTTGTTGCCTGATATGATGAAGCTGATGGTTTATTGCTCCGGATTTTCACTCCATTTAAAATGTTGTAGCTGGCTCTTCCTCGTAGTCATCCATCACTACAACCACTACATTTTGAATTCTTACCATAATGACTTCAGTCCTCATCCCCAGTTTATATCATTAGAGATAACATGTCATTGTCCCAAACTCAGCAGCAAATACTGGTAACTCCTGCTCCTCTGCCTCATTTCTCTCACTACCTGCACCAATCCACACCACTCCCCTTCCCTTCTGAGAGGATCTAGAAGCAGACGTGAGAAATCTAAAATTGAAAGTAAAATAACAATTGGGAAAAAACCCCACCAAACTGCAGCTGGAACATTTCCTCAGCCTTCCCCCTGCTTGTCAGGTGCTGCTGAGAAGTTAAATGGCAGAGCAGTAAAGACTCCCTGGGATAGAGTTTGCAAGTGCTCTAGTTGGGATATTACTCATGAGACCCACTGCTGAGGTAAATATTCATCATGGGAACAGATCATGTCAGTGCTCAGCACAGATGAGTTCTGACTGTGCCTGGAGAACACTTGCACAGCCAGATTACACTGCAGCAGCAGTCACGGCTTCCACTCCCATATTCATCAGCATGAAAATTCACTCCAGTTCTCTCTGTTGTACTCTAATGGGTTCCCTCCTCCCCACACCTGCCCCTGCAGAAGGGCTTTCAGCTGCTTTCTCCAGACCTCATCACAGCTAAGAGCTTGTGCCCCGGTCTAGGAATACGTGATATCCAGTGGTGCCAACCAGAGACAGTGGATAAAAACCTGCCTAGAAGCATCCTTATTTCTTGAAATACCCAGATAAACAGTGTGGAAGGTGTGGGGAGTGGGAGTGGAAAAAAAAACCCCAACCCAAACAGAATCTGCAATTCATAGGCTCACAGAATTGTTTCAGTTGTAGGGGAACCTTTAAAGCTCATCTAGTACAACTCCCCTGCAATGAGCAGACATATCTTCAACAAGATCAGGTTGCTCAGAGCCCCATCCAACCTGCCCTTGAATGTATCCAGAGATGGCTCATCCACCACCTCTCAGGGCAACGTGTTCCAGTGTCTCACCACCCTCATTGTTTAAAACTTATTTCTCATACGTAAGCTACTCTCCTAGTTAAAACCATTATCCCTTGTCCTGTTGCAACAGGCTCTGTCAAAAAGTTTCTTCTCAGCCTTCTTATAAGCCCCCTTTAAGTACTGAAAGGCCGCAGTATGGTCTATCCATAGCCTTCTCTTCTCCAGTTCTCTCAGCCTGTCTTCCTGGAAGGGTTCAACCATCTGAACACTTTCTTGGCCTCCCTTGCACTGGCTCCAACATATCCATGTCTTTCCTGTGCTAAAGACACCAGAGCTGGACACTGCACCCCAGGTGGGCTCGCACAAGAGCAAAGCAGAGGGACAGAATCATCTCCCTCACCTTCCTGGTCGTGCTACATTCACTGCAACATTCCCAGCCACACTTCATCAACACAGCAGGCACCAGTCAGCACACAGGGCCAGTCACTCCTGCAGCTGCTCCTATGGCATCTGTACACACGTGACACAGGGGGACATCTGCCCTCTCACCAGCCTTGACAGTTACATCCAGAAAACAAATTCAGCAATGCCTCTACCAGGCTTCCCGTAACCCCCTTCCCTCTGGAGAAGGACAAACAGGCAGATAGAGACATGTCCAGACTCTTCCCATTTCAGTGTGTCCAGAGAAGCAGCTCCCGTGAGTCACAATCACACTGTCCATTACCCAGCCTCTCCAACACTTTGGCTTTCAACCTGCATGTTTCATTCCTGGCTTGAGTCATATTTATACTCCTACAGGACACACTACACGTTATTGAAAGAAAATGGAACACAACTTACAACAACTTAACTTCTGCCTTGACAGAAGGCTTGGCAGCTCAGTGGGGTTCAGCGCACTCACATGGTTCCAACATTTACCAGGGAACCGATTTAGCATTCATTTGTACCCACTGCTGTGAAGCACTTCAACATCGGCCACCTGCTCACAAGTCCCTGCTTGGATCTGAACTATTGGAGCAGCACCTGCCATCACAGCTGGGATTCACCCAGTGAAAGCAAAACCAGCAACCAGCTGCCACTGCATTAAGAATCAACAGACATGAAGGAAGGGAAAGAATTCAAGTCTCCTTCCACATTTCCCTAAAGGTGAATGGACAACTCTTCAGTGACTAGATGAAATTCAGCTGTTTAATTTGTTTTAACTATGAATTTCTCCCCAACCTGACCATCTGCAGAGCTGTTTCCCTGAACCTGCAGGCAGCCTGGGGCAGAGAAGCATGAAGAGCTTGGATTCAGTCCTGGCTCTTGCTATCATGTTCTTGCTGTCCAACATACCCACCAGGGCCAGGCCTTGCACATGGTGCAGCTCCTTCTCTCTCATCTACTATGAGAAATTCCATTGCTATCCAGCCCAAACACCACCTTTCTGCATCAGCTACTCTCATACACCTCTGTTATTCTTCCATCTCTCAAAATACATCTTGTCCCTGAGGCATGCTTTTAGCAACTGGCCTCCTGGGATATTCACTGATTCATAGCTGGAATTCATTTTGCAGAGATGCCTCTTCACCGGCATTTGATCCTGGAGACAACGGGAGACTAGAGCTTTAAAACACTGTCTCCCCATTACGGACAACAGACCAGTGGTTCTGCCACCATTAGTTCCCACACTGGCACGTAACAGCTGATCCTTGGCAGTGATTTATTTTTACTCTGTGATTGCCTCAATTACTGCCATACCAGCCAGTAGCTTTGGGGAGGGGGAAGGGAGCAGTTGAAGTACTTGGAAAAGATTTGTGAGGATGTGTTCTACTGAGATCTTCATATTGATCATGGGGGGGGGGGGGGGAAAAAAACCTGGGNGGGGGGGGAAGAAAACCCTTGTGTTTGGTATTCATATTCATGAGGCATGAACATCTTCAACACATTTGTAAAGCAGGGAAATGGTGAAGTGTCAATTGAAAGACAAAACGCTGCAGTTCCCATATAGCCTTCCATAGTACGTGCACTTACATGTTTCCACACTGCCAAGTCCCTCAGTGGGGCTGGCTGCCATTTGTCATACAAATTTCACAGCACTTGTGGGACAGAATTCCCCAGGGACTGAGAGATGTCACTTCAGCAACACTGCCTCCTCTGACAGATCCACAGCTCAGCAGTGAACTGACAAGAGGAGACTGTCACTGGACAAAGCAAGGATGCTGAATAAACAGAAGGCTCAGTAATTAAAAAACTGTCTCCCAGTGTCTTGTCTTGAGGTTAATGCTTAGTGCTCTAAGGCAGATCACAAGCCATCTCCACAATCTTTCTTCCTCAGTCTCCTGGGGAGAGATCTTGATCGCCCAGTACATACACTAGCCATACCAGTGGTCTTCAAAAAACAGACATCTCACATCATTTCTTCATGCAGCTCTTCAAGCTACCTACACACCATGACGCTAGAAACATGTAGAGACACACATGAATGAACCTGCATATTTCTCTGGATGAACAACATAGGACACTTGCATTTATGTATGCTTGTATTTATTGAATATTTATTGGATTCATTTAATTCTTCATGAAGAAGGGAATGATTGCAGCAAATATAACCCTGATTTAGAAACCTCAAAGTGCAGTTGAATCACTTATTTGTACTAGCTGTATCAATCATGTTATTAGACAGTAAAAGCGAGTCCCATTGTAGCAGTTATTGTACCAGTCCAGGGTGGTGGAAAGCCTCTGTCCCAGGGGCTAAGGATCTCAAATGCAAGAGAACAGGGAAAGCACAGAAAAGCACATTGGCAACAGAATACGTAACAATGCTGCTACTTAGTGAGCGTCATGAAAGACTTCAGTTTGAGATAAACTACCGATAGAAAAAACCACAAAGAATACTGAAGGAAGAAGTAGAGAGATAGGAAAAAGGAGACAGAAGGGCAGATAGGATCAAGAAAAACAGAGGTGAAACACTGCAGAACAGCAAGGATCAGAGAAACAGCAACTGATGCCAGGCCAGTCTGTCCTCTGCAGACTGCAAAGCTCCAACTGGCGGAAAGTTTCTACTTTGGCTGTTCATGAGGCTGCAAAAATCAGCCAGTCCTGAAGTGATTGTTACTTGCCCTTTCTCCCTCAAAAACACATATGCTGGAAGGTCAGAAATAGAAGAATCTCCATGTGGGCCCTACTGGGTTTTTTACTCCCTAAATAGGGACATCCCACTGTGGCTCTCACCTAGAGCTATGGTGAGAGAAGTAATCTCCCCAGGAAAGTCGCATTCCCCTTCCCTCACTGCGTTCACTGTAACAGGACTTGCTTCTGCAGTGGCTGCAGTAGCTCTCTAGACATTAATATTTAAAAACGTGGGCTAATAGTCTTTAAAAACTGCCTAGAGTCACTCCTTGATAACCAGAAACAACCAGTGCAGCCCTACAGAGGGGCCCAGAGTAAAAGAACTTCTGAAGACACAAAGTCTGCTGACAGGAAAGGACTGCTATGAAAACCAATATGGCATGTACGGAAAGAAAAGGTTTCATTAATTCCTCAATTTAATTTGCCACTAGTTGAGACATCAGATCGGAGAAGTAAAATGCACCAGCAACACGAAGGTACTGGTCCCACAACTCACAGCATCTTCCAGACCAGGTGACCCACCATGGCAGGGACTGTACCTTGCCCTCCTTAACCTCACAACCAGCTGGTCTGGGTCCAACGTGCAGGGAAAGCAAAATCACTATGCTCAGGCAGGCAGCATTTCTTCAGCACGTTTTCTCTGACCTCCAGACTCTCCCCATCAAGTTATTGCAGATGAGCTGTCTAGTACCCACTCTTGCCTGACAGCAGCTACATTTCCAGAGTCCCGTAAGACAACACTGTCCTCTTGTCCTGAGCAGCAAAATAAAGCACAGTGGAGGTGCTGAAAGTAGGCTAAGGGAAGAACAGAAAGGTTGCAACGCTTATTATAGAGATGAGAATGCTGAGCCATCATTCCCTGCATGAACCTGGCCTTTGCACCTACTTCACAGGTCCAGCATGCAGTGCCTGACAAAGTATTCTTGTGCATTCCCAGACATTTCTTGTACAATAAAAGCAACACCACAAGTTCACTTCTTCCTACGTTCTGTTAGAGTGGAACAGAAAAACAGCAGCTCTTGGCTGGTATTTACCCCTTCACAGGAAATCAAGGGTGACTTTATACGCACTGCAGACATTCATCTTCTCATCTGCTCATACCAGTGCAGTGCTCTGGGCAGCAGGGAATGCATCTCAGTCTTCATTGAGCAGAACTGAATGCACAGCAAAGGCAGCCAGTTCACTTGCCCTCTGCAATAAAAACTGGCACTGAGATGGAAAAATACTCCATCACACACCAAGCTTCATCCATGATGAAGGCTAGGAATAGGCAAGCAGGAAATGGCACAGTTGTCTCTCATCACACTCTATAAAGCTGCTTTACTACAAAAAGGAGGCCTGAGATCAAGCAGTTATTGTTCACGAATAGGAATCAGTAAGCAACCAGTTTCTCTGTCATTTGCTACAGCAGTTTCCTCTCACTCTCATACACCTTAGTTTCTCCTTTATGAAATGGAAACAAGAGCAATCACTTCCACAAAGGGTTTTAAACCAACAAGGTGATAAGAGCTCAGTGTTCTACTATGTGGTATGTTGGAAACTGCTCAAGCACAAGACAGCAAGTAAATTGTAGACAATACAGAGACCAAAATGAACACAAACCCTCTATCGTTTTCTATACATGCCATCACAACCATCGTTGCTCAAGACTGGTGTAAAGCTTCCAAGCCAATCTTTCTGCACCAAGCTGTGTCTCAGCAAGTGCTGTTTAGGGCAAGGATCCTGCTGACATTGCTCTCACAGGCACTCCCAGCACTCCAGACAATAAAACCCCATCTGTTCCATGCCCACAACAATTAGATGGAGTTGCTCCATTTGCACAACCCCATCTGGCAGGAAGTGAGAAGATTTAGATTATTTTAACACACATCCATGAAGCATTGCTGTAAAGTACACATACCTACCATACCTAAGCTGTCTGCACCAATTAAAAGCAAGCAAACTCCCTGGAACTGTGCACCAAATTCTTCCTTCTATTGTGGTTTACCTCCAGTCTGTTAAATTTCTTTTGCTCCTACAATTTAATGAGTACTGACATTAAGCTGAAAGTCCGCAACTCACAGGGGGAGGCATCTTCCAGACACAATAATAAACTGCAGGGAAGAATCTAAGACAAAAGGATATTTTACTCAAAAACACTTGCTTTGCAGCTCACTTAAAATATCCGAGTCAGCACTGCAGCAATTTCACAGGAGAAGCAACTGCTACACCTGTTCAATTCTGCCATACTGAAACCTATTGATCGTGATGACAGGCTCCATGGCAGAGGGAGATACATGGTCTATTTATTTAATAAGGAGGAGACAAAAGAGTGCACACACAGCAACTGAGCTTCTCACGTTCCTCAGCATAGTTTTACTGAGCTCCATTCTGCAAGGGCAGAAGCAGAGGATGTGCTTTCTAAACCACCAGACAGCTACACAGTGCATCTTGACACTTTGCTGGATACTAACCTGGCATCCATCACCACAGCTTGCAGAATATGCTGATTTTCTCGTTTTACAGTCCACGTCTGTAAATTTAAGTCAAGCAAATCAAATACCTCACTTAACTTCTATCTGTCTTCTTAACTAAGAAAGTCCTCATGGGTGAGCAATTAACTCACCTTCTGGAACAGCTGCACAACCTCAGTTGAGACTACAACTTGGGGAATTTATTCACTCACCTGTTTCATGCAGCCAGTGCATCACTGGAAACTAATCTAAAGGCATTTCTGTTCCCTTTTCTCAATAAATAAGCATCAGAATTCTTAAGTATACATAACCAGTGGCACTGATAGTTTAAGTGGTATGAATGACAAAGTAGAAAATATTACCTAGGCACTGAGAGTGAAAATATCTATTGAAGCACAGGGCGCCAGTCTGATCTGTGTTCCTGCTCATCTCTCGATTTGTAACTGACTGTTCTACAACAAAGCTATCACTTGATAATGAATACATTTCTCATCTCAAACATGTAATTTATGAGAGATCAAACGACATATTTTATGGCACGTTTCATTGCTCTAAAACAGCTGGCTAGTAGTGATGAGAGCATGGCAAGAGTTTACTTTTACCAAAGCAAAAAGGTTAAAAGTCAACCCTTCATTACACCTCAATTCCCAAGAGCAGCAGTTAACTATACCTGCTCACCTCTAACTACAAACAGAGCTGGAGCTGTGTGGTGGAATAGAGAAGCATCACAGATAGGAAGCCTGCCCTCTGGGCTCAGAACTAAAACGTGTAGCTCGGTCTAGCATGTCCAAGGTGTGAGAGCCAACCATGATATATGTCAGCATATGGGATTTTAGGCACTATGTCTATGCTTCTTCCACATCTGTGTTACCAATTCTGAAGATTCAGCCAACTTTTAAAATGATAAATCCTTCTTTGAAACTTCCTTAATAGATGCTTTTAAAAAGTACCTACTGCTCTAGGACTGTGGTGCTGGCTTAGTATCTGCACAGAGTCATAACAAGCAATATTAATATGGAAGTTAAGTTTTTCAGAGCCTTAACAACCTTCTTCGCAGCACCTATTTCCCAATTCTGTTACCTCATATACATTCCTTTGTCCAAAGTTCTTCAGGTGTACCAAACAAGTACAGTCCACAGGCCAAACAAGCTGTGGTTATTTTAGTATTCAAGCACTCTGTGATGCAAACAGTGTGATACTCTCTTGTAGCCAGCTGGTGTAGAGCAGTGAAATGAGTTACAGAACACTGCTTTAGCACCATATACAGCCCTTCAGCTACACCAGCTTTGAACTCCCATGTACAAGGCAACCTGCTCTCTAAAACAAATAGTAAGGTAGGAAGAAACAATTCAGAAGGTGAGAGAAAAAAAAAACAAAACAAGAAGGAAAAAAAGGGGGGGAAAGCACATTTGACCATGCATGTTTGCATGGCCACCTTCTCTGATTAGAACCTGAAGTAAAGCATTATGGCAAATATTTATTCTCTGCAAGTGCTGTAAGTGGGTCAGTATCTACCCATTGCTTCATAATTCAGGTTACAGGATGCCATCTAAGCCTCCTGAGACACAAGACTCATTGCAAAACCTTGAACAGAATCAAAACCTGAAGTTTTTAAAATCACTTTTAGCAACTTCATTAGTATTTAATCACAGGATGTTTAACTTTGAGGAAAGCCTGGATTACTGGAGGCCGCATCTAGCACAGAATACCATACAGATACACACACCAGCTTCCAAACACATCAAGCTAAGAGGGAAACTTACAAAGTTTATAAGCCATCCCACTGGGACCTTTTAAAGCTCTCTGAGAAAGGCTCTGAGTAGGCTGCTGGTTTAATTAACTTAGTGAAAACTTGCCATCAACCCTGTATGGTCTAGAGTGCACTGGAAATGACACTTACTACCTCATTTTGTCAGGTGTGAGCCAGCAGGTATTGCATGAGGCCCTGAACACCCTGATAGTCAGGCTATGGCAGCAAGACAAACCTATCTCTTTGGGTCATGGAGCAAAATCTTATTTTACTGACTCAGAGTAAAACCTGTGCCTGCAACAGAAGTCCCAGAGGGAAAGGAAAGCACTGAAGCATCAGCATTTGTCTGTATTGAGTGAGTAAAGGGTTAGAACAATGCAATTGAGTCATGAAATAGCTGGATATTAAATTACAGAGAGAGGAGGGGAAGAAACATTGTCTAAGCAAGAAGCAGCTACAGTCAAACCTACTTTGCAAAGGAAATTAAGGCAAGTCCCACAACGGTATTTAATTAATTTAATTACACCAAGTGTCAGCTATGGCTGTACCTGCACAACCATGTAAATCAGAGTTCACAGTATCAGCCTTTGAGACACTAGCAGCTACCATACCAACCAAAACCCATTATTTACAGTCCTGTCCTTTGAAAATACAAGATCCTCAACAATATTTTCCTGTCAGACACATACAAATGTGAATTTGTTCAACATTTGTTGGAAAATGCCTCATGGAATTCAGGTCCTTCCAAAATCCAGGACCAAGACTGAAGAATGGATTCTGTTGACATCCCCAGATACACCCCAAGTGAATACCACGTCCTCAATTAAGACATCACCATACATCACCTGGGATAAGGTGAAGTTGGTTTTCAATGACAAGGAAAGCTAGAGCCAAACAGCATTAGAGCTGAATGAATGATACTCTTTTTATGATATTTATTTCATGTCTGAATGGCTGGAGGACCTGTGGTTGATTAAGACTCTGTTTCCTGAGACAGGGTGCCTGGTTTATGGACCAGTGGAGACCTTCATCTTATCTCCTTTGCTGTATTTCATGTGTACCTATCTTCTTCCCCATTTAATTGCCTTAACCTGACCCATCTCCTTGAAAGCCAAGCTCCTTCCATCCGAACATCCAAATCTCCCACAAATGCCTACACTACTGCGATCTGTACTCTCACTAAGAAGCAAGTAATTTATTGAAGTTGATCAAGTTATCAACTGAGTTACTGCCAACAAGTACACAGTAAATCCATTGTCACAGCAGAGTAAAATGCCATAGATAAATGCACCTGTGCCCACACACTCCCAGTTCACCAGACAAAAGGAGGATAGGGGGTCAACTCATCACAGCCCAGAGAACAAGGGACAACTTTGTTTCAATCACCTGCCTCACCAAGGATTTCCAGAATCACTTCAATGGTGTTGGGGTTTTCTGGGTTTCACTTTTATTTTACCCATACTTATCCTGCAACAAATTTCAGGCAGATGTTGACAAAACCCATTCAGCTGAATCAGCCATTGAAGTGCAGATTTCTGGGAACAGACATTCCCATGTCACAGAAGAACAGAAATTTGTGTATTTTCAAATCACCCACCATCATCCCTGACATACCTACACATGCTCACCTCTCTCTCAACGCTTTGGGTTTGTATTTACACATATGCTTTTCTTCTGCTCTGTTCTTTGTATTGGTGTTAGAGAAAGCAAGGCCAGTGAAGCACATTTTCTATTTCAAAAGTGAAGTATGGTTCTCCAATCTTAGAAACAGCAGCACACCAAACATTTCAAAGTTAACTGCTGATGTTTTCCTATTCATCAAGTCAAACAAAAAGCCCAACTCCTACAGTGTTCTGCTACTGATATGTCTTTCATGCTTTACAATTTAAGTGTTTTTCAAGGCTCTTACCAAAACATAGTGCAAAAAAAAGGCCACATGGTTTTTAATCAGTTACATGTGACATAACACAAGTGGCAGAGGATCTGCAAGATGTAAGGAAGGATCCCTGGACTTTTCTCTATGGAAGGAGAGCTAAATGTCTGCCTCTGCTTTTTCCTTATAATTGCTAATACACAACTACACACCAGGGAAGTACATCAGTTCTAACCAGGGCAGTAGCTTTGGACAGCTCAAGCCAGTTCCTTTGTGAAGTTTAAGCTGCACAGTTCTTACACCAACAGTTCTAATTCAACATTCCAGACTCTGGGCCAACCTCTGAGTTGTGCAACACAGTTTGTGCTCTACCCCCTCCTTTCTTTTACTTTTTGAAACACAAAGTATCCATGTATTCAGTTGCTGCTGAAAAGGTTTACAGACACTCAGCAGTCGGGGAAGATCACACAACTTCCCAATTCAGCAACCACAACTGACACCACACAAATAAATGTTATCCATAATCAAGTGAAAATGCAAGGGGAAAAAAAAAAGCAAACTTGATGAAAAAAGCCACATGTGTTGCAGTTATTTGAAAAACAATTAATACCAAAAAGGAAGTCACCACACTTGGTTGCATTAATTTCTCTAAGCTCTATTTGATTCAGAATTGCTCTAGTGAACAACAAAACAATCTAAGCATTAAAAGTCTGTTGAAATCCTGACTTGTCTTTTTACATTGTCAAAAATGCAGTGTTGACTACTTGTCAGCTATTTGATTTTCCCTCAGTTCCTCTTAGCTCTTCCATTCAAAGACTGAAGGCAACACTTCTCTGGTGGTCCACCCACTGCAGCAGGCTTATTCCTACTCCTGTCCCACCTAATCACTCTTCTGTCTGCAGGCAAGGGGCCAGAATCTTTCTGCTGGTGTTGCTTATGAACCAGCATTAGCAAAATCAGCCCAGCACTAGAAACGTTTGAGATGGGAGTGCTGTCATATGCCAGGAAGCGAAAGCTGCCCAATTTAAGCATTTTAGAAAACACAGAGGAACATGCATATCTTTAAAAAAGGCATTCAGCACATATACAGGTCACTATTACAAAGTTTAAACCCGTCAGTGATTACTGCATGTTTTTGTGATACTGCAGATTCCACCACATTTAGAAGGGAAAAAAATTTGCATGCCTTCTTTCCCTTGGCTAGCATTCCTTCTGAGCATATGCATAATTACTTACTATTGATAGGCACACACTTAGAAATTTCTGACAACTTAACCCAGATCCAACACTGCTCTAGTCTGACTGATACAGCATTTACTGCCAGGTAAAATCCTGTAAAAATCTTGCTCCAAAAACTCTAGTCAAACTTGTAGCAAAAAATGTGTTAGAGCAACAGAAAGCAAACAGGCTGCTCACTGCTCACATACCAAACCCTGTTTTCCCTTCACCCACACTGCTCTTGCTTAAAACATCCTTTTCCTGACTGTATTTACAAAGCATTCTCTGCCAGCAGCTCTCCAGCTAATGTAAGCTAGCTTGCATGGCAAAATTTTCTCATCTGTTGTAAGACTCCTAAAGGAATTAAATCATGCAAGTCATTAGAGAACTCTGATTATTATTTTAAATAACAGGTCAGATGATTACAGAACCCACTCAACATCAAAGGGATTAATTGTTCCTTTAACAGCCAGGGCGGGTTAGCCCTGGCTGCATGTCTGATGCCCACCAAAGCCACTCTGTCTGTCCCCTTCTCAGCTGAACAGGGGAGAGAATATATAATGAAAAGGCTATAGGTTGATATAAGGACAGGGAGAGATTACTTACCAGTTACCAACATTGGCAAAACAGGCTCAGCTTGGGGAATTTATTTAAATTCATTGCCAACCAAATCAGAGAAGGATAAAGAGACTCCTCACACTCTTCCCCTGCTGCAGTGTGGGGTTCATCCAACGGGAGACAGTTCTCCAGGAACTTCTCCAATGTGAGTCCTTCCCACAGGCTGCAGTTCTTCGCAAACTGCACCAATGTGGGTCCCTTCACAGGGTACAGTCCTTCAGGAAGAGACAGCTGCTCACCAGCTGCTCATGGGTCCCTTCTGCAGGATCATGGCTCCTCCCAACAAGCCTGCTCCAGCAGGGCCTCCTCTCTCTATGGTGCCACAGGTCCTTCCAGGAGTCTGCTCCAGAGAGGGCTTCCCAGGGGCTCACAGCCTCCTTTGGGCTTCCAACTGCTCCAGCATGGGATCCTCCACAAACTCCACAAGCACAGCTGCCTAACCATGGTCTTCCCTACAGGCTGCAGAGGAATCTCAGCTCTGGCACCTGGAACACCTCCTCCCTCTCCTTCTTCACCACCCTGGGTGTCTGCAGAGTTGTTCCTGTCTCCAGATGCTGCTGGTGTTGTGTAGCAACTTTTTCCCTTCTTAATTATCTCAGAAGCACTACTACTGTCACTGATGGGCTCAGCCTTAGCCAGCAGCGGATCCATCTTGGAGCTCCATGGGACACAGGGGAAGCTTCTGGCAGCTTCTCACAGAAGCCACCCCTGCAGCCCCCCCACTACAAGCCCTTGCCACACAAACCCAATACAACAGCCAGCATGTGCTCACTGAGCAACTGAGCAAAATGATATGGGCTGTGGCATTTGATGCTAATAAGCAACAACACTTAGCAGTTTGCAAGAGCCAAGGCTTGGCAGCATGCTCATTATTCAAGAAAGCTAAAACTGCATAAACCTCTTCCTGGAGAAAAAATTAAATGTAGAAAGCAAAAAAGGATATAAACCCAAACAAATAAAACAAAAACATAAATGCTATCTAAAGGGCAGAATTGTATTTGGATTCACAGACAAGCTGCATAGTAATTCAACAAGAAAGGCGAACAAAATTTAGAAGGTTTTTTTTTTTCCCCCCTTCATATTTATCCTTAACTTGAACTGACTCAAAACTTTGGACAAAATTCAAGATTTGAGTTCAATTTTGAAATACAAGGTTTGGGATAAAAGTTGTGACAAACCTGCATGTTGAAAGCATTCAGCTACTTAAAAAAAAATGAGGTGATATTTCAAAATAAGAATTGGCAAATACTGAAAAGTGTTTTGATTTCAGCTGTACACCAGAAAATTATTACATCCAAATTCTTTCCAAGCAATCTCTAAAACAATCCCACTGGCTCCTGAACAGAGTATTTCCTTGCACACTGCACATACACTCAAAACAGACCTACCAAGGATTAATGGTTCGCCTCCCTTTGTAGCAAGACTCCTCTTGCCACAGAGTAGGATGCTCAAGATCTGTGGATCTCTAAGCCTTCAGACACAACATCTCTGCATTCTGAGATGTACAACTGCTCTGTACAAGTTGCTGCCAGGGTCCTGGCAGGGGGCCAGAGGTGCTGGTAGCAGTTTGGGGTGTGTTACAGAATGGGATGCTGTTCACTGCTCAGCATGTTCATCGTTCTGCCTTAATAGAAGCAAATATATTTTCCCCGTCACTTTCCACAGTTCTCAAAGCCTGAAAAATTAATATTCAGGCAACTTACAAGGTTTCATTCTGCATAGTGATGAACAGGGAGTGCCAGCAGAGAAACAAAGAACCTCTTGCCTCAATGCAAGTGGCACAGGAGAGCAGGAGTAAACAGTGTTTAGCCTCCTAAACAGCAATGGCAAACCTGAGTGTTTGATTTGGTGCCTCAAAACACCTCTGCCATTACTCAGCAGGCAGAATTAGGAGGTGGCATGAAAAGTGCAAAGACAGACCTGCAGCCCTTGCAGATTCTCTGCAGTTACATGCTGGGGCAGCTACTAAAAGCTCCAGAACAGGTTGTCCTGGGCTTTTTTACACCCTGCCTCAGA
This sequence comes from Orthonyx spaldingii, assembly GCA_013397795.1. NCBI lineage: Eukaryota > Metazoa > Chordata > Aves > Passeriformes > Orthonychidae > Orthonyx > Orthonyx spaldingii. The sequence goes on along the minus strand of VZTJ01002933.1, from coordinate 1,787,475 downwards.
GCAGCTCTTCATGACCCAGCAATAGATCTGCATCAAGTATTGACTGCTTCTCCTATTTCCTTAAATGGTTTCTAACATATCATCAATCACACCATCACTTTTAAGTATTTTTAACCATTCCAGGAAAACTGCAGTCAGACAGCTGCTAAAGGTCGAGTTCTCTTCCAGCTCTGGCAGGAGCTGGGATTCACCACAATCCACCGCGGCACAGTTCAGCACAGTTTCCTTTCTCCTGGTGGTGGGCATCATTAAGATTCAGTTTCTGCCCTACCGTTACACACAAAGCATTGCTATAGGACTGCCAGGCGTGTTCCAGTTGCAGAGTGTCTGCATACATGGATACAGGGGGCCTCTTCCAGGTGCCAGGCTGCAGACCCTGAAGTTGATAAACAGGTCCTCTTGTGCCAAGGGGTGTCTTGGCATCCCTAAGCTCATCCCTAAGTGTTCAAGAACACCAACACTTACGCTTACTCTGTATGTATGCACTTTAAAAAAAGAGAGACTTCGCTGAAATAATCAGCATACTTAACCCTTCTTTGGGTTTGAGGACAATTCCTAGCATGATTTACTGCTCCTGTCCATTAATTCCAAGACTAAACATGGAAAACTCATTCAGTCAAATCTTATTTTTTAAGGTGTCTCTGAAGCACTCCAGTTTTCTTTTGCTATTACAACTGAATACAAAACTCTTTCCATTCTGAAACACAATGGGAAAAATCCCTGCTCCCCTATACCATGTATTACTGAAAATTTAAATTACAGATGTAATAATTTTGCTTGGAGGGTAAGCTAGTGTATAATTTCTCCACACTTTCTTGCAGCACAACTCCTCCATCCTGGCCCCTACTCTCTCAGCACAGCCATCATGGTGACTGCAAACTGCAGAAAAATGAAAAGCTTGTGGCCTACTGATATCTCCTTGAGTCTTACCTCTGTCTTGTGGTCTTAAGAGCAAAACTGTCTCAAAATAAGTGTCAGGACTGCCCTTCTGTTTAATTGCTCCATGGATAAATTTCAGCAAGCCTATGACTGATGTACTGGAGGAGAAATCTCTCATTGCAAAGACAAAAGCCGAAAACACGAGAATCCAGAGTGAATTTGTTAAGTTTTAAATGCAAAATGATATCTTTGATCCAATCTACCTGATTCATGACACTACAAGTTAGTAGATCAGCTTATCTGAACTTCTGTGTATCACATTTTTCAACAGTACCCTTACACCATTACTCTCACGTCAGTAGCTAGCTAGAGCACCTTTCACCAAGGTATTCTATTCAGATGGGAACAGGAGAAGAAAACCTATTCTTTCAGTCATTTACTACAGTGGTTAATTACCTGTTAAGGAATGGCTATGTAATTTGCAGCTGCAATTTGGTTTCAGTGTCTGGCGTTACATTCCTTTTCTGTTTTGGTATTTTATCTCGTCAAAGATGCTTTTACACTCTAAAGAGCATACTACAGGTTTTGTTTTAAAGAGATTATGATACTGAAATCTTGAAAGTGTTCCACTAGTCTCTCATAACTGAGGCTTCTCTGTCCTTTCTCCAACTTTTCAATATCCTTTTTTGAAACAGACACCAGAAAAAAATTGCAAAATATACACCATCATAAAATCACATTCTGTCTCTTCTTAATATTTCTAGGGTTAAATAAACCTTTTTAGCTGAACATTTCACAAGAGACCTAGAGTAAAAGCTGTCAGCCAACACTTCTTGAAATACTGCTTTTCAAGATACAGCCCCTTTTTGCGAACAGGCACGTGCTTTTTCCAGCACTGCACTGCCTGACAGGTTAAAAAGCAATTCAGACCATACACTTCATCTACTTCATGATTTAACCTTCTGCCAGTGTTCCAGTAACTTGAAACATTCATCAGAAATTCTCATGTCCCTTCTGATCACTGAAAAACTTACCATGTAGCATTATTTTCATGCTCATCACCTAAGAAAGGCACCCTCAACATTCTTGTCTTCTAGGGATGCTCCACAACAAGTGCTTTGTCACATCCCTCACTTCCAGAATCTCCAGCATTGTTATTGATGCCCACTGCTAGCTCCAAAGGAAACACTAAGGGTTTCACAGGTCCATAGAACCTCAGCAACCTCTGCCATAAAATTGACACACAAAGGTGCTTAAGTACTTTTCCCTACTGTTGTGAGTTTTCCAGTTGAGCAGATGAGCTATAAACAATACTTGGAAAACCAACATCAAGCTAAGTCTCACCAGCAGCAATCTCAAGGAGTTCTGAAGCCTTGCCCTGCACTGACATTCAAGAGCTCTCCAAGTTCCTCTAGGGATCTGGAGGTCCTTCAGTGATGAATGCTGACAGCCCAAGTTCCTGAAAATTCTTTGCCAATGGACAACTGATTGTATGGTCTGTCTGCTTTAGCCAAGACAAAGTGCTTGATGACAAACAATTTGAAGCAGAATTAGTGAGTTCTGGACTTATTGTATCACTGTCATCTGCAATGTCCTATTTGATCACATCAGCAGTTTTGGGGCCATCAAGTGCAGAAAAGTGACAGGAAGACAAGTCTCAGCTCTGACAATGGGCTGCATCCATGTTTCCTCTCAATTAACAATGCTAATAGCACGTAGATACATTCTTCATCTTGCATTTGTGGCAACTGCCAGGGAAACAATGATTAGAATCAATTTATGAGCATACAAATACATTCTCTTTCCTCTACTGCAACCACTGTCCATCAGCCGATCTCTCCAATGCAGAGAACTCAAGATGCCATGACCATAGACCACTTTGGAGAAAAATCAGCCTTGATATGATGGATATTCCCAACCGAACAATCTAATGAATACCACATCCCTTTATCTTTTTGCTTTCTTTACGCATAATTGAATAGAACAAAAATCCAATTAAATTTCTAAAAAGAGGTCACCTCTAAAATGCCCATATGCTTTCTATAAGACTGCCAAGGAGTTCTCATACACATCTGGACCTAGTCCAACCTGAAATACATTTTGGTGCCCTAAAGCCCATGGAATTTCAAAAGGGCAGATTATTCATCAATGTCCCCTATGTACTAAAATGCATTCTGCAATGTTGCTGGCACAAAGCGGCTGTTTGCTATGAGTGGGCAAAATGATTTATTTAGTATATATACATATAGCCTCCGAAGCACTGCAGCCCTGGTGACACAGAGGCATACAAATGTGAGGATGATGCAGATAAATCACAGGCGCAGGACTGGACTTGACTATACTTCCACTGTGTGTGTACACATATAGTCTACAAATAGTTTCATCTGAAGTTTTGTAATATTTCAACATTAAAAACTCTTGTTTTCATTAAAGTTGATTACCACTTTCAAATACCTATCTTCCTGCCCCTGTGTATTGACTAACACATTAAGCTAGACAATACACTTTTTGCTTCACAGTTATTGAGAAACACCTAACCATGATTAGATTAGCTCTGTTCAATTTGGACCAAAATGATTTCTGGGATGTTCCCACAGCACATTTCATCTAGTACATCTGCATTATTTATGGCATTTACACAAGGTGAATTGAAGGCTTTTGTAAACTAAGACACAAATCAATACAAGCTCTTAGCAGATGCGGCCTTAGTAGGGTTCCATAGCAGCATTGTTCCACAACAAGGAAACTCTTTCAACTGAATAACTGGTAACACAAAAGGAAAGGTTTGTTCAGAAAGTCAGGAATTAGAGACACCCTCAGCACCCAGCCTTTCCAGAAGAACTGTACCTGTGTCATTCAGAGCCTAAACAGTCAGCACTAGGTTTGTATGCAGTAGGCAGCTTGAACTGCTTCACAAAATCATTCCACAAGCATCACAATAGCTCTGCTTCGTTTGCATCCCCAAGCTAAGATAAAAAGGCTGTAACACAAATGTCTTTCCCTGTCAGAGGTACCATGGACTGGGAAAGAAACAGACGGGAAGCAAATTCAGCCTGGCACTCAGGTCAGTGCTGTGCTCGAAAGGAGATCTTTCTCAGCCTCTGCTGCGTTGGTGCTTGTTGTAGGGAGCACAGGATGTAGAACTGGCCTGTGAGACAAGCACTGGGCAGGAGAACTAGCTGGAGCCACAAAGTCTTCCTCAGCAAGGGAAAGATCCCCCCTACCTCCACACACAGGCAGTCCACACCTGGGCCAAGATTAGGATATATGGCTACACATGTGCCTGTTTTCAGATAATACTCCTTTAATTCACCTTGGCTGGCCTTCATAGACAAATGCTCATCACAAAGAACAGATCATTATTTGAGGCACTTACAGAAGAGATCAGATTACCCTGATCCCTTTCTTTTCCTAACTCGTCTAACTTGTGCACTGAGAATTCATGATAGTTTTTTTCCTTTGGATTTAGCAAAATCGAAAGTTGTCTTCAGAGATGTCAGTAGAAGAACCTTTTATACATCTATTTATAGAGCAGTGCATTGGGATCTACAGTAGCCAGAAGGAAAAAGGAATGAATGATAAATTACCCAATGTGAACTTCCTTTAGAACAGTAACCTGCAACAGCAAAAACCTGATTATATTCCCATTCAATTCCTTGCTCTACAGATGCAGTAGAAGAATTTGACCCCTTAATCAAACAAAAAAACACAGAGCCTTTAACTTTTAATTTTTTTAATCAAAGAAGTCTCAGAAGGCTCCATCAACTCAGCCTTTTTTAGTTGACAAACAAGAGGCTACTGAAATTAGAAGACTTTTATATTTGGGTTGAGGCTAGTAAAGAAGAAAAAGACAAAAAATCCTGTTAGTCTTAATTAAAATCATGCCTTGCTCAGCTGGCATGGGTTTTACTTTCATGAGATTTATGAGTACATGATCCTGACAGCTCTCCATGAGCTTTTTCTGGAGAAAAAAGGAACAGTGAAGATGACTGAAATCCTGAAGTAAAATCACAAGGGAAGAAAAATTTTCCATGGTTAATCACTCTACTCTTCTCTTCACCAGTGCTCCAGAAAATCACACACTTCTCTGCCACTCCCAGAAGAGAGCAAAAGGCTGCCAAACAGGAGATCAGCTCATATTCTTCCTTAGACATTCCTCTTCTAAATTACCACAGACAGTATTTCCTGTGCACACACAAATAACTGCAGAAAGCCACAGAATGGCTTGGAGGCCTCCTCTTCTGTATGCAATGAGAGTGTGGCTCAAAGCGCAGGTAGGAGATTCCTTCACCTAATAATGAACCCTTACAGACACCTAACATGGAAATTCAGCCTTCTCTGCTTGAAAGCAGTAACAGATTGAACAAACCATGTATATAAACCACCCAGATGTGTGACTGTAAGCAAATGCAATGCCTCCATCCTGAAAGCAGTGGGATAGGGATGCTGACATGTTGATTTACCCTTGGCTAAAGGCTTTGAAGGAAGTAACTTATTCCTGAGAAAATGCTGACAGAAAAAATTCATGTAAACATTTAAAATTGCCATACTGAGGTAGCAAAGGCCAGCTCTGCATCTCTACTTCAAAACTGTCTAGAATTTGGAGCTCAGGTAATGGTAGAAAAGCAGACAAAAACTAAATGCCCCAGAAAGAACCCTCACTTCCAGCCACATACACTTCAAGATGGTATGTGAAGCAGAGGTGACATCTGTATGATCCAGTAACCCATGATTAAATTCTGTTCCATTAATTTGTATAATCATTGCTTTAAATTCACATAGCCTTTCAGACAAGTATTGCATGAAGCAGCATCTCTTTGGTTCAAGCTTATCTGTTCTCCTGATGCACACTCTTCTTACAGCTCCCCTTCACCTTCTCTCTGACATTTGGTAATTTTTACTAAATCTTTTATATATCCTCTGCCATCTCTTCCAGTCTGAAGACTTGTCATGTATATAAATGTTCTTCATAACACATCTAGTTCCATGCCTTCAGTCATTCTTGATGCCCCTTTCTGAAACTTTCCTAGTCTCCCAATAGCCTTTTGAACTTTCTTAGCTCTGGATACACAGGAAATGAAAGACTAGGTTAATAAATACAAAGATTTGCCTTGCCTTTGCGAATCAATTCTAATAGAAGATAACACAAAATTTTCTGAGGGAGAGGGATTAAACTGAGAAGCAAATTTTTAAAAAAAGGTATTACAGCTGGGTATGAGTGAAGCTCCATTTTAGACCAAGAGATATGAATGACTTTAAACACTACAACTAACAGTTTAGTTGAGGCATATTACACATTTTACCTAGAGTGGTATAGCAGAATAAACATTAAAAAAATTTAAAAATAGAGAAAACCAACAGTTTTGCAATAGAGCCTCTGTAATGCTGCTGTGGGAATATTAGGTTATGTGCAAATCCCAGTCTTAGCACTGCAAAAGAATAGAGGGTTATTTTGTGTGTGCATGTTGGGGGTAGCTGCAGATGTAGTCAGGTCCCTGACTGATGAAGGGAGCATGAACTAATATCCTAAAGGCTGAGGCAAGTCGGGTAATGAGAACTTAAATTAATTTTTTTCTTAAATTTTCATTAAATTTTTTCTGCTGGCTTCCTTCAGTAACTGTAGGCTGTCACTACAATTCTAGTGTTGTTTAGCTTCTTGTGTTTCCATTCTGCAGATTTTCAGGAAAAAATGCGTCTTGGGTATGATCATTGAGCACAGGAAAGTCCTCCAAGAACAAGGGAAGTATACACAGTCCTTCCCTCCAAATTTGCTCTGAAACATCAACAGCATAGAGAATACTGAACTGCTATATAGTATTGATTTTCCAGGTGAGACAAGAAGCAAACATCCTGGCCGCTCAGTGAGCTTTAGACTTCTCAACAGAAGCAGAAAACTTAGTTTATCTGTTTGTGTAGCAACCCTGGAAATTTGCCTCCACAGCTTCAGTTCAGATGTTCCTCACTCCTCATCCTAGATTGCCACATAATGAACCTGAGCAAGATTAGCACCATTTCTGTGTTTCAGCAGGACACCAAAGAAAACACAGAAAAATCTCAGGATGTATCCTCTAAAGTGTGTCATACTTCTATAAAGGAACCCAAAATATTTCTGGAAAAAAGGCAGTACGATTACAAAACGATGGTCAAAAGAAAAATACAGACAACTTTCCTGAGGCTAGGAGAAAGCATGCTGTGCTAAACAATTTAATAATTAAATTGAAGAAGAAAATACCCCTGTAATTAACATACAAAGAACCAGCACGGCCTAGCTAATCTCATCATGAAGAGATCGAATAAAGTAGCATGCATTTTATGGAGCAATTTAATCTGGCAAGCAATTAATCGTAAGAGCACTAAGTCAAACGAACAGATTTCCCTTTCAGAAGATCACATTCATCATCTGTAATGTATTCTAAACTCCAATTTGTTAGCCAGCCCCTGAATTTTACTGAAGACATTTACTATCTTTCTTCAGTGGAAAAGTGATCCCTGACTGACAGGAGGGAGTGGCATCAGTCTTTTTGAAGTGGCTACGCTATTAACACTAACAGGTTCTCAATCACTGATGCAGGAAGCAAATTACCTACATATAATACAATAGCACCTATGAGTCTTTACATGCTTTATACTGTAGAAAACCCTGCACTGGTATTTACCAGACTACATGAATCACGTCTTAAGCCATGGACCAATGTGATCTGATCCATCTCTAACACTCTGGAGCTGATAACATTACTGATAGTGGGAGGGGGAATTGGAAAAAAAAAAGCCAAACCCATAAAAATCCCTACTTTCCTTGCTCATTGAGGACCTCAGCAGTCATCTTCCACCTGGGCTCCTCCTGGTGCAAGTCTGGGATTCTGGCTCTCCCCATTTTTTCATAATCTCAGCTTCAAAATAATTCTTCCCTGCTTAGACTGCATCATTCTAACTGATTACAGGACTACCCTAGATTCTCAGTGCTTTTAATTTTAGAAAACCTTCACTTCCAATTTTTATTTATTCATGATCCTCCCTCCCTATCCATTTGTTCCCTTTACAAACTACCCTTCAGCTAGAGAAGCTGTTCTACATCACTTTTGTTTTCCACCACATTAGCAGTCTTCACTAATTTTCTCTTTGCTGGATTGGGCAAAGCACGAGCCAAGCATCCTTCGGAAGGAAATCATGATTCCTGATGCTTGTCTGCACCTGTCCCCATGCAAGTTTATCTTTCTATAAGATGAATTTGAAGGCCTCCTCTCTTCCTAGCAAATGAAAAGACTTAACAGAAAGTCTATCTTCCTGTGTAGACGGCATTATTTTTCTTCTGCCTGAGTGCACAGTTCGGATCATGAAGATTAGCAGGCTGAAAGCAATCAAAGCTCACACCCTCTAAGTGCCCTTGGCCCAACTGATTCCCCTCCAAACACAGCAAATACTTTAAAAATAAAAAAGCATGAGCAGATAGAGCAAAGGGCCCTAATAACCCCCCAGGACATTTAAGTCTTAACAGGGACCACTAAACGTTACTGAGACATATGTGATAACTTTTCATCCAGAAAGCACACAAAATTGTGATAACTTTTCATCTAGAAAGCACACAAAATTCCCTCAAATGAGGCTATTGGCCATGTGTGAACAAAAGCCTGCAAGAAACATACAGCTTCTGCCAGTGATTCCTGCCCCACTGTCATTTCAAATCAATTCAAAGGGCAGATTTCTTCACAGTAATGACAGGATGAGACCTATGCCTGGCTGCTTTCAGTCCTCTTCCAGCTTAATTTCCCTTATGCTCCACTCAGACTGAAGGCATGAATGTAAAGCAGCCCCATGACAAATCAAAGTTAAACATATAGTCCTGGAGGTAGAGTACAATTTTAAAAGTAAGAAAAAAAATCTCTGAGCTATGCTCCAGACCAAGTTCATTTAGTATCATCTCATTCCAGAAACAGTTAATGCAAAGCTTATATTAAACTGATTGTGAGAAAATACTGCTTTATTCTACTGTCAAAAAAAGTATGGGGGAAAAAAAATCATTAAACCAAAATTAGTCAAAACAAAGATTTTTTTATTCCTAGAGGGGAAGAAGAAAACCCCACACTGCAAAAAGATGTCCAAACTACAGGAAAAACTCCTGATGGCTAAGCCTTTAAACTCCTCTGACCTGAACCTAAATGCACGGTATTGTTTCCTGATGCCATCCTGCTATATAACATCATATTTAGACCAACAGCACATTAAAATGACAGCAAGGGCAGGCACAATTCATTTAACAATTAATCTACCGTGGCTATCATTTTCACTTGTCATTAGCTGCCTCGTAAACGCCCTCAATCTCATATAACCATAGACTCTTCCTTTAAAAACACACACACACACAGACACACACACAGGGGAATATGCCATTATGGGCATTATTCAAAGCAGTGCTTTCTGTGCCCATCATCAACCACAGAATTAATCACACTGAGAACAGTTTCTCCTCACAAATGACTGAGTTGCGTAGTTGGATCTCATCGGCAGGATCCAATTTAATGTTAAGATCACAGCAGACAATACCGGGCATCTGCAACAACACATACAGCAAGTCCTCTAGTTTTTACCCTTTACTGATCTTTCAGGGAAAGAAAATAGATGCCAAGCAACTATTGATTCAAGTAAGTGCTCTACTCTGCATGTGTAGCAGACAGGCCCAGAGTTAACATATAGCACAATGCACTTCATGAAAACAAGACTTCTTGCTTCATTTGACCATGCAGTGAAGACTGCTCTCTAAATCAAACAGGTTAAGTTAAAAAGGGCCTTGGGAGATTCCATGGTCCAACTTTGTACTCAGCACTGGGCCAGTTAATTCACAGCTATGCTCACGCAAGATATGAATAACTCCCAAGGATGGAGATTTCAGTGAGTTAACTGGTCCAGTATTTGATCATTCATGTTGAGAAGGGCCTCCTTTATTGCAATGTGACTTATTTTATTTCCCAGTCAAACTTCAGATCCTGGACAGTCTTGATTTGTGACTTCATTTCTGACATTAGCTCACGCTAAGAGTAAAAGTCACCAAATAAGGAAGAAAAATAGATGCTACCCAGTGAAAGTTGCACAGTCTGCTCCTTCACTAAGGCTCAACACATCACATATGGGTTTAACCTCAAAGCAATCACAGCTTTCAAAGAAAGGAATCAAGAACAATGTATGGCAGACGTATTGCTTTCTAAGTTTACAAGGGAGCATCTGCCTCAGACAAGCTCATCTCAAATATCCATAAAAAATTAATGTCAAGCTCAGATTTCAAAGCAAACAAACAGTGTTGCAAAATTATAAGGAGGACATCAAATAATTAGACAAAAATTTAAGTAAAAGCAATTGGCCTTCATTCATGTACACTGCCTTGCTTAACGACTTCTCTATAAAGCCTCTTCAGACACACCATGAAGGACATTATATGAAGGATATCATATTCACACCCCTCTGTCAGCAGCAAGAGCTTTACATTAATTAACACAATACACAACCTTCCAGAAGAAGGATGCAGTTTAAAATTCCTCATCCAAAGTGTGTGCAATATCACATGTTAGTTTAGAATAAAAGGCATTTATCCTGCCCTCAAAGCACTTACCAGTCACGTTTTGTATAGTGGATTGCAGCATTTTTTTTACAGCGCCCAAAGCCATCACTGAAATTCAATGTTCTAATGTCTGAAATCATCCCTCCCTTGGCCACAAAGGTTGCAGTACTTCCCATCCCACACAGACTCAAAAACTTTTCATAATCCAACTAATGAGAAGAAAAATGTCACTGTAATTAACACATGAAGTGATGACCTAATTAATCACTAAAGCAGCAACATGAAAAATTTTTAGGCTTTCAAATTTTTCTAGCAAAGTCAGGCAAAAGAATTGCCTGGGAGCTTTTAAGGTCATTCCACTTCTGGTCACCCTGAAAATAAGACACATTTGAGACCGTGCTTTTACATCCTATCAAACACGACTCCACTGCAGTGAGATGCCTTCAATGTGTCAGTGATCTCCTACTCCAGACTCCCAGACGAGTAACACCCAAGTTCTTGCTGTTTGGGCTCATAGTACTATTGCCTCAAACCTAACACTAAAGCAAAGCTTTAGGCAATGATTATGTTAGTATTAATAGCAAGAACAGTTTGCAAAAACCACCCTGCACTACACCAGCACAAGCAAGAGAATGTGTGTTTAGACCTCTGCAAAGAGCCACACCAGTGACCACTGATGACTCTGGACATAACCTTAAAAAACCCTTGGTAGCATTCCAGCTTAGAACTAGTTTAACAAGTCAATGCTGCTAAGAGAGACTGTCTTGTTGTCCCTACCACCGAGCTGTTTGTGTCCTCACCCTCTCCAGGCTGAGACAACCAGTCACATATGTGTATGCAATGAAGGCTTGAGAACAGACCCACATTAAAACATATTGTTTTGTTCTCTTTTGTCCCACCTAGAGAGTTTTATCCTGGGTCAGGTCCCCAGTCTCCTCCTTTACATGCAGCTGCATGATGCAGACTGCTCCCACAGAAGAGAAGGCAGGAACCCTGTCAGTTTATACCTGCGCCAAGTGAGCACAGCACAGGCTCAGGAAGCACACTTGGGGCAGTTTTGCCAGAGGAACATTTTTTAACTAAACCCTTACCAGGATGAGATATCAAGCTCTGGTAACCAACACAGATGAATTCTTCATGAGATCACTGTTAGCTTAACCTGGCTGGCTTTGATTTCTGAGAAGCAGCCAAGCACGTGGGCTTCTCTGACTGCTGAACCTTCAGTCAGCAGCCCCTGAAACAGGCAACAGCAGTCTGACCTCAGAGCTAAGGGAGAAATTGCTACTGCTCGAGCATTATGCCATCATTTACTGAATTTTCTTCTAGCTGCAAGGATTAGAAAAAAAAATTTAAAGACTACATAGAGTAGTAACAAAAGGTTGCATTCTGGGATTCCCAGGTAGTCAATTTAATTCAGGCCATGAGAAACTCTGATGTATCTTAGTGTTTCTATCTGGACTCAGAGATATTAGAGCACACAGATTTCACATTTTGGAAGGGGGAGGGGGAATCACACTCAAGCCCTGTTTTTCCCCTCCCCTCCAAGCAGCATTTTACTTTCACCTTAGCCAACTGGTATTTACTGGGAGTTGCAATGTTAGCCCCTGTGCTCGTAGGGTGAGACGACCTTCTCTGCCTTCACGGCTACAGCTCCTAAAAACGCCACCTTAACTTTAAAAGCCAGAATGAGTATTTCTTTTAATGAACAAAGTCTTACAAACAAGATGTCTTCCTCTCACAGTTCCCTCGGAACTGAGCTCCAGGTTCTGGTGCAATCTGGAGTGCACCAGGAAAAAAAAAACAAAAACAGACTGCAGTTCTGCAGTCCTGCTAACAATGTATTATCCTTGCTTGCAGTTCAAGATAAGGTAGGTACTTCATTACCTTAATGAGCAGATGTGCTTAATGAGTGGGTACTTTGTCAGTTTAGTCCTAAAGGAAGAATTAAGAGAACAGGGCATTTACATTCCTAGAGGAAACCCAAATTTTAGGCTCCCCACTATTATAAGATAATAACAAGTACACGTTACTGGCTTTTGAAAAGCTTTTTTTTAAGTACACATCCCACAGCCCAGACTTTCAGAGGGAATAATAATTCTGCCTGCTGCTGTGAGCAACAGATTTCTTTTAAACAGAAAGAGCAAAACAGCATTATACTACATCACTTTTCAAGGGAAAAAGGTGTTATTTAAGCTCACAATGACTTTTACATTGTTTGGGTTATGAAGCAAGTTGCTTAATGTTCTTTCTCCACTAAAACGAATCTTGAAAGCTAGATTTGAGACCAGCAGAGATCAGAGTCCCTTATATTTACCCAAACAATAAAACCAGCATGGACAAAGTTTCGACAAGCTATAAACAGCTGTTTCAAACTGTGCTTCAATCATGTTCCAGTAGAGCCAGTTCTTGGAGCCATAGAGAATCTGGTTGCTTCCTGGCTGCAACAGAGCTACCAACAAAGACATTGACTGTAAGGTTGAAATCTATCAATTAGGAACTGAAACTCATGCCAGCCACAGCACCAGAGAAATAATTAAGACTATTCTTATAAACAGGGGGAAACAATACAACAATTCAGAGCAAGAAACAGCAGAGCTCTCTGGATTTTGAGCTTCAACAAAAAACTCAATATATTTACACATCTGCATCCTAGGTTTGCAGCACATGCTTTAATGCATTACTGAGCTCAGACATAACCTGCCTATGTCCAGCACTGGGATTCAAGACCAAAATATCTGAAAATGAGACAGAAAAACAACTTCTGACCAATAAATATTATATCCACTTCTGAAATAAACCAGAAGTACTCCCCATGCTGACATATATTCTCCACTGCTTTTATGCTTCTACAGAGAAAGGTATTTGGCAAGCAAAACAAAAAACAATTTCTTGCCTGGTGCCACGCTTCTTCAGATGTGGCAGTGTACAGTCACTCAAATAAATCAAATAGGAGACAACAATTGCACAGAGAAGTCTCTGACTTCTCTACTGTCTGTTTTCCCAAAGCTTCACACCTCAAATTCATTGGCACAAAAGCTGAAATTATGTCAACATTAAGCCAACATTACACTTTCAAGGCTACATACACAGCTTTCAAAAAAACCAAAAAAATGCTAGCCGCTTAACTAACTCCACCTTGCAAGCCTACAATCTGCACCCAGGAGTCCAGCAGAGATCTGCAGACAGGAATTTCCTACTCACAGCGCAGCTGCACATGTTCTTTGTCAAATGACAAAGTGCAAATGAAATCTGCGTTCTAATACATCAGTAATGGAGGCAACACTTCTCAGCAAACTGCTAAGTAGCCTACAGATCCTGCCTAACTTTCTAAAACTTTCAGATTTCAAGGAAGAAATGTTTCCAATAAAAAGTCCAGGAGGACAAACGCTCACAAGTGGGCAAACTGCATTGAGATGTTCACCTTACATGAATCACATGAACTAAGAGACCTGCTGAACTTCTGAAGAGGTCGCCAAGCAGTGGCTGTTCTGCTGAGGATTTCCTTTCCGCCCAGCAAACAACCCTCCCTTGTACAGAGGCCTCACCCTCACACCAAACCCTACAGGGCAGCTGAAGTACAGAAGTGGATCCTGCTCCCAATCCCCTCTTGAAGGACAGCCTTTGAGACATGAGGAAAGGAGATGAAAGCAGCCAATACAACTGCAGATACTGGAAAAAAGCTAAGAAAGCCAGTTAAGCAAGGCTGCCATCCTAGAAATAGATCACACAAGGTCCTCCCCACCCCAATTCAAAGAGCCTTGTTTACTTTAAGGATGAAATTTTCGAGCAAAAGTGATCTCTGCAGAATGACATCCAAGTGCCCTGAAGAAAGCAAGCCATGGCTATGGTATCTCAGACAGTGGCACTCTTTGCCATACAAACAGCTTTGCTTAAAATCAGCATAAGCTCCAGAAGCTGTAAGTCATCACAAAAAAAACCCAAAAAACAAAGAAATCATTCCTTCCAAAAACCGACTGGATAAAAAAAGCTCATTAAAGAGAAAACAGGTTTGACATTGTAAGAGTCCCTTCTCCAGCAGCCCAGACTGAAATGGAAGTACTGGCAGAAAGAAGGAAGGTGACCTGGGATGTACCTGACTTGCTGAACCATGCTGCTGTGTTTGTGGAAGTGGTCCATACAATGCCACTCAACCAACAGATTTGCTCTCTGGATTTGGGCCAGTGGCAGAGACAACATTTAATTAAACCACTGCATGAATGAGAAAGAATGAAAGAAAATTAAAGCCAAATGAAATTGGCTATGGTTCTGTAAAAGAAAACACACCAAGATGAATCAGCTAGTAAATAAAGAGCAATAACTGCAAACTAACACTGCTGCCTCAAGAAGAAATCAGACAATGTACAAGAAATGAAGTGCTGAAGTTACAAGACTAGATGAAAGCCTTAAATGCTAACAAAAGTAATTGAAACATGGGTTAGACTGATGTGAAAAGATGAAACATTGCAACCCAAGATAGGCATGCTTCTTTCCTTCTTTCTTGATTCTTCTGCTAATATGTTGCTGGTCATAAGGTCTCTCCCTTTCAATCCACCTGCTTCCTCTGTTCGGGTGCCAGCTAATGCCAGAATCTATTCACATCAAGATCTGTTGCTCCTAGCAAAGGAAATTTCCCTACCACAATACTGCAAGGTCGAGTGAAAAACAAGCAGCGGTAGCAGGTGAACTCTGAGTAACCATTATGACTCTGTGTTATTAACTGTGGCATTTCAGGAACTGTTCTGCTGTGCCAGAGTCCTTATGCAATCAGAAAAGCATGCAACAAGCAACATGAACTGACAAGAAGGGTCTGCTAGTTTTGCTGCTTTGGTGAGGAGTGACCACAGATCACTAAAAAAGAACCAGAACAAAACCAGAATCCTCATCTAAAATCTGCTTTCAGTTTTTCAGCATCAGAATTTTTCAGGCTACCACCTGAAAACTGCAATGAACTAATTCTTCAAACAGCTTGGATGCATAAAGCTCAGAAAGTTTTCTTACATCATTTTAGTAAGAATTTAATCCATAATCTTGTCAAGCTTGTGCCACAATTTAAAAGTACCAATAAAACACATTTCTGAGTTTCTCTTTGGGCTTTGTTGCTTTTTTCTTATTAACAAAATAATTGTTGACTGTCTTGTACTATCCTGTCATCTGAGCTCAGTCAGGCTGATTAGCAGTGACAGCATGTCAGAGGTCACTACCATTAAGCACACCTCAGTGAACAATTCAATGGAGTTGTTATTTCATCAGGGTAGTCCTCACAGGTGGTTTTAAGAACTGCAGGGAATGAACTCCAGATCTCTGTGGGCTGCGTGCCTGAGCACCCTCTGCTGCTCTGCATTGACTGGCCCTGAGTCATTCCACATGGTCCCACAGTCCCAGGGGACTCACCCAGTGCAACAGGACTGCTGGCAGGAGCAACACCTGAGCATCCTTAGCCAACCTTTGTGGTTCATCTGGGAGAAGACGGAAACAAGCAGGTAGTTGCAAGATGGAAGAGTGAACCAAAGCACCCAAGCAAGGATTGCAGTGTATGCTACGACCACAGAGAAAACACCTTAAAAAAATAATCCTATCATTTAGTTCCACGCTACAAACTTACTCCCTGCTTATTAAAAGTGTTTCAGTGAGAAAAATAAAATTCCTTTAAAAATTATGATGGGGCTGAACTTCAGACAATGGAGAAATTCAGTCGATTAATCATTGAGTTAATCTATTTATTTACGTTGGAAAGATCCTGATGAGGAGAAAGTCCATTAAAAGAATACAGGGATTCAGCTGCCATCTTTCTCACTGAATAGGCAATCAGAAGATGTCCCTTTGAACCCTGCGTTAATAAAATTCTCATTAAATGCAAACCTGCCTCTTAAAGAGGCTCATTAGTTTAAAAAAAACCCCAACTTGTCTCAAAATGTGTTTATTTCCTCACAGGTGAGAAGGTGAGTTTTCAAACCACCAACTGCTGCACCTTCCTATTTCAATCTCATCAGTGCTGCAGCTGAATCTTGCAGCCTATCACATCTCAATTATTTATGAAAACCACAGAGACAAATCCACAGACAGAAATTATAATGACTAATATGAGATAGGACAGCAATCAGAATCACTCATTCCGGTCTGGTATGTAAGATTTTCAGACAGATAAGGATATTATTATTCTTTCTTCTTCAATTTTTCATTTTCTTTGGGTCGGACAGAAATTATGAATTAATTTCTGTAGAAAGGAGAGAAGGCACGAATAGTTTCCCTATCTTTCAATACTAAAAAAAAAAATTCATTACTGCTCTTTTCACTGGAGTAAGGACAAGAAAAATCAAATAATCAGCAACAACAAAACTCAGACTGTCTAGTGGAGAACATTTAGTCCAACTAAAGGGTACTCTTCATACCATAATAGGATGCACAAAGTGGGATCTCTCTCTGTGGCTGAGTTTAAAGAATAACACGTTTAAGATTCCCTAGGTATTACTCATCCTGACTCTCTATTTAAGCAATAAATCAGCTGAGCTCATCAGTCCAGCACTGTGGGGGTACAAGCCGGACTGTTTTGGTGTCTCCTCAACAGTTATCCTGTAACACAAATGCATTGCAGCCTTGAAACATTGTACACAACTCACCACTCCTCTCCCAGCAGAAATACACATAAAATTGTACACTAGGATTTAAGACACTTGTTAAAGCTCACTGTATGCACGCACAGGCAGATGCTTTTACATTTATAAAACCCACTAAAAGCTCTAGGATAAGGAAATGGCAATGTTTATTTATTTTTAAATAGCTTGTGTAACGAGACGAAGATATAAACCTAAGCATGACTTTGCACTGCACAGTTACAGCAAAAAGCAGGTAATCACTGCTCATAAAACCTTTCCAGAACAATGAAGCAAGGTGAGGAAAAAATACAGTGTGGATTTCTCTAAATTCATTTCCTTCATGGCCAAAGTATCACTCTGAGGGAAAGCCAAAGGGGCACAAACAAACAGGAAACCCAGATAATGGGGAGCTAAGCCAGGTTCTAGTCCCAGTCACCACTTTGAACCATCACACTGTCAAACACCTTCACAAAAGCACACTACCTTACGATTTCCCTGGCTCCTCTGAAATCTATTCAGCTAAAGAACCCTTCAAATGTAGTATTTTTACCATCAGAAGCGAACAAACCAAAAGACAAAATTCTCCCTCCTTCTTTTTTTTTTTGAAAGCGAGGAAATGGGATAAATCACACTAACTTCTCAGAATTCTAATCCCTCTCAAGGTCTTGAATCATCTGTAATCTAGACCTTTTCTAATTTCGCTTAATGAAAAGCAGTCATTCATGAAATTTCAACACAGATGAGCAGTTCAGTGGAGCAGGGGAAAGCTACCAGAAGTCCAGAAGAGAAACAGATTAGAGGCCTCACTGATTTCAGACATCAGCACGTTCTGAACATGTCTGATACAGACTGTCCTTTAAGGGGTATCATGGTGCCAGCTTTTTGGTTGCATCTTGTCTCAACTGTACGCTGATCTTCACAAAAGCAGTTGCAAAGCCAGCAGGAAATAAGCCCATGCAAAGTCTTGGTTCCACTAACCAGAGGTGAGCACAAACCCTCTGTGATCACTTGGTTTTTCTTTCTTCCCAGTTTAGACTTCTCTCCCTGGTTATACAGAGCATTCCCAGAGCAGACACTTTGTGTCACATTAAGTGACATTAGTCAACAGCTACCTGTTCTGCTGCTTCACTCCAAGCGCACTACCTATCCACAAGTGTTCACTTATGTCTATTTAAAAAAACCCAAAAATAAAGATAGTAGCAAAGTCTAGAATCATACATGATGTTATCAAGCTTACAGACAGACATGTAAGATGTACATGGACCTGAAAGATGTCCTCAGAGAGTCCATCCTACACCATGTCTTTTGTAGTGAGCAAAATGACAAGTACTAGCAATGCAACAGCACTGAGCTACTTGGCGTTGCACAAACACCATGTGTCTGAGGTGACTAGGGAAGCAATAGAATTTTTTTTTCAGTATAAATACTCATATCTTTTATGGTTTGTTTACAAGCCAAAACTAAGTAGTAAATTTTCACTCTCAACATTCCTTCATTTTCCAATCAATCATATCCATGACTCTCCTTCCCAGCACCCAGCTTGGTCAGCAGTAGCTGCTTCATTTGCCAGAAAAATAAGCTACTGCCGTTGTGAAAGAATACGTACCTAGATTTACACTCCTTACCCTTACAAGTAAAGCATAACTTCTCCCATTCTGCCCTCGAACAGGAAGAATAGGTTTAAGAGAACACTGAAATGTCCTTAAATAATCAGTTTTAAACACACACAAAAATCTTGCAATGTTAAGAGGTCTCAAATCTGCTTATTACAGCAGGCTTACAGTCCCGTTCATAGCTTTGTGGAATTGCAATAGAATCACGCAACAGAAATCCATCAGGTTCACAACTGCTCTGCCAGCACAGCATTATTCTTTACTGTATAACTTCTCCCAAGAATGATGTGAGGATTAATTCATTACAGTTTGTGCTATGCTTTGACAGCACTCAGTCTACGGAAGAGTTGAGAGAATTATTAGAGGACAATAAAACCCTGGTGATCCTTTCTTTATGCCTCTGGGCCCTGTTTAGAGCAACAATTTAGCCCAACAAGTAGAACAAATTCAAAACAAAATTCATTAAAACAAATGTGAGAGCATCATGATAAAAATGTAATCACACAGGAAGTGAGAATCTTTAAAAGAGTAATTAACTTCTACTCCTTACCTAATATTGACTAATGCATGGGTCACCTTGCTTGCAGGCTCTTTCCATTGACCAGCATTAGTAGACAGCCTTAGAACTGAAAGGAGAAGACAGTTAAGAGTGCTGGCACAAAACTGGCAATTTCATAAGTCAAAATAGGAAAAAAACCAACAAAACTCTGTTTTGGCAAGATGGCAGTGCAGGAACGACATCAAAACAAAGGTCATCGTTGACATGATCTGTGATCCAGGGCAGGAGTTCTCTTCAAAGCCCATCTAAGAAACATAAGGGACATGGAAGGGGTGAGCAGAACAGAATAATGACTTAGAGGCAGAGGGGATGAAGAACCTGGGTCCTCCTAACTGGTTTCATTATCACACACACAGTTCATTTTTCCCCAGAAACAGGGCAGCGTCCCAAGTCTAGAATAGCTTTTATTCCACACACAGCTGTTCTCCTCCAGCTCCTGCTTCTGCAAGGTTCCATCTGAACTGGACTACATACTGCAGTTTCAACCCTCTCCAGCAATGACGAATTCTTTACATGCCCATTTAACTAGAGTTGCAAAGAGGATTTACACACCAGCCTAAAGGAAAAATAGTCCCTGTAAGAAGAAGGGTGGTGTTCTCTTGCACAGATGGTCTATGACAGACTTAAGAGCAGATCTGAAAACATTCTGCAACAGGAAGAACTTCCAATTGTTTTCTGTCATAGTACTAAAAATATTTATTTAGGTTAAAATATGTAGTGTTTTTATGGTGGCAGTTACCAGCACATCTCTTGGTAAGCATCAAAACAATAACAGATCCTGTAGCAGATATTTTTGATTAATTTCCATATTGCCTGAACAAAGGGAATTTTCTATGAATTTCTACATACAGGGTTTTCTGGAGGTTAGATTCCACAAGAAAGGTTCACCCTCAATTTAGAAGTGAAGGAACAGCTCACCATCCAACTTTAGGATCATCCAGAAACATGGATGCTATAAGTGAATGCTTAAGCACAGAGGTCACGTACTTATGCCAGTAATTGCAGGACAGAAGCTTTCAGTCCTGAAGATCTGGATAAAGTTCAGTTTCAGAATAAGAGAAAAAACCAAGTCAAACAGATTCCACCTCCACTCCCAACACAGAAAGCTTCAACCACATTAACAAAAAAGCTAATGGACAGAATATCTTTCTCATCTGTGCTAACAAATACCCCAAGGCTAGGGGCCAGAAGGGTCACTGTAGTCTCAGAGATGGGCTGACAAGCAAAGGGAATCTAACAGGACACTTGGTGGCTCTCATCAGCTTGAGAGGGTGCTACCTTCTCACTTTCTATTCTATCATTACATGTCATCTGTAGAAAAAGTTGTCAGCTCTGAGTAACATTATTTTGTCAAACAGTAGGTACTGTACTTGAATATCTGAGGTAATATATTCAGAGAGGATTTCAGTTTAGGCATGTACAAGAATAATTCAATTGGGTTTACTCTGTGTAGGAGGATGGCAAACATTAATGTGATAAATGAATTATTTCAACACGTCAGGTGTGCCTTTTGCAACCCAACTGAGGAAGTATTTGACTGCATTATTCTTCTATTCCACTTACCTTCAACTTCCACAGGGGATGGGTTTGAAAAAATTATTAGCTAGTAAAAGCACCTCATCTTACTAGCTGCGACTCTTGGGAATAGAAAATGGGTTAGCAAAAAATCTTATGCACTCAGAGGGCACAAAATGGCCAAGTGAACCCTTATGTAATGGCTGAAAACTGTGGGAAAGTTATTCAGAAGGGCAGTTTGTTTCTGCTTGCAGTTACAGGGGGTAGTCAGCTACTTCTATTTAGGTGAGGATGTCTCTCTCCCATGTCAGAAGAGGGCTGTGGCCAACTGTCTGCTCTTTAACTCTCCTTATATGCTTGTATTAACTCCTGTTGTTCATTGGGTGATCACACTGAGAAGGGAGCAGAGGGTGAAGGAATGAAAGGTCCTTTTGGAATAAAGCAAACAAAGAACACAGCTATATTCTTCTTGTCACAGCTTCAAGTATGCAGCACACCAGTGCTGCTGCAGCTACTCTGGGCTGCAGGTTCCAGTGTATAACACTGCCTGATTATGCCTCCGTGCATTCCTTGCTCTTCTTTGTTCCTCTTCCCTGCTGGGTGTCACTTGGCTCCCTTCCCTCTCTCACTGAAGGATGGCAGCTTCTCCCTGTTTTGCCAGTGGGCACATTCTTCAGTCCAGTGATTCACTTGTCACTGCAAGCAGGTTTGTGAGGGCTGTTTTCTTGGTTGCTTTGGCAATGAGTGCAGTAGATGTGATTTGTCTAGCACAGCAAGCTTCTTGCTGTAAGTTTCTCAAATTCTTTTCCAAATTCTTATTTGCATTCGGTGTTTCTCTATGCTGGGTGGTTCTGCAGCATGTACCTGCCTTCTGACTTGAAACTGCCAAATGTAATAGAGGAAAAACTACACAAAAATGCATGAAACACCACATACTTCATTGTGACAATAAATTTATATTTCCAGCATTAAGTGACAGAGGAACAAGGAGTCTGTTTGTATTGTTTTCTGTCATTAAAAAAAATTATCCATTTAACAAGTTTATCCCTCTCTCAATTCTTCATTTACCAACATGCCCTAGCACACAAAACATGCTCACCCAGCACGGTACACATCAATAGCAGGTAGAAAGGAAACACCTGACACAAACATCCCTCTTCCACCACCCCCACTTCTAGGCAGCAGCAGTCCTGACGAGTCAGGAGGTACTCACCCATAGAATAAAGGTTGTCAAAATTCTGGTGCATCCGAATGATTTCATAATACAGCTCATCATAGCTGCTGGGAGTGGGCAGAAATGTGTCTCCGTAAGTGATGAACATGTTGAACAGGTTCACAACCTATACAAGTAAAAAGAAGTTGCAACAGGAAAATTTATCCCAAATCTATTCTGTAACAGAAACAATAAAAACTGTGTCTAAAATCTTCACAAAAATAGCTTGCAGTTGCAGCAGATAGCATTACATTACTTCATTGCTTTATCTGTTATTTTCCTTACAGTAAGGAAAGAAGTTTAAATACAATTTTATCTAGGGCCAGGAAAAATGTGTTTCTATTTTGCATACAAAGGGCCATGGAACAAGAAAAAATACTATCAAATCTGGACAATTAGACTAAGCATTTCCTCACATAGACTTATTTCAAAGAGTTGACCCTATAGTGAGTCCAAGCACTCCCCTTTCCAAACACCTAGCAAAACCAACCAAAACGATATTCCTCTGCTTCGTGGCCTTGTTCTCATATCTTCTTAATAGGCCAGAAATTCTTTCTGGAATCCTTTCAGGATTACAATTCTTTCCTAAGACTCATTCACAATTAAGTTGTTAAAAATAAGAGGATTTGTGCAAGGGTAAAGATGCTCACCATAAGAGCAAGGGTGAAGATGTTGTGCTTGGCCAGCAACACAGTCTCATTAGACATGAGGAACTTCAACAAGTTGATCAAAGCTAGGAGAAAATAATAAGTATTTTTTAAATACTATAAAAAGCAAAGCCAGTCTCAGCAAGTCACTTAAATACAGATGCATTTACATTATCTGGTGTAAAACAAACTAAATGCCAGCTATTCACCTCAGAAATATATCAATTTATATGTAGGGTTTGGCAGTGCTTTTTGTTGCTAAAATACTCTGCTGAATAGGTAAGTGACAGCTATTTTACCTTCCCACATTTATTCTTCTTCACTGACTTCCCAATCAAATCTACTCAGGCTCAAGGTACGTCTCTTGTTAGCTCAGTCAACTCATGGAGATTTTTCTGTCTGCTAGATCCTGGAGCAAGCTTTGGGGTTGGAGAATCCAACTGTCTCGTTTATGCTTCATATATCACCAACATGATATATGCATAGTCAGCCCCAAACTGTCACTCTTGTTGATACATGCAGTTAAATAAAAAAAAAAGGTAAGAAAACCCCCACAGCACAGCTTTTCTGTAGCTCTGTGTCAATGCTGCTGCACTGGTAAAAAGAAGGATGTAGTACTTTATTGTGTCAGTTATCCGAGGCTGTGCCGTAAAGACTACAGATCTGGTTCACACTTGTCTTAAATAATAAAACAACAAAAGCTCCTGCTGTAGCCACCCAGTATCAGTTAGTAACTGCTGTAATTAACAAAAAGGTTGGCTAAAAATGCTTTAAACAGACTTTACAATAAACAACTGCATTCCATGCGCTTGAATAAAATGTAAAGTTCCTTATCTTTTTTTTTTTTTCCTAGTTGTTGAAATTTTCAGAAAAGTAGTTTCTTCTGCATTACAGCTGTTTAGGAGTGAAAGCTTGACTAAAAGAGATTCTTAATGCACTCTCTGCTCTGAAGTCAACAGATTTCACGACTTAAAACATCTGAATTAAGATGGCCTGAAAAGTCAATGCTGGAACACTGTACACACCTTTTTAAAAAGGTTCTTAATTATCTACTAATTGGTAACTTCATCCAACAGAACAATACCAGGCATTATGCCAATTTCTTACAGGCACAAGTAGAACTTGGTAATCCATTTTTCCCCCCACCATTACACAAGTGTCACACACTACCCAGCAACCTGTGAGAAAATAAACTGATTTGGGAGAACTCCACAGTGAATGCAGAAAAGACCATTCAACTCAGCCCAAGGTACAGGCTATGAAAGAACAAGAGATAAAGCATAGGGAACAGGAATGAGGTATGGGCAGAATTTAGATACTCATCCCCTTCAAGATTACAAAGTATTCACAAAAGGTAAAATCAAAAAACCTACAGCAAAAACATGTGAACACACTGGTCAGATCTTGACTTAAACAAAACTGTCAAATTCTGCATGCATTCCTGCAACCTCTACTTTACAATACCAGAAATTCACCAGAGTATCAGAAGTTTATGTATGCACACCAAAAGGGAAGCCCAGAGCCCCAAGGTGGGTATTTACTCATCACAGGCAGAAGTTACTTCAGTTTAATCTTCCAGCTGGTGGCTGGTGTTGAACTGCAAACCAGGAATGAACAAAGTTCTCTGCATACTCCAGATATGTAAGTGATGTATCTTTCAGAGCTATTCCAGGATGTAACCATCAGCAGTTTCTCCCTTCCATGTCAGCAGCTCACCTCACTAAGCAGATACATTAACACCTTTTCAATGCAGCCACATAACTCTCCATACCATCATCACCCCATCATCAGACAAACTCCTGGGACCAAAAGCAGAGCCTGGATTCCACAACAACACAGCTCTCGAAATATCCCCTGTCAGTTATTTTTCTGCAAAACAAACGTTTCAAAACAAAGTAGCAGGTACAGATGGGCTCTCCACCGGAGCAAAGATCCAACTAAAAACAGGTTGCCAAGGTAACCAAACCTCCACAGCAAAAAAGCCTCCTGCAGTCAGTGCCTTGGACTACAGACAGCTGCCCTGCATCTCTGCCACAGCAGCTCATCGGCCACTTCTCCATCCCATAATTACATGCATGGCTTTACCTCCTTCCCAGCCATGAACGTCCACAGGGCCACAGCTCATGACCAGGTGCTGCTGTTCAACTACCAGCAGCTTGGATTTGTGGAAGCAAAATAGCAGAGCTCTGGGTTTCCTACGACAAGTTGTGAGAAGCCTCATATTCATCTCTTTGCCTCTTGCTCTCCCACAAGAGCCCTGCTGAACAGCCTTTGTCATAGCGTGACAAGAAGCCATCACTGAACATCCAAAAACAGTGAACATGAAGGCTGCCCATGATGAGGAGAAACTATTTTTAAAAGAACGAGCGTATTTGTCCAGAGCACAAGCACTCAAATGACACACAAATGATGAGGACAAGCACCCTACCACTGCTCACTGCAGTACTTCTCACAGACCACCCTGAAGCACTTGTACTGCTCTATATTGGTGACAACACTTGAAGGAGTACTTTCTCTGTTCTATCCCTACATTTGTTTCAGCCATTGTGATGAATCTACATTTAATTTTCCTGTTTCAGTGAAAAAGAAGACAAGAGATTATCTCTGCTTGAAATCAGTACTTATACCCGAATTGCACTGCATCATAGCCCACTCAAAACTATCTGTGCTGTTCCTTCCCTAAGAACTAGGAAAAAGAGGGACATGCTTCACATGAACAAGAAACTGAGTACTGGGCTCAGAGCCTGGTCAGAAGAACTAGAGGTTTATACTCACTGTCTGCCCTGCACTGGCAAATTTATCAACTGTCAGGAAACTACACATTCCTAAAAAAGTTGCAGTGTTCCTAATTGGGATATACACTACATCAGTGCTAAAAGAGCAACCAGTCTTTTTCTATGCCAGAACATTCTGCAGCAGCCTCTACTCTAGTGTCTCTAAGGAACATTAACACTGTGGAACCTTTAAATCCCTCTGCCGTGTCTCTGTAGTTTGTTTGTGAGGCAGACCCTCTACTGAAAATGAGGGCAGCTATGCCCTGAAGTTTTCAGAACTAACAACTTTTAGATCTGGCTTCATATGCCTAGTGCCCTTCAGCAACAATTACACACACACAAAATAAACCTTTAGAGGAAAGTCTGACCGACTGAACACCCCTCTGCCCTTGAGCTCCAACAGAGCACTGATGCTACTACTCCTGAGCAATCTGAAGCCAAACCAGATGTGTCGCTTTTTCCGTGCTGCAATCAACGGTTCGCCTCTCATACCCCACCTGCAGGCTGCCCTCTTACACTAGTCAGGAAATTATCCCTTTTTTTTTCCCAACAGAGGAGCAGTTCAGTCTCCCAGCTGCCCAGGCAGACCAACGTGATCGTTGCTTGGGCTCAGCCACCTTATCCCAGGATTTAACAGCAATGGATGGTTTGGGCATGAGATCTATCTCAACATTAACTGGAAAACAGTGGCATTTTTGCAATACACTATAGAGCTTTTTTTTCCTCACTAAAGATATCTGTTCTTGGCATTCATTAGCAGGACCCAAAATACCCACTGTGGTGAGTCTTGAAACATACATAATTTCACAATACAACAGTGTCACTAGGACTTCTTTAGCAATAAAGGGAGGAAGGAGGCTGTAACTAAACAAGCAGCCACCAGTATTTTCATGTAAGCGACCTGAGCTGAGTGCACTGGCTATGATTCTCAAATCAACAAGAAGAGAACACAGCTTTGGACACCTATGTTCACAGCCTCAAACCCAAGTAGACAAGCGTGCTGAGTGGACACAGAGCCATGTGACTGGTTGCATATGAAAGTGGTATAAAGTAGGTTGTCTTTTAGGCAATTTTCTCTCCAAAGTATTATTATAGCGAAAGGATGAAAAGTGCCATCATAGATACCCTCCCTACATTTTAAACTGAAATGACTGCAGTGGAAGAACCTCTGAGCTCTTTTGCTGCACAGCTGCATTTGAAGACACTTTCCCTTATCAGCTCCTGTAGTGACTGTCTGCCAAGGAGCAGCAGTACTCCTGCTCAGTTATTTGCTGCCCTCCCCCAAGCCAATTGTCTGTGAGAAGACTGTGGGCAGCCACCATCTCTTCCTTTCTTCTACCAGAAAAGAGGTGGTTCCTGTTACAGATGCCCTTCACTCCCTCCTTCCCCTATTCCTATTCCCACAGCAGACTTAACCTTCTCTCCCTTGTAAGCCTTGTTTCAAACAGAAGTATATTCAGCCTCAGTGGAATTGGGATTTACACAAAGTTTTTCTTTTATTTAGTGTCTCAGTGTTCGCTGTTTGGATCAAGTGTAATACAACAGGACCATGGAGGTATACCCAGAAAAAGGGGGGAAAAAAAGTAGTAGTATCATCCCTTGGGCAAGTCAGAATGTAGCACAGACTCTGCCAAGAGCATCAGAAGGCTCTGATTTGTTATTGCACAACGGAGCAGAAGAGAATAGCCCTGAGACACTCACTCATCAATGAGAGCTTGGACGGGTTGAGCACAGTACAGAGGCCTCTGTCACTGCATCTGCTGTGCCTACAGCAAAAATCTTCTAATGGTGCATATAATGGCCCTCAAGAAACGAGCAAGGGAGAGAGAGATGTGAGGGCTCCTAAGCTGCAGTATAACATCCACTAACAGGATCTAGTGCTCTACTGAAATTCTCCAGTTTTCTACCCTTCAACTTTCAGGGCACACTAGGAAGAACAGTGATTTTCCCATTGCCTCTAGAAGTTACCATTGAACCAACAGTATATTCTGTGTCCTCATTTCAGTGTCTCAAATCACAACCCCCTTAGAAGGACCCCCACCCATACATCATTAGAAGGCAGCTGATCATTGCATCTTGGCAACACTTCCATGCTGCAGAGAAGTTCTCTGCCTACCAGTGCTTCAGCAGCACAGTAACCACCCTGGACTTCCTATAGCCACCGTGTTCACGTGTACGTACTCTCAAGGCAAGGTGCACACTACTCACTGTAGCACATAGTAAGCCAGATCTGGTAAGGCTTAGTGCAACTAAGAATAAAGTGGATTAGATTCTACAGGAAGCAGCACTGGTCTTTCTGTGTTTCAGTTCTTCCAATACACAAGAGAAAACAGGACCATTCTATCTGCAACACCACTGGAAGTATAAACAGAACAGCACAAAGAGCCCTGGCTTTACTTGGCCAGATCAAAGGTCCACCTACACCTGTCTCTAAATGGTCAATATCAAACGTTTGTTGAAAAATAATAGGCCAAAAATGCTTTCTTATATGTTCTTCCAGATCCCAAAATTCAGCATGATTGCCTTACACAAGGGAAACTACAGCACAGAATATGAAAAAACCAGATTCTCACAACATGACAATACCATAACCATACATCAGTTCACTCTCGCTCCAGACTGGAAGTCACAAGGGCTAAGCTAGGATAACCATATAGCCCACTGTGCAGCTATGAGGAGAAGAGACCCTGGAACAGAGTAATCATCTCTAGAAAATGCTATACCTGAAAGGCAATTCAGATTTAGGGAAGCAAAAGGCACAAATATGACATTCTGAGATGACCTAAGTGTTACGAGGGTGCAGATCTGGCCACGTTCAGCATTGGCAGGCACTCAGAAGAACAGTGATCAAAACAAATTCAGCAGGAGATGCGTATCTACAGATTGGGTTGGACAGGAAAGAACCAACAGAGGTATTTTGCAGATAGAGTTGTAGGAATAGGAAGCGTGTCCGAGAAATAGTTACATTGCTATTACAAACTAATGCACCAGAACTCCCTGAGGCACAAACTATCCCAGCATCCTTGGACAAGTGAACCAATTACTCAGGGACAGAACTTGCAGCTTCCTGTCAATCACCCACAGCACTAGAAAACAAGACTGTTGCACCAATGCTGCACCCCCCTCGCAGGGGAGCAGGGGAAGCAATAAAAGCTCTGTCAGCATCACTAGTCAACATGCTCCAGCTCCTTCGCTGTGCTCTGATGAGGAGGGAGCACCCTGCTCACTGCTGTAACAATTACCTGGCTGGATGTCCCTCTACCCTCCCTGCTTGCTGCCACAGGCACTGCCGAGTTCCTCCTCCTGGCCACCGCAGCTCTGTGGCAAAAAGCAGCTGGCAACTGGCAGGCTCCCCACCACCAGCACTCTACAGCTGTTCCCTCTTTTCCTCATGACTCGCTCTCAAGGGTACATCCATGAAAGCAGGCTGTTTTCTTAATGAGAATCAACAGCTTGTCAGAGGGCTGGAGCACATGCTGGCATAACCCATCGCTCCCAGGATCAGTCGAGCAGGCTACTTCACTTCCAACCCTTGACTTTCTTTATATAGCCCCCATCCCCGGTACTCACTGTTTCCACCTAAATGGAGCCAACAGTGTGAAATTGCAAGCTTAATGGAAATGCTGATTGCTGATGCCAGAGCAATGCTGCCTGATGGCAATCCAGCAAGCAATAAGAAAGAACACAAATTTTCCAACTTCAGCTAAAGCTCAAATGAACAATATGCTTTTTTCTCAAAAATNAAAAAAAAAAAAAAGAACACACCCACAAGCTTCATCCCTCTTTACAGGAAATGGTAGTATTGAGCTCAATTCTGTTCTATCTGACAGTGTAGGTTCAAACTGTTAAACAGTAGTCTTGGGAGTTAAGGTTGCACATTTTTGCCTGGGGTTTTAAAACAGAAAAGGTGAAGAATCTGGAGAAAGAGAAGAAATGTTGTGTGAGAACATGGAAAAACAGCAAGGTAAGGAACCCAGGAGTGATGCTGCTTGAACACAAAAAGGGGCCAGGGATAAGTTATTGAATTCTGAATGCTGCAATCCCTCCATGCAGAGAAAGAAACAGCTTTGAACAGCTGACTGTAACACTTCTATCATCAATGGGACCATTTCCAAGGAAAAATTATCACGCTATCTCCACTAGGTCACTATGATCTGCAAACTGTTAGGGATTCACAATCAAATTCTCCAGTATTTGCCAGCTTTATTTAAAACAGGACAGAGCAACACATCTGGATGAGACCTGCCAGGCTGAGGCAGGATGACCAAACAGTTGCTAGACTTTTATCCATGCAAGTGACTAAATCCCCTTTGTGCTCATCTGAGCAAGGCTCTATTGAGAAATTCCCATCCTGATCTCACCAGGTGATCAGTAACAGCCACAAATCTTACATTATTCTTTTTCTATTCATCGGCTATCAGGGTCAAACTCTTTATCATCAGTATTAAAATATGTTAACATAAAGGTAAACTAGAATTAAGTAAAAGCAGATGCTTCCTAAAAATGATCTATGCAGGGAACTTAGAACATCCCCCTTTACAAGACAGCCACAGAGTTTTTTACACTATCCTCTTTATGAGTTTAATAGTGGGACATTTCACTAAATGGCTGGAGTGCTCTCATGAAAATATTCAGCTTTGGTTGAAGGAGGTAACGTGGAAAGATGAGCATGAAATTGTCCCACCAGTTGAGAATAACAGCAGAATACTGCAAGCAGACATTTGCAGTCTTCCTTCTGACTTTCCCTTTTTTCTGCCTGAAAGTGAGCTTTGTAAGTTGGGATTGGGGTTTTCTTTGGGGTAACATGGAGTGCTGCCAGGAGTACAAATTAAATAAATCAGTGAATATCAACTCACAACACACACCACAACTATAAACAAAAATTATTTTATACAACCACTTTCAATTTTAATCCTTTCCTGAATTCCCTGAAATAGAGAACAAGATTAACAGCTGCATTCCTGAACCCAGTTTGTGCCAACACAGTACTACATATCACAATGGTATCTAGTGACCAGGAACTTTGCCTGTGAACTAGACTGTCTGGTACACCAGTGTATGAATCCTGCCTCCACAAGAGCTGCAAGATGATAAGCTTCCCTAGGCAGGTAGCTGCTGTAGAATGTGACAGTGACAGCTGGATTAGAGATGAAGGGAAGACACAACATGACCTGACTTCCAGTCTGTTCAGCAACATAAATCAGAGGGCTGAAGCAAACCTGATCAACCTGATCTGTGGAACCAGAAATGACATAAATAACAAATACTCTCAGTAATCAATGTTTCAGTCACAGAAATAATAAAACAAAGTAATTAAACTATACCATTTTAAATATGCACTCCATAAGGGCAGTGTTATATATACCGAAAGTTGGGGGGGGGGGGATTCTCCCCCATAAAAAAATGGCTTCTTTATTTTTAAATCTTCCACAGAGGAATGTTTCACGTTTTTAGTATTCACCCAAAAAGATTCTGAATGCAGTAGTATCCTTGCTATAAATACAGAACCTGACAAAAAGATCTGAAGAGTGCACAAAAAGGAAAAAGAAAAGTATATCTCGTCTAGTAGCATTGTAAAAGTCTGCTTTGATAACCCTAAAATGAAAAAAGAAAAACTAACGTCTTGATAGTGCTACATATTTGAAGCACCCTTATTTTAACAGTGCATTCTGCATCAACCAGATTAACTAAGCTATAAGATAAGGAACTATAGCCTTATGTTAAAACAATTTGGAAACTGATCTTCAACACTTACTAACGGCAATATCCACTTTTAATCCTATTTAGCATTCAACTGCCCCAATAAATAGCTATTTCACCATTATTATTATATTTCAGATTTTTTTAGGGTCTACTCTTGCTATTAAGTCTTTTTTAGTCTTGCTTCTGTTTCTTTAAACATAGCTTTTGCTTAAAGCAAACCATAGCAACTGCAAAGAAGTTACCTGCACCCCCTAAGCTCAGAGTGAATTGCTCAAGCATTGCTAATTTTAAGGTGGGAGGAGTTGAAGAAATGAGGTCTTTTTATATAAAAAGCTTAAATGACTCATGAAAACTCTTCTGGCATAGCTTATACATGCTTGACAACAACAACAACATATATAGCACTGTCCATCACTCAAGTGCTGTACAAACTAGCCGAAGAACATTGGGCATAACAGGCTGTTTCTGAGAACACGGAACTGGCTGTTCCCAAGTTTCCTAACTGGCTCTATGAAATACCTTATACCTGGCATTCAATTTATCAGTATTTAAAAAGCATAAAGTAGCTGGCATAACAGTCCAGAAGATTTCCAGTTGGCCAAAATGTCTGCAAGCAAACAGGTCAACAGAGTTATATCCACTTAGAGTTTCTGACCTTGGCCAAATTTCCAGGCTAGTCACCAGCAATGGTATATTATCAGTGGTGAAAAACCTGAAGGTTTTCTTCAGCACTCAGAGGGAAGAGGTGCACACTAACCACTGATGGAACTGATGTGAACAGATTGCTGAAAAGGGCTACTGAAAAAGAACCAAGATCAACAGTCACCTCTGGATCTGAATGTCTGGTCTACCTATCAGTAACTGCATTTGCCAATCTCTTTCATAGGTTAATCAAATTACAATTGTTTTTCACTCTCCAGCCCTCTTCTTAAGACGTTTCAGAATTTAGCTCCACTAGTGATCTGATATTTATTTTCACACTGTTTTTAGCTAGAGCCAGCTTCTACACACTACTTTTGCCACCCACAGATCTTCCTTTCTGTCGATCCTGCTCCCAGCTCCCAAACTCCCGTATCCTTCTCTCTCAGCTAAAATTCTTTGTCATCTGGTCAGCACAGTTAGAGAGTTATACTGCTTTGAGTGCATGGCCTTGGTCCCTTGACTTAATGTGAAAAAATTATTCTAATAGAGAAGCTAAGGCTGGATCACATCCAAAGACTCTGTAACAATATTGTTCTTCTTTAAGCTCAGATGTTGCAAAAGGAAGTTCAACAGAAATAAGATCATATGGAAACAATGTGCCAAATAGTGGCACATCCAAAAAAGTATAAAGTATCAGGGACTGCATAAACAGCCTGATATGTGTCCTGAGAGCTGCCAAGGCACCTGGCTCCAGTGCTTTTCTCTGCCATCATGCAAATTAAAATCAAAAAAAGTAAATGCAGAAACTTTCTCAAAGTGCTGCCGGCCTTCCATACTGAAGACAAAGCATCGACAAAGGAAGAGCATCAATCCATCAGATGACACACAAGTGGCTTTCCTTAATTAGAGATTAGCTAACAATAGAATTGGCAAGTGAACAGCAGGCTCCATACACTGCTACTGCTTCCACCTACAACCTTCATCGCAGTTCCTCCGCACCCTATACCGACTACCCACCCCACAGTATTGTCTTTGTCTTCTTCTCCCACTCAATTTTCTGCCTGAAAAACTCTCCTCCTTTTATGTGCCAGGTAGAACTCTCTCCCTTTCTTTCAATACCTCCTTACACAAATTCCCTCCAGCTTCTTTGTTCCACTCAGCTCTGCTAGGGGGCCTCCATTGCTATTATCCATGCTGCACCACAGGGGCATTGCTTCAGTCATCACACACTTTGTCATTCCAGAAGACAAGTGGAGGCTTGAAGACCTTCTATAAAGCACACCTGATGGAGCAACCTGATATCTCAGACCTTACAGTTAATAGCTGCTCCCTTTTAACTGTTCATCCAGCAGTGATAACTAATTCTTCGATCCAAAATGAAAGCCTGATGGTCATATGAAGGACGGAAATTAATTCATAAGTCTTGTGCTCCAGTTTGGAATTGTCTGTCACACAGATCAAGACCGCAGAGAAAGCCATTCTTTCACATCAAAGGCATCAGCATTCCGGGTAATCAAAGAGCAACCTTGACACAGTGTTAACTGTGAAATAGATCCCACGACAGGGCTGGCAGTTAACATTTATTCTGCAACATATATAGCGTTCTAGAAGCACACCTGGAGCAGCCAGGACCCGCCCTTTTACAGGTGTATGTACTGTTTCACTCAGGGCCTTCTGACCTGTATAAACCACGTAGCAGCTACAGAAGTCTCTCTGTTCACCTCATCATCCTATAAAAACATAATTTGAAACATTCTAGAGTAGTTGACTCCCATGAGAGGATCTCCTAAAATATACAGAAATCTATAATAAGCATGGAGCTCTTCAGCTACATAAGGTGTGCAGACATTTCAGTTCCTTCACAGAAACCTGACCAACTCAAGTGTTTCTATGTTACTACTTTGCTTTCAAAGCATGTGCAGTACTTAACGCTTCTGAGGCACTTTATGTTTCCAAAGCTTTATACAAACACCAGCTAATTAGAGACAGCTACCAAGAATATCCCAAGATGCTGAATCTCAGTGTGTAGAGAGGATTTTTATTCTTTCCCCTCCCGTAGAACAGGGAAAGTTAAGGATTGAAAGATGTCGAAGAGTGTGCTCCCTGAACTGTGGAACAATACTTTCAAGTAAAAGGTGCTGTATTTCAAACTTTCATTCTGCCAGTGTGCAGAAAAGACCCAGGCCAGCCTGGCCAAATAGAAATGGCTCTGGTTCACTGTAACAGCTGCAAAGATATCACACACACTGTCAGATGCAATTTCCATTTCCAGTAGACATCCACATCGTACACACTCATCTCCTGAACTGGCACTACACTGCAGCCATGCCTCTAGGGGCTCTGTTCTGAGGAAAACAACTGAAAAGGAACTCTTAATCCCTTAATTAGTGGCACCCGCTTCACCTTCTGCAGGAATAATTTAGAAAGTCTGAATGGACCACATGTCACAAAAGGTGAAAATTTAATAACTGAAAATGACTCAGGTTGCTGGTTCATTTCTCTGTGCCTACATCTCAGCTGGGCAAGGCTACTGAAGGGAAGTACTCGGTATCAATTGAGAACAGCTTCACAAACCACTCACCATTGCCTCTTTCAAAAGCCATCCCCTCTCAAATTTCTGATGGGAGTTGCACTACACCAGGCAAGTCGCTGATCCTAGGTCTCAAGCACAGCTCTAGGAATACACAATTAGGGCCATGTTCCCTTGAATTTTCATAAAGCTCTTGTTTAAGCCACAACAGCAAGGGGATTAACTGTACTTTCCCGGCTGAGCTCTTGACTGCTTGCTAGATCAGAACTGAAGCACATACCATATCAACCAAAGACGCCTGTTAGGTCTCATCATCCATTCTGCTACTCCCTTCCTCAGACCTCCCACGCAATGACTGCATCATATAAGAGTCCTACAAAGCTGTCCACTAGATTATGTCAAACCCCACAATACTTATTTATCTATCTCGGGATGCAAGTGGCATGAACCAGACTATCTACCATCAACTCAAAGGTCAGAATTAAAAGCCTCTCTTCCCTCACACTGACATTTCAAGGCTGCTCTCTTGAGGAGCTGCACACACTGTTCTATGTGTGAGCACCTCTTACAGTAAAAGGAAAAGCAAGGTCCATCTCTGTTAACCAAGAACCTACCTCCTTTCTACTCACAAATATATGAGAGAGAAACACTACTCCATAAAATATAACTCCATTTTCTCCAATCAGATAAAGAGGGACTCAGGTAATGGAACAGAAAAACAAAGACATTTGGATACCATGGTGAGCATGGACAGACAAGAAAGTAAATTAGCTACAATTAAGATAATGAACTGACTTTCCACAGGAGGCAACTTGCATGTAGCAACCAAGAAGCAACATAAAGATGCTTTAACAGAACTGCTGCTTGCTTTTTAACCCTGTAGAAATGGAACAAGCAGCCACAGCCACCAAACAACCACCACTATGGGGTTTTCCTATTTGATTGTCTCTGCAGAGGCCAAGTACCTGACCAGAGCTCCCTCCAAGTGTAATGAAGCCTCACTCTGCATTTCTTCTGGTAGCACAGCAGCTTGTGCACAATCTGAATGCACCGTCTGGAAAAGAGAGGGCAAAGGATTAATGACATTGCATCTTCCCACAATTCTACATCAAGCCTGGAAATATCTCTGAAATCAGCAGCAGGGAAATAGAAAAACTCAAAGACTATCAGAGGAGGATGGGAGTTGTGACTTTAACTTCCTAAGAAGAACCAACACTTACAAAAAAATAATGCGACAAAATGAAAGAAAGGGATCTGTATGCCAGTTTAAGATCAACAGGATTGGACTGATCACAAATGCAGGTTTGCTGTTTAATAAATACTTTTCACTCTTTGCCACCCTTGCTTAAGGGCCTCATAAACTCTACAAAACAAGTTACTTAACTTGCAGGCTCCATATACGTCAGATACGGTAAGTTATTGTAAAATCTGGATACAATGGAGCTTCTCAGTTTCTCTGGCCCCAGTGATGAGGCTAAAGGAAATGAAGGTGTCAAAAAAAAGGACAGGATTTGCAGTCTGGTGGAGATGTGCGGATTAATTACATTTTAAAAATATATATATTTCTATCAAATTTTCCATTCTCCTTAAAAAAATAATTTAAGTATGAGCTTTGGAATGATTATGCAATACACACACAAGCTCTGGAATCACCCAACACAGAGGCAGTGCACTTGTCAAGTCTCCAAATCCTGTAGGTCTCTATAGCATCTAGTGTTCATACAAACACTTAAGTGCACAAACATTCTTCACAAATAACATCCAAACTAAAAATACAGTACAATGAGTAAATTCTCTAACACTATCATAAAGGACAAGACAAAAAAATACATACAAATTTGAATTTGTTAGGCCAAGCTATTTTTAGCTATTGACATGTAGAAAAAAACAGAAAGAAGACTGCAAAAAGGAAAAATCCCTTTTTCCCCAAATCCCTATTTCTCAAAAACACATTATCTCATTAAAACCCACATCTTTCTGAAAAGACACTGATGAAAGACACTGCGTATCAGATAAACACAGAGAAATCAAATTCTAAAAACTTGCATGAAATTTATTCAAAATGAGGTGAAAAGTTCAAGACAAGGATTTAAAAATAAGGCTGCAGCAAAGAATATGCAGAAGATATAGATTATTCTTTTCAGACCCATAGATAATCCCAAAAATACCACGAGGTAGGAACTGAAACTAACTTTGAATAAAGGTAAAACCATTTATAATCGCTGATCATGATATTAAGTGCTGTATTTCAAATTGGATTCTCATCAATTCAACCAAGGAAAGGTAGCAAACCAGCTAGGACAGACAGCTGTCTTCAGATCAGGAACAGCAATCGCTCTGGGGAGAAACCTCCTCTTTCTGATGTTACTGGTACAGGACAATGCCCAGCACCTTTTCACCTCTGTATCTGCTTGGCTGTAAGTCAAGTTATGAAGTTATCCATCCTGGTGGGGTGTCTCTGTTTTTTAAAAGTTTCGTGCTGGGGATTCATAATACACATAATGGACAAAAAGTGCCCTTAGACTAAGCAACCTGGATTTCTCTTTTAAATATTAGTATGCCCAGCCTTGAGCAGCTTCATATTGTCACCTTTTAAATGTACTGCAGAGAAGTATGACACTACTTGTGCATTCAGAACACCCACTTTGTCTGCAATAACTGTGTCTGCTATGGGATGGTTTCAGACAGGAGTACAGTGAAAGGACTGCACAAACATGCCAAAATGAATGGATACAAATGTCCACTGATGGTTGCTACTGCTCATTATTTTTAGTGTTACAGAGTTTCTAGTTGGGATGTTGTTTTTGAGTCCACACATTTCACACCTTTCTTGTGAAATTCCAGAGCATTACACTCATGTACAAATAGTTCTGCAATTGTCATTAAAACAAAAAAAACAAAAAAAACCCACCATTTCTCACAAACTCAATTGAACTGTACAATCCTTGAAAGGGCACTGTAATTGCAAGGTTATTTGGGCAAAATCAGAACATGATGAAAAGTTACCTTAAGGGAAAACATCCTATGTGTCTTTATATTTCCTACAGAATATAGTGCTGTTCACGCCTTGGGGAAATTCAGCACTGTACAAACAGTCACAGCAAAGCCAACAAACTGTCTAAATCCTACTTGTGCCCTCCAGGCTAAAGCAGTACAAAGCACTGGAGAGGCCTCTGTGGGACACATGGAGTGCTCATGAGTAGCTCTGTCCTGTTCTCTCCTTTTGCCCATTGCTAAGTTTTACCCCTTGCTGCCTAGCAGGCTATTTCAGGCTTAATCCTCCCTCCCTCCCCACACTGCCTTCCAGGCCCCATGTCAGTCATCCTCACTTTTTCAAAACTGCCTCTTCCCTTTCTACCAAGATTCATCTTCTGGGAAGTGGGGATTGTTGCAATGACTCTGTGTTATGAAACTTCTTTTAGACTGAAAAGTTCTTTGTGTTACATCAAGTAGATTAGGAAAACACTCTGAAACTGAATTGCTTTCAATTTTCTGGCACACAGAGGATTTTTGAAGTAGAAAAAGTTACTGGAAGAGTTCATGAAAAGCCATCCTGCTCCCCACCAGCCACAAAGTGTTATTTCAGCCAGAAGATTGCTCTACAAGCAGGATTCCACCTAAATTCAAACTTCAAATGAAATCACAATGAGTTACCCCACAGACACTTACACATAGAGATCCATAGGAAATTCTTTCATCATGTGCGTTACAATGAATTCCACCATCAAGTCTGACAGAAAAGAAAATGATAATGTAAGTATTGAGCTGGCTACTGTTAACTTCTAGTATACTATAAGGAAGTCAAACTGTCCCACCTACCGATCTCTACCAGACAATAGTCCTGCTTAGATGAAAGGGATTTCACTTTTTTGTTTGTTAGTTCTAAAGAACATTAGACATTTGCTAGAAGTAGAAAAGAAATACTGGAAACTGAGGGTACATACTGTAATTTGCTTTGAGGCACTGTTTCCCCATATGGTTTCCCCCACTATTAGTTAAATAAAGACTATACCATGAATTCTGATGTTTAGAATTGCTCTCATATTTCAAGCCCTGTCACTAATGGAAAATTCCATTAAGAAGCACATTTTAGAAAACCATTCTTGCCAAAAACAATGCACAACCTAAATGTTACTTAAAGAGACATTGTAAATAACACCTATTTGCCCTAAAACAAATTCTGATGCAAGTAAAGCTAGTTTGATCTCAACATAGGCTAAGCTTCTGCTTAAGATTAATTCAGGGGGGAAAAAAAAGGAGAATGTGTCTAACATTTAAGGGTTTCCAGTGTGAAGGTAAGAGGCAAAGAATATAGAAATACAATTGAGAAAAGCTAATAAATGATACCTGAATGTGTGGGGGGGTGTGTTCAACCCAACTTCAGCATGAAATGCTTATACCAAGCCAGTGGTAACAATCGTGAGCTGTAACCTCCTAGGG
Organism: Orthonyx spaldingii; assembly: GCA_013397795.1. NCBI lineage: Eukaryota > Metazoa > Chordata > Aves > Passeriformes > Orthonychidae > Orthonyx > Orthonyx spaldingii. Next base: position 1,748,817 of record VZTJ01002933.1, on the reverse strand, counting down.
CAGTAACAGCCCAGCAGTGTGAGTCAATAGTGACTAAAAACAGTGTAGGTGAAGACTATATGAGATCTGATAGCTCTAAAAAGATTCTTCATGCAGCTGTTGTGTCTTGGCTTCAACAATCATGTTTGAAAATGCTGAAGTCTAAGACTGCTTCCACACTATCAGGCTAAACAGCCAGTCAGGGATTCAGGCTCCATCCATTCCTGAACCCATATATGCTTTTGGCCTTCACAGTAATGAGAGTCACAACTTAATCATGTGCTGCATGAAAAGCTTTCAACTACGCCTCCATATCCACAGGCAAAACCAATGCTAGCTACTAACATTCCTGTTGGTTTTTGGCTCAGAAAAGGCTCAATGCCCAGAAAACACATTCACAAATATGTGTACTTTCCACAGATTTGCCATCATCACATCATCTACAAAGTACTTGTCGCTGCTACCACACTCACCTAAACACTGAATTTATTAATCAACTGCCCTCCCTCTTGTTATTAACTCAGGTAAAATAGGCCAATTCTGCAAAACTTTCTGTAAATGTATGTAAGATTTCTTGCTACAGAGCTACAGTCTTGGATTTGTCTGCGAGGTAGCCATGTACGATAGGCACGGATTGCTGGACACGTCTTTACTATATAATTGTCCTTCTTTTAAGTCCATCCACCACTCCATTTAATCGTCAAATCTCGTATTTCTACTGCTCAACAAGAGATGCTTCAGGAGTCACAAGCACACACGTGCTCTGACAACACTCACCGAGCACCGCACACACCAGTGGGCGACAGGGCAGGTTCTTGTCTGCTGCCTTCTTCCGATGTCTCATTGGCTTCAAACACACAAAGATGAAAAGAAGTCAGCAGAAGCCTGAAGTGACAGCCTGTATATTACTGTATTCTTCAAGCAAATAGTACCATCAGCACAGGCTTCCCTTTGTCTTTTTCTCCAACTGCCATCTTACACATATTAACCCTAAAGACCATGGCAGGAGCAATATTGTGCCTGCTTTTCAGCGTGTTGATACTGGGGGTTTGTTCCTCTAGCTGTGTAGATGGAGGGCACTGTTCTACTGCAGGGAGGGACCCCAAGACAAAAACAAATCACACAGCAATTCCTCCCCTTTGGGTAACATACTGATTTATTTCTGACCCAGAAGTCTGATTGGCATTCTTAACAGTGTGTGCAGTAGTCAATGGCTTTGGTGTTCATTTTAACAGACCAGAAAGGCTATCTGGATGGCAAATTTGTTGTTAAATGGTAACAACTAGCATTCTTGGAGTATGGTCTCCATAAGGTAAGATGTTTCTTTCTTGAACAGTGACACTTTCAAGTGCTGCTTCATTTTCAGATGAGGTGGAACTTGCCAATACCACAAAGACAGAATGCATCAAGTTTAAGGATAACCATTCAAGTTACTTATAACTACAGAGCTTCATGAGCCAGGTAAAGACACCTCCTCCACGGGAAAAAGCTCTGGAAAAAATACTTTCCTCCCTGAAGGTGAATTACTCCACCCAGAATGAAGTGTAAGCCAAATAAGAGCACTCAGTGTAACTCCAGCTGGCTATAATGTATCACACGAGGGCTAATGCTTGCTAAAGATTAAGGCAGAACATTCTCTCTACCACTGATTTCCTCAGAGACCTCCTAATACACAGCTCCCTTCCAGCTATACAGGCCTCTGAATTCACTGACAGGGGAAGGAGCTCTTTGTTCTTTGAAGAATGGAGATTTTCTGAGAGCGATTTCAAAATCATTCCCCAACTACTGCATTTCTGACAGTGCTTCCACATGCCTTACCAATCTAGGTTAGATGTCTGTGACACAATTTTCAACATATACTTTTCATACATACTCAAATCCTCTGTGTTTGCATCCTAAAGAGAAAACAATCTGGAGGAAAAGACTCACCATTCTGTGTAGGTTTACACGAAAATTCATGTTGTCATCATGAAGAAAAGCATTAGCATATTGATCCTATTGAAAAGGGCAAGAAAAGGGAGGAGATATGAAAAGCCCAACACCCTACAGTTGCCTTTCAAATCACACGTGTTTCAGTGTAGAACTCCCAAGATACAGCCATAAAGTTAAAAAGCCATCTGTCTATTTCCTCTTGTCCACCCATGTTTCCAGTAACACAAGAGTAAACCCCTGCTGATCCCAATTCCACTTTAGGAAAACAAATTGCTAACAAAACAAGCAGTAGTTCAGTCTCTCACCCCCTTTGCTCATTCAAACTCTGGACTGCACACACCGTGGTGTCATAAGTTTAACAAGTGCTCCAGGTGTATAACATATGAGGTGGTGCTCCAGTACACCAGTTCTGTGACTGTGTGGACAAAGGTTTAAATTGGCATTTTGATGCCAGAAGCTACTGCAGTGCTAGCAGATAGGTTTACGAGCTGTTCCACCCCTCAGGCAAATCTCATTCCAAGCACCTTTAAATTAAAGAGGCTTCTCCAGATAATGCATAGCCAGAATAGGTAATAAATATGTCCTCTCTTTAATACCAAAACCAAAGAATGCCCTTGTTATGTAGAAACAGATTTCTTATCTTGTGTTATCTATGTATCCACCTGAAGAACAAGTGCCAAAACCATTTAATTAGAAAAAATTGAAATGTAGATGATTAGTTTTGACATTGCACCCTGAAGAAACATTATTACAGAATTCTTACACTGGGTATGAACCTCACTGCTTTTTATTCTTTAAGAATGAAAGGTCTTTACCCACAAGCAAGCAAAATGTAAATGCCACACAAACACAATCACCATTCAGGACATCTGTCAGCCCTTAGAACATAACTCCCCATGAGACAGGCCCACATTCAGTCAGGACTGCTGACACAGCTCTGTGATGCTGCTTTCTCACTCTACCACCACATTTGCTACTGGCATTGCTTGTACATGTGACTTACTTTCAGGCCTGTATCCTTCCTTGGCAGAAGGGATATGGCACAGCCCGTGTTTACCATGAACAGCACAGAGCTGAAAGCTATTAGCACATTACTCATCTAAAAGCCACAACACAAGGTCACTCAACAGCTAAGAGAGAAAAGGCTTAGGTTCACTCCTTTTTCTCTTCATCCCCTGGAGCTGGCTAACTCAAATAAGATGATCCAATTTTCAAGTTTCAAGTCAACTTTAACAGTACTGCATCAAGTATATTAGCAATCATTAAGTGCCTGAGGACCTCACCACTCAGTACCACTGTGGATATTCAGCTCCTGCTCCACAGGAGGCAGGGGGATAGAGCCCTGTAACACACCATCTGCTGAGCAGCTTTATACGAGAAACCTACCTCTGCTATGCATGTCAGGATAATGAGGCACAGCTTGCCACTGTGTAGCCGGTGCTCATCTGCAAAGGAGAAAAAACAAGTCCTCCATGAGCCACGCAATCCTAGCAAGGCTGAAGAGCAAGACAGCTGTTGTAGCAAAAGAAAAGCCCAGCTTGGAGATTCTTCATAGTCCTACTTGCTCCATTGATAGCTAATAGTCTATTCTCATTAAGCACTCAACCTCCAGCCTGGCCACTAAATCCCACCCACTTGTCACCAGTCTGCACCAACAGCAAACGTTCAGATTTGAACTTCCAACAGCACTGTAACTATCCGCTGGGCTTTTGCCTCATTCAGCTCTACTTCCACAGATATTCTAAATACCGTCTTTCTGTCACAGCAGAGACACACTGCTCACTCTCTTAGACAAGGTGGAAAGCAAAACCTCACCTTTGCTGTAGGTTATGAAACAAGTAGCAAAGCTTTCTCAGAGGCACGCACTGTGTAGCAGAACAACTACACAGTGTTCCGACATTATGCTCTAAGTTCCAAGTTTTAACCCCAATACTGAGAGACACGACCTATTTTGGTCTGTGCAAAACCATGAAAGAAGGGAGTCTACAAAGACTTAGCATTTTAAGTCAGGAGTTTCACCCTGATCATGTTCCACAACTTCTTATTCATCTCACAACTTCAAACAGCTTTTGCCCTGAATGACAGCTGGAGCAAAACAGAGGGATTAAGGCAGAAGAATGCAGTTTTTATTTGGAAAACTTAAAACTCCTCTCCATTTTAAACTTGAATATAAAAAAACCCCAAGATACATATAGTCATGGAGTAATGTAGGATAGAACAAACCTCTGGTTCAATCCTTGCTCAAAGCAGGGCCAGATAAGATCAGTTTGTAGAAGGCAATGTCCAATCAAGCACATTTAAAAATCTTTGTTACAAAAAGCAATGCACTTGGACCACACACTCCCAAACCCAAAAAAATAAACCAACAAAAAACAACAACATACTGATAACTGAATTCTGAGGAAGCTTAACATTGCACATTCCTGAGATTTCCAACAGCTCCTCTAACGCACAGGACTACTAAACACACCATCCAAGATATCTGCCTTAGAGTGAAACTCAAGGGAGAGGGATATCTGAAACAGTCAGACACACTTTCATATAAATCAGAAGACAGCATTAGCCAAACTCCTTCTTTGCAGGTGACTTTAAAGAACAGTTTGCTAGCTGGTGTGTATATGGTAATTATAAAAACAGATAGAATGGGTTTAGCTAGCTGTTCTGTCTAGTTTGACACCTCTTTTGTTTTATTTTCTATGCTGCTCAGGTACACAGATTTACTAAAAAGATGTGCCCTGAAGTGTGCTGATTTCATCTCGCAGCACTAAATAAGATGAAGAGGAATTTTGGAATGGGAGAGTTAAAAGTCTCTCCTATGTCCTTACCTCAGTTAAAATGTTTAAGTGTGAAGTTTTGTACTCCAGCAAGCAGGAGAAATGGCCTAGAATAACACTGATACACAAGAGTCTGGTTATTTTTATACTGTAAGGCCTCCCTGTACATTTCTGTAGGTGCTGCTTCTCTCTCTGGGGATCATGCTGTAAAGGCTCCTGTTTCACACCACGAACTCTGCGTTCCGCCAGAGTATTGTGAACATCAGACCATCTTCAGGAGCTATGGGGCAGCTATGCCAGCAATTACTTGCACACACACTTCATACTTTCATAGCATCCTTCATTAAAGCAACAAAGCAGACCACTTTCTACAGGGAGGTGTATCAGTATGAAACCTGTTTCACAGACGGGAGAAAATGACACGGAGGTTTTGTTTCTCCCAAGGCAGCTGCCTCTGAATGGCACAAGAGGGGATAACAAGAGTAGGATCTAGCAAACACAATCTATTAAATTATGCTCTCTGGGACAGGACCACAATAACTGCCTGGTCCTGGATGAAGAACAAACCAGTTTCCTGTCTAAGTGTTCCCACCTGTCTCAAGACACTCAGAGTAAATTGTTCTTGCTACACTGGTGTCACATAGAATCAGAGAATCGTTTAGGTTAGAAAAGACCTTTAAGATAATAGAGTCCAATCATTAATCCAGCACTGCCAATATCCCCGTAAACCATGTCTCTAACTGCCATATCTACATGTCTTTTAAATACCTTCAGCGATTGTGACTTGAGCACTTCCCTGGGCAGTCTGTTCCATGCCTGATCTCATACAAGAAAAAACTTAGGCAGTGCTCCATCTATAACCAAAATATAAAGACAGGAATATATCCACTAGAATTAATAAGTATTGGTTTGGAAGGCACACTTTTTTAAAATGATCAATCAGTGGAGCTCACTGCCACAAACTACTATAGTGGGAAGGAGATTAGGTCTATCAGCTGCACAAATTTTAAACCTTATACAAGCTAAAACCAAAGTAAAGAAACATCAACTCCTGTCTCATAACACAATAAACTCATCTCTCGCTGGCTTCTTTAGTAAGGAATCCCCTCTATCAGACTTCACTATCTGAAACTAATCCAGCGTGGCAGTTCCCAAGGCCCTGTGCAGACCTTCCACATAACTTCTGCACTTACTAGTCACTGTAAAGTTGAAAAACATGAAATTGTTCCATCAGAGACTTGGATCAGCAAGACAGACCCTGAGAAAAGCAAATGAGAATGATCAGAGAGCTGGTAAGCCCTCCTCATGTGTGTAATCTATTAAAATGACTGAACCAAGACTGATGTGGTTTAGTTCAAAAGACAAAAGCAAGAGGAAACATGAAAACAGACTTCAAACATGTAAGGGCTGACACAAAAAAAAAAAAAGAAATAATCCATTCTCAATATCTATCTTGGAGAAGATGACTAGTAATTAATTTAAATCACAGCAAAGAATTTAGGAAGCACACAAAGCTTTCTCACAACAAGTATAGTTAAGCACTGGAATGGATAGTCTGAAAATGGTGCTCCGCTATCACAGTGTCTTCATCCAACCTGCCAGCAATAACTCTGAGAAAAGATACAGGTAAACCTTGGTTCTGAGGAGTTGTGGTTTAACCCCAGACAGCAACTAAGTACCATGCAGCTGCTCACTCACTATGTTTCTCCTCTTCCCACCGTGGGGAGAAGAATTGGAAATAAAAGGTAAATCATGTGGGTTGAGATAAGAACAATTTAGTAACTGAAATCTCATCAGCATAATCATGATAATCATAATAATCATCAGCAAAGTGAGTGAGGGTAACAGAACAGAGGAGAAACAAGTGATGCACAATACAATTCATGATACAACTGCTCACTGTCTGCTGCCCGTCCCATCCCCAAACAACAACTTCTGGATAATTCCCCCAGTTTATATACTGGGCATGACATTCTGTGGTGTGGAATGTCCCTCTGGCCAATTCAGGTGACCTATTCTGGCCATGCTCCCTCCCTGTTTTTTGTACACCTCCTCACTGGCACAGCATGAGACACTGAAAAGTCCTTGACGTAGGATTAGCACTACTTAGCCAAAATATCAGTGTGTTATCAACATCATTCTCATACTGAATCCAAAATCAAAGCACTGTACCAGATACCAAGAAGAAAATGAACTCTGTCCCAGCCAAAATCAGACAGGAATGCACTAGACATTTTCATGAAGTTCCTTTTGGTCCTAATTTCAATTATTACTTTTTCTTCAACTAGCTTGCTTACTGAACAAGAGCAAGACAGTCAAATACAATTTCATTGCAAGCTAGTAGGTAAAAGGAAACTGTCTGCTCTCTTATTCAATGCTAAACATTCATGAAGTTCAGTAATTGATGGATCATAGCTCTGCAGACATCTTCCTATTTCTGTTGTTATATCTCACTTAACAGCCAAAGTCGATAACAAGCTGAAATACAGTGCAAAGGTCACTTGCTATGTTCACACTATGGCCCTGCCTTTATAACCACCGGGCAAAACAGCACCCTTGGGTACCCTGAGCAGAAGATTAAGCAATACTTCAACTCCAGCAAATTGAAATTAACCCCCACAGAACTATAGGAGAAACAAAAAGCACAACACAGAAAGATAATTTCTCAAGCAAACTACTGCCAGTGCAGTCTAAGTTGCTGCTGTCCTAATTGTAATTACAGAGCTGCCTGTTTAACCAAAGGACAAAGGAAGTATTTCCTTCTAATGTTGAGCTTTGCCCCCTGTGTCAATTTCTAAGCGTTCTTAAAAATAGAGTTCTCTGGTCTCTGACAGATAGTTGTGAGTCAGATATACTCACACCTTCAGCATACAGACAGGCTTAGTTATTAAGTATTATCATTTATTATTGCATTCTTTCCATACCTGACATCTCTCCTGCCAGCATGAGGTCTCTCTTAGTTTCATATGTCTTATCTCACAATAGGAAATCACTTAATTTTTTCAAAAGGTAGAATCTTCAATCTTTTAAAGGGACTCCACTTCTATTTCTGGACTCACTAGGCATGGTCTTGTGCCCTCCTGAATTCTGAAGTACTGTTTGCTGCATCCACAGAATTCACTTACCTTTTGTGTCCTGCATCACTATTGAGCTGTACTTCAAGAAGGTTATCAGCAGGTTGCTAGTTTGCACATCAGCATCCAAAGGCAGCTCTGCAGAGCTGATAACTGGAACAAAGCAGATAAGACACATTCATCCTATACAAATACAAGAAGTAACTATACAGAGAACAGAAACACAGACTCATAGGTCTGGGGTAGGATCAGCCTACTTGCAGGGCCACCTGACCTCCTCCTCCTCCATGACCACCCAGGAAAGATTTTGTTATGAAGACTGGTACCACTCCCTCAGACACCATCTCTTCTACTCTAAGCACAGGCTGTGGTATCCTGCAAAGTGATATCCTTCTCTATCCTGCCCCTGCTCCTCCTCCCAGGATGACAAGCCCACTGTTTTAGCACTCATCAACCTAGGGAGCTCTAAATATTTGCACTGATAGCCAATTAATTCTTACAAGCAACACAGATAACATTCACACCATTCTCAATTTGGAAAGAGATGTGCCCAGCAAAGGCCCTTCTCTCTTTCAGCAATTTTGAAATCTTCGTTCCAAAAGGTCTGCGTCAATTCCATTCTTCCCTCCCAACAACAGTCTCTCTTGCAGAAGCAACACACAAGACGTAACGTAACAATTATTGCATGACCAAAGTGATAGAAAAGGAAGGCAGAAACAGAAGTTTTATAAAAACCAAGAAGCAAAAACAGTTACAGCTTGTGCTAGATACATCACAACCCACCAGGGAGCAGAAATGTACTTTCCATACCCGCAGCAGTTCACTGGCATTTCTCTAGGACACCAGCTGTACTTTTGACACCTTAACAGCGGACATCATCTGCCTTAGACTTTACAAGAAGCTATCTCATTTCCTCAGCTGATTGCACAATGTGCCTCCTCGCTCATTCCCCCATTCCCCGTGCACCATCTGAAGCACTGAGTTTATGAGCTGTCAAGTCTCTATCACGTGACTGAGCAATGTTTTCACTGAAGACTGAGCCTGGGCTGTCCTAAAGGGCCATTCTCTGCCTTTCCATTTGGAAAGCTTTACAAGAAATATTGAAAGGGAGGAGAAAGATCAGTGGGAAACATGCATCATGCATTTACCTGCAGATCCTGCCAGGTAAGTCTGATACCATGTAAGATAAATTAGCTCAGACAAAAAAATCCCCAAACTGATGGAGCTAGTCTAGGAAAACTTCAGTAAAGCACTTAATACAGTAATGTATAAAAAAATTAAAAGTGAAGGAAATAGGTGGGAACCCATAAAGAAATTTAATGTACATCAAAGATGTGGGAAACAAGAAACAACAGAGAAATTACTGGTTTGAGAAAAAATTACTGCTTGAATTCCACAAGCATCATGGAGAATAGGTTTTTTTTTTCTCAGTGATCTGGACATAAGAAACAGTTGCTTGCTAATGAACCAGCTAATGGTAGAAAGTTGGGATATGTAAACACAGAGGAGTATCAGACTGCACACAAAGAATGGGATAAAAACAAGGACAGATAATAAATACAAGATGAAATTAAACAACGCAAGCCATAGAGTCAGGAATTCGGGGATTTATTTCCATGGCAAGCTGAGAGCTCATCAGCTACAAACAAAATACCATGATCAGATCACAAGATGACAAGCTACCAACATGACAGGCTCAAGAGTGCAGTTCTACAATATATATCCAAAAATGCACATCCAGCAGAGACACAGACACTGTAAAAAGCTCTGCACAAGGTGCTGCTGAGGCCTTGTCTCCAACACTGTGCATAATTATGCAGAAGCCATGTTCAAAGAGGATGAACTTGAACATGTTTAAATACAGGTTAGTATGCTCATCAGAAGAACAGAGTACCTTTCTTGTGAGACAGCAAAACACACAGGTGAGTAAACCAACACGTGAAAAAGAGCCATCTTTGCTTCACGAGAAGGTTAACAGCATGATAAATAGGTATGAACTGACAGGAAATGCAGGTTGCAAAGTTGAATATTTCTAACCAAGGAACGAGATGCTGAAACTGCCCCCCCAACAGAAATTACTGGGAAACAAATTTAACAGATTTAGTCAGAGCTTGATAAATTCAAGGAATTCTATGATGATATGCCTGCAAGCACAGGGCACTAAGCTCAAGAGCCAAGGAGATCTTTTCCAGCTCTATGTAACTGTCCTGACATGACAATAACATGACTGTTCTGGCTGCATAGGGGGTCAAACTCACAGGTTCTCACATTCAGGAGGTCACAAGTGGCTTGAATTACAATTGGTCACAGTTTCTCTTCTCATGCTATAAAGATAGCCTAAGACAGGGCTCCCTTTGCACTGGAAACAGATATGCAGACCACTAGTACACACATCTTAAGTATTATAACATCTCTTTTCTGTCTATCCTCAGGAATGCTCAAGGCTTTTCTCACTGTTGAGGAAAGGAAAAGGTATTTATCATGAGACCGGACCTTGCAAGAAGTGAGGAATCACATCTGATTGTTGGATGACTAGGCTGGGGGCTCTGAGGGGAAATAAACTGATCCTGTACACAACTGTATTTTGGTTCAGAGAAAACTCTTCTTCAACATAAAACACCTTTCACAACTCATGGTTTGTATCTCATTACCCTGTAATGAGGCAAGTATGGCTTCAACTGAGGCAAGGGCAGGCGCAGATGGATGAAGGAAACAAGCCAACAGTAAAATGCACGGTTCTTTAAACCATGCACTGAGAGGCCCAGAGTACAGCAGAGGTTCTCGTGGAACTCAGGATTATACAATCACCTTCAATACAAAACTGTAGCCCTTGGAAACAACAGGTCAAATAGATCAATGTAACTTCACTGTTTGAATCACATAAAAAATCATAATGGGGCTTTTAGGTTATAAAGGTTGCACATCTCCAAGCCTGAGCTTGTTTAGTCCATTGAGTCTTGAAGACCTGGGGCTCCCAAGACATTGCTAATGTGCCAGGTCTGTTGGCAAAGTCTGTGCAATGAGACTGGAAGCTTTTTCACTCCCAATATTATGAATAGCTCAAAGATTTAGCTAAAATTCTGAAAAATGTATTTATATCCCCAGTGGATCCTTCCTGAGCTGTTACAATGAACGTAGTGAATGAATATTTAACAACAGTAAGCAAACTGACATTTAGATAACTATGGTGACAGGCACACTTGATTTACATATCGTGGATAAACAGTTTCTAGCAAAAGCCTCATTTCTGAAAAAAAAAAGAAAGAAAAAAAAGGAAAAAATCACTCTGAAGAACACATCGCTGCTTATCCTGGTTCATGATACAGACCTTTTTTTAACACACATTTTGAAACTTTACATGGTCTTAATTCACAGTATAGGTTAACAGCCAGAGAAATTTCAAACCAGAATACGAACCCATTTTTTATCCCAGACAGCATAAAAGAAAAGGATTTCTGCTTGAACTGTAATTGAAAACAGTTCAACTACACATTTTTTTAATGCAGGAAAAAGAAAGCAATCTTCTCATTCCAAAACCAAAAAGTCTCTTGCTAACTGGCAGCCACAGGCAAATTTTACAGCTGAGTTGCAAGACCTTAGCAAACAAGGAAAATTCTGACATATCTTTAAAACAGCAGTGCTCAAGCACCACCAAACTAAACCAAGCCAAGGGCCACAAAAAAAAAAAAAAATTTAAAAATCACAGAGTAGGGATCAGCAAGGTGACAGCAGATAAAAATAAAGTAAGCTTCCCAATATAATTGCTGCGCATTAAGATCAGATCCTCTCCTTAAATTTAGTAACCTTACAAGCCACAAGAAGCCTCAAACTTCACAAGATCACTGCCTCTGCTGAACGCAGGATGGAGGTCTTGTTTTGATTTTGTTTTGTCTTGTGGCAAACAAAAAAAAGATGAAAAAAAGTGGAAGCAAGCTGTAGATGCAGTTAATCACAAATTCTGACGGTTGTATAATATGTTGTGGGGGCGGATACATTTGCAATGAGAACGTTGAACAGAAGCCCACAAAATGCCCATCCCTCCACATTTTACGTTATATGCACACGGAGACTTGAGACATAGGGGACTTTTTATCTGAAGCTTTTGTTATCCATGGCAACCAGATAGAATTCATCCATGAGCAGGATCATCCTTAACTAGGGTATCAAATGACCTGAACAGCTGATATAACTGAGTAACCCAGGCTGCTTTTCTCCAGAACTATTTCCAAACTGTGCTCTATTCAAATTGACTCTGTTTCTTCATTAAACACTCTTCAGGCTCAGATGCCATTAAAGTACGTGAAAACAGCCATTTCATTTCTTCTCTTAAACTAAGCTATATCCATCTATACCTTAAAATGAAAGGGTTTTATTTTAGATGATTTCAAAGGATATTTATGTGGACACATAACATCTCATTTAGAAGAAAGATCTCGGGGTAAGCAGTCCTTTACAAAGCCTATCAAAGGAAAGGCAATAATAAGAGGGAGGAATACTTCCACACTCAGACTGAAATCAAATCCCAATTAATTCAAAGCTGAGGAAAAGTGCATTAACGACAAGTAGGAATCTACAGCAATTCTCTGTAAATCTGTCCCAATGACAAATAATCCCAGGCAAAGGACCTGACACTAGAAATATTCATAAGTAAAAGCCTACACAGAATAACTAATGGGCTGGGTGTACCTTCATGCAGATATTGGAGCAGTACCGTTTTCAGAAGGAATATCAGCATAATTTCATTGAGCAACACACAAGGCAAAATAAAAATAAATTTGACTCAAAGAATCTTGCTCATGTTCAGTAAGGCAAGTCAGTCCAGGAAGAGACCACCAAGTTACATCTGCTCCAGACAGATCTCATTAGTTGCAGTCTCCAGAAAATAGTTTGCTAGTTATTTTACAGTTTTAAATTAGTTTTCCTCAGGAGATCATTACATTTCTTACCATCTGAAGAAGGTGGGGTGGTTCCAAGTGGAGTGACCGGTGTCGTTGGGATTGGGCTCGTTGGTGTTGTCATCAGGCCCATTTCAGGATGGCTCTAAGAGAAAACACAAATGCACAGGTCAACTGCTTCCCCAGGCATCAGAAACCCAGACCACTACTTGTATTTTTCCATGCTCTTGCACAATAGGCATGACTAAAGAAGTCTCAAGAAACTTCAACCCTCCTCCAAAGAGCCAGGTCGTGGTTCCTGACCTTGAATGTCTAACTATTAAACTGTACATCAATTTCTCTACTTCACAAAACACAAAAATAAATAAGAAAGTGGTGGCTCTTCCCAGCAGACAGAAAAAATGCTCTTCCCTAATGTAGAATGGGAGGAGGTTTGCAAAAGCCTACATTGCTAATAGCTCCTAATTCCCCCTAAGACAACCCAAGGACATGCATTTGAAGTCTTCCTCCAAGATCCTTTCACTTCTCTGTCTAAGAGCAAATTCTCCTCACTCCTGCCCCCCACCCGGTCATATTCAAAGATGACAGCAATTTATTACTTTCCTGTCTCACTATAAAGCCCAGGCACTGCAGGAAAACAGTGCATAACATAAATAATACTATCATTATCGGTCCTCTCAGCTTCCATCAGCCAGTTACTCTCCCCATTTCATCTTTGCTAATAGTTGCTTGCCTAATTACTGCTTTGAATTCCCTCTTTGCAAGCTTCCGGGCCTATCCACACTGGTGAGAGCGTAGGCAATCTACCATGCTATTTTTGAGTCTGACTGCCAAGCAAAGTGTCCATTTCATAGGGCAAGTTTTACATAAATGTATCATCTGCCTTAATATAACATCACAATTTCAAAATAAAAGAAGTATATAGAACTGCTGATGAGTTAGTTCCAAAGGATTTTTCACAAGTGGATATCCTCCACACTGCCTTTGAACATCTCATTTTATGAGCAACTATAAATGCATGTATTTTATGGGAAGCACAGAGACACATACTATAACTCAAAGACAATTTACATCCCTACCACTACCAACGTAAACTTTAAAATACAATTTTCCACTGCAAGTCTTACATAAGTCAGGTTTCATTCCACAGGTTTTGGGGGCTTACCTTCTTTCTCCAGAACAGTAACTGGCAGTTGAGAGACAAGAGTGCCACCCAGCAGCAAACCTGAGCACCCACAGCTGGTGAGCACACACAACGCTCCAGCTATCCACAAAACTGAATCCCTGCTCTTCCCATGTGCCACACAGCAGCAGGGAGCCATTCACGCAGTGCCAAGCAATGGACACCAGCTTAGGCAAGAGCATTCATCAGCTTTTATGAGGTTTCTTCAACATGACATGACCTACCTTGCCCTCTCTTAAATGAAGGATTACAGTCAATCCACTCAAGAATATCAATTCTCCAATTCAACCCACTGATCAGTGGCTGCTTCAACTATCACTTTCACAAATAACTAGTCTATCCTTTTATTTTTAAGAGCTTTTGCTCTAGCTGATCTTTTTCTGCTCTGCTCTTTTTCCTGCCAAATGCTACTCTTCCCTCAGGAATATCTTTACCACACAAAGGCCTGAGTTGGTATTACAGAGAACTGAAAGAGCAGGAATCTCTCAGAAGTGGTAGAAATGAACAACCTGGGAAAAGACAAGCAGGGAACCTCAACAAATTAACAATCCATGAAACAGAAACTTTCTTCAGAGGCTATAGATCTGCTTATCAGACCTCTTCCATCACCACTACTGTCAGGAGTCCCCAAAGGTCTCCTCTGTCATGCCAAGTGTCTAGCCTGTGATGTATGGCTGCACTCTGAGGACCTGAATAAACTGGGGAAAGGTGGTAACTGTTTTGCTGATGTTGTGTTTCTCACAGATTACAAGCAGTACCTACAAACCAAAATTAAAAGTCTCAACCTGAAGGTTTTCCTAAACACATCAGGCTACCCTTTCAGCACAACCACTCAATCAGACAGGCTCATCATCTGCCTCCCAGCAGCAACCACCTCTGCAAACTCACATAGCATTTAGAAAAGCATCCAGAGATTGGTGATCAGAGCAGCCCACTGCCTCTCAGAAGGCTGTTTCTCAACCATAAAAAGCCTAAGGACAAGCGCTACACTCCAACAACTGGTTCCCATGTCAAAGGGGCTGGGCTCTCCAAGGAAGTCTGAACACAAAATAGTATTTGAAACAACAACTGTCACATGTCAATTAGTCCCTGAGTTAAGGATACCCAGACAGACAACAACATGCAGTCCATGCACACATTCTCTCACACAGGAGAATTCATCCAATGTGGGAGCTGAATCAGTCACTTTCTCTCAGTCCTAACTTAACAAAACTGTGATCTGCTCTGAGAGCTACAGCAACGAGTTTGCTCACTCCATCCTCCCCCTGAGTATTGACAGGGCACAGAAGGCACCCCATGCAGCCCTTTCGATTCAGTGGCAAAAATGAATCATTCCAACATGAACCGTGACCTCAAAACTCTACTTATTTAGTGTCAAGGCAGGAAGTAAAATTCTTCATAAAATTCTTTCCAGGCCATGGCCTGCTTCTGATCTCTCATGCTAATCCTATGACAAGTACACAAGGGGAAAAAAAAAAAAACCAACATCTTTTCACCGATTCCATTTCTGGCTCTCTGATTTCAAAGATATCCACTACAAAGAAATGGGGAAACATTCCACTGAAACTCACTTGTGCCAGAACAGTGATGAAATTCCTGTTTAAGTGAACAGCTTCATAGAGGGCCAGAAGGATTGCTTCATTTGTTCTGCGGGAAGGATACAGACAAAGGCAGAGTTAGTGATCAGAATACCAGCAGCCAAGTTTTTCAGAAGCATGGCCTATCTGAAAAAACAAGAATTTTTTCAACTATGGAAAACTTCGCCTCTACAATCCAGTTCTTCTTCCAATTAGTAGTAGTACTAATAATAGTACTAGTAGCAGCAATCCATAAAAATAGCTATTTTCAGACCTCAACTACAGTCTTTGTTGCCTTCCTGCTGAAGGTGTCCCTAGTTGCTCAAACATTGTGTTCCATTTAAAGTCCTCTCTTTTAAGAGCAGAGGGTCCTAAAGACACTAAAATCCCTCATATTTATCACTTGCCATCTTGGTTTAGATATTTTGGTGGGAGCCAGAGCACACGAACCCTCACTTCGCCCATGCCACCTCTGACACACCTATTATGTGTTATAAATGCCTCATAAAAACCTCTGGAGTTTTTTTTTTTAATAGACTTCATTACAAGCAATTTAATTGTGTCTCCTCCTGCTGTACCCTTCTCACGGAAGGGCAAATTCACAGTTTGCAGGGGTGTGGTACCATTTTAGTGACAGGAGAACCTGCTCCTCTAGTTTGCTTTGTGACATTAAACACCTCCATGACGGAGCGGATCACACCGACCAGTTCATTGTGTCAATAACATCTGTGCACTCACTGGACAGAGATCTTCTCGTCAGCATCTGCTATGAACATGCTGCCCACCTATGGAAAGAGAGAGCATTGCACAGCAGGAATTTGGAACAGCTATTTGACAGCAAGAGACAACACACGGATATAAACACATTTTATTTTGCCATATTGTCACTGACAATCACAATTGTCACCTGGCAAATCACAAAAAAGGAAACAAAAAAAAAAAAAAAAGGACTGGATCTTGGATCCCAGCCTGGATTAGCTTGCCATTCTGTAAGAGGACAACAGAGATCTTTCCTATCTGCTTGCCCCAGGGTAGCTGCAGTTTTACCCAAGTCACTCGTGATAGACAGCTGTCAACACTGAACTATCCTTACTTGCATGAATTTTTTATGTCAGTTAGATCTTGGACTAAAGCACAGCCAAACTGAGTAAGAGGAACACTGGATACTCTTTACACAGAAGAAATTCACAACTGTTTTTGAAGAGTACCCCTCCAAAAACGCAGACAGTGCCCACTGCAGAATCCAAGCTTTACTCCATAGCTAAAGTGCATCCACTTTGTTTGAGAAACAAAACAGTAAAAAAAAGAACCTCAAAGAGTAGTGACAGGCCAGACTATGTGTCACTATGTTTTAGGCCACATCACCAGTGCAGCAACTAGATTTTAAAGATATAGTTCTTTAAAAAGGATAAAGAAGTTTAAAAATTATTAAAAGTTTAAAATAAGATGATTTTTAAAATAAAGTTAGCTAGAGTGAAGAAGATGCAATTTCAGCTATCAACACAAGAATAGAGATCTCATCTTTTGAAAGAGCTTTCCCAGCCAGACAACACAGTCCTCAGAATACAACCATTTTAGTTGTACTTAGTTTTGATCTGTTCAATCCATCTCCACCTCCAGAACTCACATTCCAAACTCACACTTTTCAGAAACACTCTCCTGCTGAACTTGCACAAATGCACTTTTTTAAGAATAGAGAAACACCACTTCCTTGCTTACCATGTTAGTTAGGGCTGAGAAGAAACCAGTCTGATGCTCCTCTTCCTTATCTTTGTATTGCCTGAACAAAAAGGAATAAGGATGAAGTTTCAGGGTTAAAAGTAGAACTACGGTTACTTCACCTAAATCCTTATGAATGAATCTTATTTGATAAGAATACAGGATGAAGAAAACTTCAACATTCAACATTCCTTTTCAAGAACTCACAAAAGTAGAGGCAAAAGGTGTTCAAATAACTGTAAATTGTGTACAGTTGAAGGGGGGCTGCTGAAAGCTGTGAAACTTGAACAATGCTTGTGCTGTTATAGAGGACACAAGCAGTTTGGACTAATTCTGAAGGAAAGGAATCAAGTGACTTAGTAAATTTTGTCCTGCACTGGACAAACAGCAGTAAGCCACATAAGCACACAGAGTCAGTAACCACAGAACTGTTTCATTTCAATCATCATCCACTACAGACGAAATCAGAGTTGGTCACCCTACGGCCAGCAGAAACCACACAGACCATTATGGTTCATGGCCTGGTCCTGCCTGATCCCACTTTCCTGGAGCAAGTGAAGAGACTGGAACTAGAGCAAATTAAGTCAACAAATAGGTTGGGTACCTCAGACTTAAGCTACACCGCTTCATCTGGCACTCAAAGTGACTAGCAAAGCTCACGTGGCCATTTATTTTATCTGTCACACAGGAATCTGATCACACACAATGTAACATGCAAAGAAAGCAACTCTAAATTCTTGGGAAAGGGGAAAGGAACAAGCTAAGCAAAATAGGCCACGATCTTAGACAGTTTTTGTCAGAATGAAGGAAGTTGAGTGGGTGAAGTTTTTTTCTGCTTTACTCTAATCACTTACTCTGTTAAATACATCTACATGATTTGCTGATCTTGCAAGTCAACTGCATAACTATCACAGCAGACTTTCAAAGGAATTAAAACATTTTTCTGAATACTTTGAGAATCCTACTGCACAAAAAATTTCTTGAGTTTCTCAGGTGAAATTGCTGTAAGTTTCCAAATTTTCCTAAAGCACTTTCCTCTTCAGGAAACTTATGTGTTTTATGCTGCTGCTTATGAAGCAGAAGCTAAGAATATGCTACCCTTTCCGCTGACTTTCTGGCTTTTTCTTCAGCGGCAGTTACTGTTTTCCACCATTTGGAAGAGTTTACATCCCCTAATCATCTCTGATCTGGCATGTGGACAGCCCCGGATACATTTGTTTGTTTGTTTTAGATCGTGTTTCAGCTAAACCAATTTTTAACAGAAAAGTTCTCAGCAAATTATCTTTTCGCTCGTGACTAAGATTTTGCACAAAGTTCATACAGAGGTAAAATCCATGACAGTAAAAACATACAACGGATATCTTCCCCTACAGCAAGATCTCTCCTGAAGCACACAGCCCAGCTGGTACAGATGCATTGAGACTTGCAGTGACAGCATCAACTGAACCAAAGTACCTCAAAGCACAAGACTATTCCCTGCCTCTCCAGGTGCATTAAGTGTTTTAACACACAAAAAAAAGGTTTGTGAAAATGTACAGCAACTATTGTGTATTGAAAAACAAGACACAATTAGGTTTTACCTGTTATATTCCGATAAAGCCTGGGCAATTACAAGTCCCATTCCCTGAAAAAAGCATTGAAAAAAACTTCACATTAAAATTTCAAGGGAGAAAATCACACACTGAACATACATAGCAATGCTGCCCCTGCCAAGATAACCTAGAATGCTATGCAGAATTTCCCTTGAAGCTGTTTGAACCATTAAGACGTGCTATGTCACAACAACATTATAATACAAAAACCCAGACAACAAAATTTGAAGCTATTTATCTAACTACCAATTTCAACTGAGAACAATTACTCTCCTTGGACCTCCAGACAGAGCTCTCATTCAGGAAGTCCCAGTAAAGCATCAAGAAATTTAGAAGGAAGTTGGTGTCAGAGGAAGGACATCCAAAAATTCAAAACAAGCGTCATAGACACTAATAACCTTTGACTTCTTGCAAACAGCCTCCACCCTTACAGTGCTACTGAACATCCTTGCTGTCAATTTAATTAACTCAGAATAACAGTTCTCACTCTTTATTTAGCATGGCACTTGCTTTTTACCTCATGCCTAAAGAGCAGCTTCCAAGTCCAGAACTCACATAACTCAGTCTGCTGTCAATTTTTATCCAGGTCTGGATAAAAAACTCAGACTGTGGCTATAACCCAAAATACGTAGCAAAACTCTAGACTCAGATACAAGCTTCCACTGAGTTACAAGAATTGACTTGTGGCCTGGTAAAATCAAGTGATGCAGCACTGGAAATGAGATCCCCTTTGGCACAGACCGTCCTGTGCCTCTGTAGCACATGACAGCAAGTAGTGTACAGATAGCTCATGAATGCATAACACATCAACTCTAGCATGTTCCTTGCTACCTAGCTTTTTAACCACCCCCATCACTTAACTGGTGATCAAACTGTTCAAATCATGAGCTACCAAACCAATTGCAAGAGCACAGTTAGGGCTGAACAACCACTGTATCGGTGTTCCTTAGAGCAGCACTTTTCCAAGACCTGATTTCCACCATACACTATGCTTGCATTCATTACCCTACATCCCACATGAAAGGGCATCCCCAGCAGCACGGAGGAATCAAGCCAAGTACTCACATTGAGCGTGGCCTCATCATCCACAATGGAGAGCTTCACAATGTAGGGATTCACTGACTGCTCAGGGTGGGGGAGAAGGAAGAAAGAAAAACGGTTTTAAGTTCCGCCTTCAGGGAAAAAAAACACTATTATGGTTCCAAGTTTACCCAAGCACCTGGGAAGAACCTCTGCCCTGTCCCATAAAACAGAATACACACAAAGAAGCAGGAGTCACAGCACATGCTAAGACCACTATGCCTGGGACACCTTCTCCTCACTGGCTCAGCCAGGCAGTCTCCTGATTTTATTGAGGAGAGAGGGAGTTTCTGTCCTTCCATCTGTCCATCTGGAAAGTGGAGCAGCTGTCCTGCAAACCTGTTATCTGTGACACACATGCAGTTTTGCAGCAGGAACAGGCAGTGAAGCTGGGATGGAACATTAGTGCTCTGCTATCTCCCTTCTGCAAAACCTTGCAAAGATTGCTTAAAGCAGCACCCAGGAAGGCAGGAAAACGTTACAGACTCATCTGCTGCCGGGTTAGAGATCAACACTTTGTTTACACCACTAAGAGCTGGAAGCCTCTGGAGAATACAAATGCCTTGAACTTAGCTGAAGAAAGCACACAGACTCCATCTATAAAGACGAAAGCTAATAATTTAGGAAGCATTTTAGATTAGCAATGCACATTTTTCCTGGTTTATATGTGTCAGGGCACAACTAAAAAAGTTGATTTTGAATCAAGACACAGAAGAAAAGTCTCATCTGCAGGTAGGTCATTTTGCAGGAAATTGGAGCTTGACTAATTTTTTTTTTGTTGAAGGGATTTTTTTAGAATAACATCCTGATGCAAAACACATTGATATTTACACTAAAAACAGACACAAAATCATAGTCAGCTAACAAATTTTGAGCCTTATTAGATTTTCTTAAGCAGCTGGAAACACAACTTAGCAACCAATGGCGTTCAGACCAAGGTAGAACCTTTCAGCTGCACCACAGTTAACTAAAAAGAGAACTCCAGAGTACCTGAGGCATAAAAGTGTGCTATAATTCACTGACAACCAGACAATCACATTGACTCTAAGGGCCAGAGAACAGCAAATGAAAGCAGCTACTCAAGGACAAAGATTATTGCTGCATTACTACAGGCTTGGCTTGCAGCACTGCTACAAAGGGCAGTGTTGGGCAGTTGTCACATAAAACCTTTCTGCGAATAGCTTTCAGCCCTGCCAGAGAAGCTGCTAAAGCTGAAGTTCCCCTTGCTACATGCCTGCTTCAGCTGGATTGTATGGGTTGTACTTTTCAAACATCAGCACAACTTCCTTTGAGTGGCCATTTTCAAGACACCTTGGACAGTGTTCTCCAAAGCATTTGACCCCAACTCAATATTCCCCAGAAAGCCACTGAAAAGAGCCAAGAACAAGTCTTGTGCACTCACAGCCTTCTACCTTACTAAGGACATAAACTACAGTCCACAGGGATCCACGCCTCAGGGATGGGATTACACAGCTCTCCACCATTTGTCTGAATGTTGCAATGAGACCTCCGGTCTTCCCAGTCTGCCCTCATAAGTAACCCTACTTATGTAACTCCCAACAGTTTTCCCTCATAGCCATATATTGCAATCAAACTCCATGTTCCTGTTCCATGCTACCACAGCACAGAAAGCTGAACAGAATCTGCAATTCATGAATCTGACATCATTGACAGGAATGAGAAACTGACAGGCATTACTTTGACACCAAGTGTAGTTCCTGTCCTTGCATATTCTCTAAGTCTATTCGTAATTCAAAACAAGACCTATTATAAAACCAGGTAGGTTTTGAAACCTGCTACATCCTAGTAATTCTGTTGAAGGGAAGGTATTCCAGAACTTTCCTATTTGTTGCCTACTGAAGTATATTAAGATATTCCTATTTATGAAGAAAAAAAAAACCTGATCATTAAAGCATCATACCTCATACAAAGAAAAAACAACATTAGGTGTTGTTCTGACATTCGAAATGTTTCTTTTTCAAGCTGATGAATAATGGAAAAAAATGGGAATATACCATAAATATAAAAAGGATGATGAATTAAGTTCCTCAAAGAAGAATCCATCAAAGAGGCAGAGAGAGACTTCTCTTGGAAATGCCAGCTGTGATGTTTCAGTTCATTCTTTGGTCACAGCTTCACCATCTCTTATGGGGATCTGTGCTCTTTCAGTCAGTGAGTCAGGTTCTGAATCACAAATTCAGTCTGAAGCCCAGGATGACTGACAGCTCGTTTTACTTTGCAGATTATGTATAACCACACACTCACACACACACAGAGGCAGACATGTGGTTTGGCACAACAGTAACTCTTCCAAAAGGACCTTCCTCAGACTATTTCCACAAAGGAAATGCAAATTCCCTGGGTAGTTTCTTTCATGCTGGCACAGAATGAGTTGTAGGAATATCATACACATTTCATTATACACATACATCAGAGACAGACACAGGGAGCATAAGAAGGCTGCCTTGCAAAGCTTCTACTGCTCCGTGCTGATGCCCTGATGCTACAGCTAAAAACTGTTCTGTGTGCTGCCTTCATCATCCAGAGGCCACTCTAAATTAATAAAGTAGAGAGAAGTGATGTTGCTGTTATCCAGAACACCTACCTCATACTTTCTGTAGTTGACCAGCAAGGCCAGAAGGACAACAGCATCATATCCATGTTCCCTGCGACTGAGAGGGCTGGACAGGATCTGGAATAAACAATCACATTGTTCTGTTCAGGCCTGCTTCAGAAAGCTTGCAGTGACTCAGACAGAGCATAGCCATGAAATGAATGTGTAAGAGCAAATTATGTCCTATCTGAAAGAGGATATTTAGGGTGAAGGGAGTGTCAGTGCCTCAAGGAAGTTCTGCACACAGAGAAGCTTATTTATCACAGACAGGATGCACATACATTTTCAGGGCATAAAGAGCAAATATATTTCTCAACAGCATTCAACAGTATCTCAGTGAATCACTGGCAAGACCTGTGCAAGTGTTCTGGGTTTCTCCAAGGCTCAGTTCCACTGAAAAAAGTATAATTTATCCAAGAGCAGAAAAAAACTTGATATACCCACACCGCTTTTTGAAAAAAAGTTTCTCCAATACAGGAATTCTGTGTGAAATTAACCCAGAAATCTGTTCAGATTCTAACTGTGCAGAAATGCCTCAAGTGAAAATACTTTGAATAGTCAGTAGTGACTAAAAACAGCAGACTGGAGTAAAGAGGAAAGAGCATTACAAAATATTTATATGACTGAGCTATGAATGGAAGTAACAGCAGTGCCAGTGAACTGCACTGCACTGAAAAAGCTGAAAAACAAACACATTACTGAAAGTTCTCACTATGGAAGAGCTCCCACAAGTAGAAGGAAGAACCCTTACCTGTAAAATAGCTTCAAATATGCTGTTAATCATCACATACTCCAGGATGGTGTTCTGGCTAATGTTATCTGTCACCTGAATACAAACACAAGTTTTAAAATCTCATCTGAAGCCTCCACCGATGCTGTAGCTGCCTCTGGCACCCACTAGGAACAGGAGATTTCTGTTCCCAGATGGACACATTTATCCAGATTCTCACACGTAGCAAGCCAAGGTGTGACTAGCAGCAGAGCTAGACATGAAGTAAAAGAAATCTGTCCTGCCTCCCAGCCCTCTCTTTGCCAAGAAGCACCACCCACAGACTAAGAGCTCCCCCATTCCTCCACACGCTGGTATTTTACACAGCTGCATGAATGACAACAGCCATCAGCTGCTGCAGGTTCTACACAGGAGGCAGAGAATGAAAAACAGGGCACACATGCTCTGCTGAGAACCTTCCCATCTTGAAGAGGGCAGTGAAGATCTCCCCCACTCTCAATGATCTCTTATCACGGTCAAAACAGTTCACAGTTGACCATCTCCAAGAGCTGATGAGTGGCCATTTATTACAACTTCCTCATTCTTCACATCCTCATCACTCTGATCTACTCCACACTTTCTCACTTTCCTCAACCCTTCTCCCTTTGTTTCCATTTATGAGACTTCTTAAACATCCTTTTCCTTAAAAAACCCCACACCTGTGAATCCAATTGGTACTTCCTCCTGCCTGTCCCCTTTTGCCCTGGCTGGCACCTATCTTACAGGATGAAAAGCACCTGCCAGTCTGCGTTGGCACCACAGTTAGAGCCATCATGCATGTTCTGGACTGACCCTTGTTCTTATTCACAACGTCTTTCCCCTTCTTAAGCTTCACACTGCAGCATTCTGCTCAAGTTTTGAGACAGTTCCATCCCTCAGATGTGGCTCATGTAAGCCCTTAAGTTATTATACAACTGTTAATTACTTACTGTCACCAAGCAGAGAAGTAGCTTCAGACACAAGCTTTTGAGGCTTTCAGAACCTTCTGCACAGAGGAGGGAGTCCAAGCTCTCCATTAGATTCTAAAGAACAACAGTCATATTATTTAAAAGTAGTATTTTAAATGACTTGAAATGTTTTTTAGAAAAAGCTTTCTGAAAGATTCAAGTAGAAGAGCACCAATATAAAGCCATGTTATTCCAGAATCAGTAATTGAGCCATTACTACTTCTACACAGGCCATATTCATACTATTGCTTCTCTGTTTTGTGTTAACTACACACTAACACACTGTTCTGTGTTAACTACAGTTTAATGACTACTGGCATAACATCATGATCATTTTCTATGAGTTTTCTCTAGATGCTCCAGCACACCTCCAGTTACCAATATATATATAAGTTATGATTAAAAATCTGATAGACAAATTATCACTTAACGTTTTCCCCAAATGCACTAAATTAGTATAGAGAAGAAAAATTGCTACTCTTGTAGAGATGAAAGAGATGAGAATTCAGCTTTATCACTAGTTAGTTTGTCATTTCCCAAACTCAACATCTTTACAGCGAAGAGCATCAAATAAGTTTAAAACAGGACATGTGCTGAGAACACAGGGTATGACTCTCAGATAAAGATTAAGCACATTGAGGTTCAATACCCTGTAGTAATTGCCTGAGAGCCTTTTCTAGCTTTAAGGTCTCTTAACCACAGTGACTGCATCATGTGGAACTGAAGGAAAAGAAAGTGCTCTGTTGTATTACTAACCAACTCAGGGACCCCCAAATGTCTGTATCACTGTCAGGTACAGAACTTCAGGACAGCTATTTTTAGTAAAGTGGCTTAAATATTTCCCCCCCAAAGCTGCTGCCTGGTAGACACACCTGTCTACAACTCACTGCCCTCGCAACACAGCTGCTGTGCAAACCGCTCCTCTACACTTGCCAGGGCCTCACCTTCATACATAGCTCTGCCTTATCAAAACCCACAAGCATGTTGATGATGTCAAACCCAGAAGTGGATTTGTTCTTCTGATGGACACCCCGAATTAATGCACACAAAGTCTGCAAAGGGAAAAAACAGAAAGTGAGATGTAAGGCAACACCTCCAACTCAATAGCAAAATCTACTGCGTGACCCTCTCCTAGCACTGGCAGATACTGAAATTAATACCGCCAGCCTGGAAGACACATATTTTGTTTAACCTCTCCTCCAGCTCTGTCATTTCTGAAGAGGATCTTGGATGCTGAAAACTCATAAATTGGAGAAGAATGTATTTGTCCATATTTTTCTTCTTTGAGCACAAATTTCTGTTTGGTTACCACACTGCTATACCAAGTCCGAACAAAAAACTGTGTCTTTGCCAACAAGAATCAACCTCTCCAACAAAAAAAAAAAAAATTTTAAAAAAATTGGCTCCAAGTCTATTAGGCAGCTTAATTACTGCTTCATACCAAGTTCTTGAAGATCACTGGTAATACACAGGTATCAGCATACTATGCTTTCAGCAGACTCTCTGAAAAATTTATCGGCAGCAAAGGACTCATTTGTCCTAAGAGAGGGAAATGTCTGGGGTGACTTTTGTCATCAGGCACCTCTCAGGCCTGAAGACGGGAATGAGCAGGAAAACAACCACTGCAATTTTAGATTCCAGCTTAAATTCACCAGTGAGAAGTAATTAGTTTCAGATGTAAAGCTGGAGACCAAACAGACGTGATGGAATTAGCAGACCTCTAGAACCATACAGAAGCAAAAACATCCTTTTTTTAGTTATTGTCAGAAACAGATACTGGACTAAACAAACCTTTAGTCATCCTCATAAAATGATTGCTTAAGTAAGTTTCGGCTTCAGGATCACTTTCCACATAAACACGGTCTGATTAAGTGAACACTCTCCCAATTCAAGCTCAGGATGTGTCACCTGGTTCCTACTGACATGCACATGACAAAATTCTTGTAACCTGTCGTAACTTTTTCCAAGAGTCTGGATACAAGTTTAGAAATTCTGGGCTAGTCTAAGCTGTCTATGCAGCTGTAACTACAATTTTAACAGCACTCTTTCAAACTAGTTCTAAAAATAACAATAAAACAACACAAGACTGTATGTCAGAGATTCAAACATTCTATTTTAAACCAACTTTTCTCAGCTCACTGCTGGTCCAATGTCTCCTACAGATGACTTCTTCAAACCTGAATTTCATATCCTGTACTCCTAAAGCTGAGAGAAGCAAATGCATTCACCTAACTGTAAGAATCAGCTTATGAACTAGTAACATCAAATATCAAGACTGAGGAGGAGAGTCTCCCATACAAGATATGGAACAGCAGAGCTTTGGCAAGGAACAACCTGCATGAAAATGGCTGTTAATTCTGGGTGATAATTCTTCACAGCTTCCAATTAGGAAGCATCCAGCTGGGGCAACTTCCTGTGTAAATTTCACATTAACTTCTCCAGAGTTTTATTTCTTTTTTGATCCATACAGAAATTGAAAAAGGCACCTGAAATGAGGGAGAAGGGGCGAAAGTAAAACACAAAGCTACACAGTCTAAGTATTCTTGAAACCCCAAACCAACAGCCTGCAGCGTGAATAAGTCCCTTTATCTCCTCATTGCCATCCACTTCATCCTCCATCATCATATCCTCTTGAAAGGAGGATTCTGAAACTATCTATTGCTCTGCCAAGAGTAAAGAGACTATGAATATTTGGAACCTCCACAGACAATAAGCAGTTATTGCTCTGTAGACATCATTTCTTCTCAGTAGCAAAGAAATGAGCACAAGGTGTTTGATACCAGCAACAAATACATTGCCTCATCAGAAGCAGAAGACAGCATTCCCTGTCTCCCAGCGTGGTACCTGTAATGCATTCACCACTCTGATTGGGTGCTCCTCACCCAGGGCCTGGATGCAGTGCTGAAACAAGCAGTTGATGTTATCTTTTATCTTCATTAATTCTTCCCCATCCAGAGCCTCCAGCTTGCCTTCTAGATACTCCAGATTGACCTGTCAGGTTAAGAACACATTACATCATCACTGACACCTTAGAAACAGAAGTCCTTGCACTGACAGTCTGCCACTTCGTAGGCAGAACAGCAACAGGCTGTTCACATTCTGTTACCTTCATGAGAAATAGCTCCTCCCAAAACCTAGGGTTGCATTTACTGGGGTCCTCTGTCTGAAAGGAAAAGGAACAGGCATGAGGGCAAATAAATCATTCAGGCAGAGTTTAAAGAGATCTACATCTATATCATGGGTAGCTCAGAGTGAGCATCACCTGCTGGATGACCAAGTGGTCTCACAGTGCAGAATTCTGGCTACACAGATTCCCAAAAAAAAGAAGGACCAACAGAAGTAGACCTCAATTGGGATGCCTCTGTTTATTTTCTGAATTGTTCTTTGAGAAATACTGGGAAAGCCATGACTTCCCATAGATGCTACAGTTCTGGTAAGCAACAGGACAGGGAGACATTTGAGAAGAGAGCAGAATACAGAGCTCTGCATGACAGCAGGAGAGCCTGGAGCATGTGCCTATACTGTGCAGGCCTTGCCTTGAGGAAAGAACTGCACTGAAAAAAACCCTCAGCATAAACTAAACCAAGAAAATTTAACACAACACTTTAGAAAGAAGAGATGCTCAACTCCTTACCGTGAAAATCTCATCATACATCAACACCACTTTCTCTTTCAAAGGCTTCTTGGAGGCTGAAGATTTCCGGAGCAGCCCACCTTTCTTCTCTGTTTGGGCCATGCTGTATACCCTGAAGGTAAGAACAGACAAAAAAGGCTCAGAAAACTTGAACTTTCCTTCATTGCATATCTGGTCTGACTCAACCATGAAAGACTTTTTCACTGCACTGAAACACTAACAGTCTCTCACAAGCTGTAACAGGGGTATTCATAGCTATATCAGACAAGAAATCGGATCAAAGGACCCATCTAGTCCTATATTCCATTTCAAAGACATGCAAAAGTCCACACACAGGCAGAAACAGAATAAGCTCCTTATTGGTAAATCTTCTTCATTTTTGTCTATTAGAAACTGATTCATGGTCCAGACCAATGCAGTCTACATCTAGAAAAGTATGTATTTTCTAATCTCACTGGAGGAATTGTGAAACTTGATATCAAACAGGTACACAGTCTTTTTTGATGCTGGTCAAGCCTCAAGGGTATCTAGTGACAAAAAGCTCCTGAAACTATTTGGAAGTCTTCTCTTACCTGTTTAATTTACTGCCTACCTAAGCACTTCAGATTCTGCTCTTGTACTCTGAGGTGGCATCCAACACTAGAAAAGCCTCCATAAAGCACTCCTGCCAGCCTTGTTCACACCTACTTCTGCACCTTAGCATCCTTATCTGTGCCAGCTGCTCTGCAAATCAAGTCAGAGAGGAACCCCAGCCTCAAAAACATCCCATGGGGTTCAGTTTTGGGAGGAGGATGGAAGAGAGGGGACAACCTTTACAGAGATTCTTTTTTTAAAACCAGATGTGTCATGATCCATTTGACAGCAAAGGGTTTTCTTAAAAAGCAAAGAAGTTCTAGTATCATTAATTGGTGTCTTACTGACTATACAATTTAAAAAAAAAAATAGTATCCTTATTATAAAATGAGCCATTACACAAAGTAATGTGGTCCTGAGCCATTTGTGACAGACAACCCACTCCAGGGGCTGCGTCAGAACACACAACTTGCCACATATTCTCAACCTCATGTATGATGCTACGAAGTGCAGCACTAGTCTGACCTCGCAAACATGCATTTATCTGCAATCACAGATTTTCCTGGCAAGCATCACAGCTTTAGCACCTTTCTAACCTCCTCCATCACTGCAGCATGTCAGAAGTACTTAGCAGAAAGGGAATGCCATCTCTTCTCATAGCCCTGAGCTCCTAGCCTTTCTCCCATACCTCCAAAGGTAATTACACACATGGCAACAGCATACCACACACAGAAGCTTAAGTCATGCTCCAGAAAAATATGGGCAGGCTCTTGTGGTAGTTGCACTCAACCGTGACAAATTAAGCATAGAGAGGTGAGTTCACTGTTCGAATCTAGGACCCCAGAGCTTTCTGAGCCAGCAGCCATGGAGATAGTTTTGGATGTAGCCTCAATCCCAGACTGCCTGAACCCCCTCCCACAACCACAGCAGGTTTAGATCTGTCTTTCCCTCAAAGACCAAGTTCCATTGACTACTGAATACCAGTTCCAGATCTCTTTTACATTCTTTCCACTGTAGACAATTTTTAGCTGACTTACAACCATGTTCTCAGCAAGGACTCTCAGGCTTCCAGAGTCGGTTATTCAAACATCCATCCCTTTTGCGATAAACCTTGGTTCCAAGTGACAGAAAAACATTTTTAGGTCTGGAGAAACAAAGCTGCTGCAAAAGACCCTACCTCAGGTGTGAAGGGAAGGAGCTTTGCCTGGATGGGGAAGGGTAGAACAGAGAACAGCACATCTCACACCTGAAAAGCTAACATTTACATAGGCAGAGAGATGTTCTGTCTTCCCACTAGAAAGGGAACCAGCTGGCTGGTTATGGGCTGGGGTGAGAATGGAAAGAGCCCCAGGACACACTGACAGAAGAAAGCTTAGCAACTACTGCACCATAACCTCCTGTAAAGACCAGAATTATTCCCATAGCCAAGCAGGTCTAAGATGGAAGGTTTCCAACTAACAAACAAAAAAGAAAACATTGTTCAATCATCTTGATAGCTTCTCTTTTACAGACTTTGCATTATTTTTAAACTGTCATGGGAAATAAGACATTATTCTAATTAGAAACATAATTGGAAACACTGAGAAATCTATTAAAAACCAAATCAAGAGTGATGTCACTTTGAGCCTAGGAATACAAATCCTGGGTAAGATTGCACATCCTACTAGAATTGTAAGTTTCTGAACCTAAAACAGCTGCCAGCCCCAGCATACAAACACATCCATCAGTGTGCTTCTAATTGAATTACAGTTAACGAATCCCAATGTCAAAACTAATAAACTAACTCTCAGTGCTTCTAGGTCAGCGTTCTCACATCAAATGCGTACATGAATGGGAGGGGATCAATAAGCTGTGCTTAGTCCCTGGACTTTCAAAGATGCATTTAAACCCTCTTCCTACATTTCCAGAAAGACAGAAAACTCTAAATACTTCAAGACACAAAGGGTGAGCACCACAAGGATTGCATAATTACGTGAAAATTCTAGTCTCTGTCAAAATGGGACTTAGGTTTCACATTCTCTCAATGAAAGCTGCACAGAGCATATACAAAGACAACTGGTAGAGGCAAGGATTAAATAATGTTCTTGTTTATAATTTGCTATTCTACAAATGAACATATGGAGGAGCAAGGAAAGAAACATAAACCTTGCCTTTCATGCCAACACTTTATTAGGCTGTGTTTGTTTCATGACCTATGATGATCAGGCCATACAAATGTTTTTTTCTTTTCACTTTATGCAGTTACATTTTCTAGATGCCATAAACAAAAACAGAAAACTGCATTTTACTAATGGAGACCTTCCAGGCAGCTGCCGAAAACAACAGTTAAATGTACAAAACATTTATAAATAAGTTGTAGAGGTGTCAAATTATCATGATGCCTTGACAGCTTATGAAAACAACGACACTGAATGTAATTAACAATTTTCCTTTAAACATCACATTTAAAAAGCATCAGTGCATTTTCCACATTTTAGGTTCAATTGGATAGTTTATTCTGTCAATAGGTCACTCCCATTAACACATGCTGCTAAGTGAATCCTGCTGTATTCACTGACTGCACAGGAGAACTGCCCCTCAGGGCCAAAAGAAGCACACGCATGGGGATATTTAGAACAACAAATACTTTGCTGTGCAGCAGAAGATTCAAGATGCTTCATCTGCAACTAAAAGAAAACTTGACAGAGCACAAGTATTGGCAGCTCAAAGGCAGGAAGATAAAAGCCATGGCAGACACAAGTTCAGGCAGACTCTTGCTTTATCTCTCATCAACCCCCAGATCAGCTGATCAAGTCAGGCAGGCAGGAGGACATCCAACCATCCAGCTCCTTTCTATTTCATTCCAGAACTCATAACAGAGATTCCAACCAAACATATGACATTCCGATGAACACAGCTCTGTTTGCTTTTTGTTAGAGTAGCCACAGGGAAAATGAACCTGGTATTTTGAGTATGAGATTTACTGAGACTTGTGCACATTGAAAACTGCTGCACGATGCTCCACGTTGTCACTCAGCTTCTGTACAGACTTATTAGTACTCCACAGACCATCTTTTAATATCAAAAATACTGCAGAGAGGATAACACTAATGCACATCATATATCACAATGACATCAGGATCTAAAACTTGTAACTTGTGTAATCTTGCATGCAGCCCATCAAGCACAGCATTTTGCATTCAATTGCCTTGGCTAACAGACCTGAAAGTTTCCAAGACTACAGATGCACATACAAGCAACCAAACATGAATAAGTGTATTTTTTTTCAGTGTGGACCCCTCACAAAACATACTGTAACACTTACTGGCTATACAAAAAGAATACAGATGACACAAAATTGTATTTTTACATACTGACTTACTTGGCAAACCATTTATTCTCTACCTGGAGAAGGCTGTGCAAATGATGTCATCTATATTAGTCTGTTAATGTCAAAGCCCTGAACCTAAATCAATATTTATAAAGGCTCTGAATAAGATACTTTTGCTTTTAGAATCCAATGTCCCCTGACTTGCCACAGCTACTAAGACTGGACTCACCTGTTCAAACATTTCAAGGCCAGCAATTGCCTCCTTCCTCCCTGAGTGTATGCACCTGGGACTCAGTGTGATTATATTTCGCCTTCCAAGGTGTTCTCCTGGTACATCACTCAAGATTAAAGGGAAGTTGTTCAAAAACTGCCTCAATCATGCAAGAGGCGGGGATAAATCCATGTCTAAAAGTTAACATACAGCGTCTAAAGCAATGTGTTATAAGCTAAGTACTCGTTAAATTCTTCACTGAAGTACCAGGAAAAACTTGCACTTAATCCATATGATGAATCTGCAGAGTAAATACTGGATTTGAACAACGGGCAGTTCTAACACAGGTCTCAGCAGTCATCTATCACTGGAAGCAATGGACAACCTGCACCCAGCACAAGAGTTTATGAATCCCAGTGCACAGGGAATGCCTGGACCCAGTTCCAGCTCCTCTATTAAAACCCCTAGGACCACTCATTAGCAGCCCACTACTGAAAATAAAAAGAGGAAGAACACACCGGGCTGGATTTTGTCAAGGCTTTAGCAATCATCGTGGCCAAATTTCTTTTGCAGCTTATTCTCCACCAACTCTTGCATTGGCAGTTACAGCTTGTGCAAGTACATCCACACTACTTTCACATTCCATCCATTCTTTATGACTTCATTTTTATATCGTCCACTGGAATAAAAACTGCTCAAACTGTGCTTTCCTCTACAACTGTATGGTGCTCAATCCACCAAGGGAAACAGCAACACAGCAAACAAGCCTTGGATTCATGCAACAGAATGTTCAGGTGCCTTCAGGCAGTATGTAATGAGGAACATATTCTGAGGGCATGCTGATGACAAAAACCCATAGAGATGCTACTTCTTTTTCTGCAGTACACAGCAACAACCCCCAGCACAGTCACAGTATATACATTTTTACTAGAAATTCCTTACATCCCACTCAGAGCAGAGCATGTGCTTCTACACAGTACAGTCTAAAGTTACACCACTTCTGACCTATTTTTGCCCCCTTGAAAAACGAGAAAAGCAGCTTCCTAATGCAAATACAGCCACACACTATCTCCCATTGCACCTGTTTTTGTAATGATATAAAAGAGTGACATTTGAGCTACAATTTTAACATTTCATCCATAATTACATTTAATTTCTATCTGTCCAGTTAAAATAACACCCAATCCATCAACTTCACACCACCAACTGGCTACACTTCTTCCTGTCAAGTCCATCCAGACAAGCACTGGATGCTTCCACCGGCATCTATTCATGCCATTTTCATACAAGGTAATTTTTTCATTTCACCACTTTCTCTCTGTATTCCTGGCTACCATGACCAGTTCTCTCATGTCAGAAAATGACTTTGGGTTTTCACTTTTTGAGCCATTTAGAACCCATCCCACATAGTTTATCATGAAATATTCCACATTGCCTTTACACTCCCACCTAAAAGCTCATGTTACTTGCAGACCTTTCCAGATGCCTTCCTTGTGAAGAAAAACACTCTCCCTGTAACTTTCCCCTGCCCTTTTCCCACGGCTTCAGCTGGTGGTGTGGATTCAAGGTCCATAGTGAATACAGTGCAGCTGCATGACCTCAGCTCTGACTTCTGAGGTAGCAGTTATGTTCTAAGAAGCTGCACAGTGAAGTCATGCCAAGATAAGAAAGGTGGAGCCGCAGAGTGGGTAACATTTTTGAGACAGGGACCCTCAGCAGCACAAGTACTCAGGAGTTAAAATGCAAACATGAAAAGGTGTAAGTTCTAAAAAAAAAAAAAAAAAAAAAAAATCAAAACAGAACAAACAAAAAATCAGGGAGCCAGAATATAGCAAGTCAGCAGCTCTGAGCAGCACAGCTTGACCCTTCCCCTCCTGAGGGATGCCTGCATGGCTGCCTGGTGTGTTAGCAGGGGGAGGGAGCAGATGAATGCTTAGCCCAGCAGCTCATGAAAGCCTCACTGTTCCTTTTGTACCTGCTAGCCAATAACTGTTTAACATTTTTACACTGTATATGCCCTGCCCACAGCATCTCTTTGCACACAGCAAACGCGCCATAAATGACACAGTGGATCAATCTATTATTACTGGAAAGCCAAACTGATGTCCTTTATCCCACCCGAAATTCCTCTTCTGCATTTTTGTCACACTTCCCACTAAAGCTCGAACAGCTGGTGAACTGCAATCACCAGGTATCGCAATGATTCAAATTATCTCCTTGCTTTCCATATTCCACCCACCTGCTCACCCTAATTGGCTCCCATCATATATTCAGATTGCAGTCTCTGCTGAGGAGCAAACTTTCTTAGAGCGACATACGCAACAGGGTTTGGCCGAGGCCGCAGCTTGCTCATGTAGCAAGTGCCTCTGCCTTCAACATAATAAATAAACACTGCAAGCTCCCACTGCTTTACCACTGTTCGCTGTTCCCCTTTGCTTTGCCCATACAAGCGTTCGGAGAGGGGTGAGGTAAACCCCTCCAAGATAATTGGAATGATCAGCGAACACCCGTTCTTTTCCTAGAGGGAGTTATCTGGAGCCCAGACCGCCCGGCAGCTGGCGGACAGCGCGGCCCACGAGCAGCCGAAGGGCTGGGCTGCGGCAGGCCCCGCGGCCTCCTCGGGGCCGGCACCCGGGCTCGCACCGGGGCACGGCGGCGTTACCGGCGGGAGACGAGCGGCACCTCCCGCTGCACGGGCTGCGTGCGGCCGCTCCCGCAGCCAACCGGGACGGGCAGCGAGCGGCCCTGCCACGGGGTGCCGGCGCCCGGCGAGGCCCCTCGCGGTGGGGAGCGCGCCCGCCCCGCGG
>VZTJ01002933.1:1694701-1713413 GCA_013397795.1 Orthonyx spaldingii | reverse complement strand
GGATGAAGCTGCGGCAGGTCTCCGACTTGAGTGACTTCAGCCGAGGCCACTGGCTCCGGGAGTTGCTGTGCCGCGGAGAAGAGCCCAGCCACGTCCAGTCCAGTCCCGACGGGCAGCATCTCCTGCTTCTGCAGAAGAGCCGGCCGCCCACCCTGCCTCGGGTGGTGGCCTTCCAGCGCCACAGCATCGCTGGAGCCGACCTGGAGAGGAGCTGGCAGCCGCCCCAGCCAGCCGTTGTGGGACTGCTCTTCCTGCAGAGCTCTGTGATACTGGGCTCCTGGGTACTGGCCGTGGTGTGGGAACATGGCCGGACCGAGATCTGGCACTTTGTGGTGGCCGTGGGCTGGCAGCTGCTGCAGACACTGGAGCTCTGCCAGGGAGCCCGGGCACGAGTCGTCTCCGTGTGCAGCCAGGGAGCCAGCCTGGTGTGGTGTGAGGAGAGACCACCGCTGGGTGCTCACTCAGACATGACCAAGTGTGCCTTCAGGTTCTGCGTGTGTGCCCGTGCTCTGGAGGTGGGGGAGCAAGGTGTGCAGCTGAGCGCTGTGAGCATAGTCCTGCACAACAGCCCCGAGTACCAGGTCCTGGCCTCCCCCCAACACATCTTCCTAGTGCCTGCTGCTGCTGGCTTTGCCACCACTTCCAAATTCCTCCTCATTTGGCATCCAGAGAAGGCAAAGTTCACCATCACAGCTCCCTCTGCAGGCTTCATCCACCGCAAGGTGCTGCGCTCCAGCAGCGAGTCGGACTTCAGGAAACTCCTGCTGGGTTCTGTCGGCCTTCTCTCAGGTTTTGCGCCTCTGGACATTCACACCTCCACTGTGTCCAGCAGTGGGGGTCTGCTGCTGGTGAGCACAAAGGGTTCTGTGAGTGTCTTGGAGCCAGATGGGACACAGAGGCATATCTTTGACCTGGAGGGGGGCCCACTGGCCCCAGGGAGTCGTGTCCAGCTGAAGACCTTTGGCAGCATCCTGGCCTGTGTGCTGGCTGGAGTACTGTACCTTGTCGACCAGAACAGTGGAAGGCTCATAGAAAAGGAAATCCTGAGCATTAAAGAGGTGCATTTCCTAGAGTCCCAGGGAGAGGAGGACAGTATCCAGCTCCTCACTCAAACTGGCATCTACAGCTTTAGCTTCTCCAAACCTGAGGACAGCAGCAGGCCTGAGCCATGCCTAGTGGAGATGGTGTTTGAGGAGGCCTGCAGATATTACCAGAGGAGGAGCCTCAGCAGCTCCAAGCTGACAGTGGAGAAGCTGAAGAAAGGTGGTACATTCCAGGCTCCTGTGGTCCTCGCTGCCATCCTACAGCACAGCCTCCACCAGAAGCAGAAGCCAGCCCGAGGCCTACAAGACACTTACACCAAGCTGTTGAGCACAATGAGCCTGGAGCTGCAGAGCTACATGAGCCTGGAGCTCCTCAAGACTTGTGTGGTGTGTGCCCCAGAGAGTGAGGTGGAAAGCTATTGCAAGGAGCTGGTGGAGCAGGAGGTCAGCCGTATTCTGCAGTCTGACATGGACAAGGACAACTTGGCCTATCTGAACTCTGTCTTTGCCTCCTTCCCTAAGGCTGCCTGGAAGGCCACAAGGAGCTGCCTGCAGCTGCAGCAGAATGAGGACGGCCTCTTGGTAGCTAGGGCCACCCCAGAGGTATGGAAGAAGGTCCTGTGTCAGCCGCAGCTGGAGGAGGTGGGTCAGAATGGGATGGTCCCACTCTTTGAGCTCATTTGTGCCTCCTTCCTGAGGTTCAAACCCAAGTGGTTGCCCAGCTTTGTGGAGCTGACTCAGCAGTACGTTAGCAACTCTTGGTCATACAGCAGCAAGGAGGGCCCAGAGGGCCGGATACCACTGTACAAGAGAGCACTGGGAGTGCTGGCCCGAAAGAACAAACACAGCGAGGCAGATGACGAGATGGAGCTGGAACTGCTGCTCTGCAGCAAGAGGCCTAAGGCTGTGCTGCAAGCTCTGCACCTTCTCATCCATCTGAAGCAGTGGCAGCGGGTGGTGGAAGTGGCAGAGAAGTTCTCCAAACTCAGCCCCTTGCTTAACAAGGAGATATTCACCACACTGCTGGCTGAGTTTGCCCAGCATCGGGAGCTGGACCCTTTTCTGAACAGGCTGTGGCCTCTGTGCCCTGCTGAGCTCACCGCCTCAGACATCCTCACCGTGGTCCTGCAGCACCTCCCTCACTCACAGGAGGACCCAGTGCCTTTCTCCAGTGAGAGGAACCAGCTGACTGTGGGCTTGCTTAAGCCACTGCTGCAAAGGGTTGTGCAGCGTCCCAGTGTCCAGGACGAGATGTACTTGGATACCCTGCAGAGCACCACCTTCCCCCCTCCCACCCCACCCCGAGAGCACAAAATCCCCTTAAAAGCAGTGGCTGATGATGTTCCTCAGAAACTTGTGGCAAGGACTTCCTTGCCATCAGCACTGCTACAGGATGACAGTGTGTGAAGGGGGGAAGGACAACGCGATCCCAAGCCCTGGGTGCACAAGGAAGGGCAAGCGCATCCACCCTAGGAAATCCTTCCTGTCCTGGCAGTATGGAAGCCTGCTCCTTTCTGAAGCATCCCTGCAGCAGCATCTCGAAGAGCCTGTTGGGTGGCTGGGGTTGGGGAATCTCCTCCGAGCCAGGGCAGGCGTTCTGGCTATTCCTAGTAAGTGCAATTGTGCGTGTGCCGGTGAAGGAGCAAATGCTGGGTGCATTTGCAGATGAAAACACTGGCTGCACTACAGGACTACAGAACTGCTCCCTGCCCAAAGCACTTTGTTTTCAGTTTAGCTCCTTTTTAACTCCACTTCTGTTTCCTTGATTCTCTAGTACTGGTGGTGGAGTGGTA
Organism: Orthonyx spaldingii; assembly: GCA_013397795.1. Taxonomy (NCBI): domain Eukaryota; kingdom Metazoa; phylum Chordata; class Aves; order Passeriformes; family Orthonychidae; genus Orthonyx; species Orthonyx spaldingii. The sequence goes on along the minus strand of VZTJ01002933.1, from coordinate 1,710,577 downwards.
GGCAGGGATACACACAGTCTTTCCCCCCTCCCCCCCCATTCTCTGCTCAGTGAGTTGTGGTACCTCCAAGCTCTGCCTGTGAGAAACAGGGCATGTTTCTTGCAGCTGGGTCGGAGTCCTGCCGCTTTGGGCTCAGTCAGATGCTAAATGCCGGTGTGGTACAACTCCATGGCACTGGGGGTCCCAGCACACACACTGGCAGCTGCAGCACTCCACACGTTGTCTTGCCGCAATTCCTCTGGGATCAATCCTGTAGCTGTGACTGATTGCAGCTACTTAGCTGAAAAGAGCAGCCTAATTCCCTTATCTCTCTGTCCCAGACAGTACCCAAACTCTCTTTTGAGCTGAGAAGCTTGCAGCAGCCTGTGTGAGCTTGGGGCTGGCCCTGCCTTTCCCTTCCTTTGTGGAAGCTTAGATTATGCTGCAGGACACCCGGGCCCTCTGTTCCCATCTCCTCTACCTTTGCCCTTTGCATACAAAGGGGCTTTGTCAGGGTTGTCTGGCTCATATTGTGCCTCTGTTTGCAGAATCAATGTAACTTGAGAGCAGTTGTGCAGGAAGATCCAGGTTCCAGCCTCTCTCGAGTGCTGTGTGGCTGGCCCCCTCCACCAGGGGGGAGACCCTGGCTGTGGCTTTGCCCCTGCATTCTGGGCTGTGGTGTAAAGGAGCTGTTTGTTGCCTTGTTGGGCTGCGGGAGATTCACCTGCATTAATCCTCTTGAGAGTGATCTTAAGTGTGAAAGACAGACTTCTTTTAAAAATAAAGGTTCCTAAAGCAGTGCTGAGATGGCAGTGGATGTTATGAAGGTACACGCCCTTAGGAGGAGGACGGTTTTGTTTTGCTTCTGGTGAGAGGTGGCCAGGCTCATCTGTCTGGTGCTGCCCAGCGTGGCTCAGTGGTACAGCTGGGATTGGAGAGCATGCCCAGACAGCCCATTCCCTCTGTGATACTCAGCTGCTTACCACTATGAAGCCATGGGGGCAGGCGTCTGCACAAGCAGGCTGGAGCATGTGTGCCACAGGGAAGGGCCATCCAGGCGGTGCATTGCCGTGGCTGGGCCCAACAGAGAATTGAGGAAGGAAAGATGTTTTTCTCAAGAGCTGCAAATTATCTATTTTTAGGAAAACTAGCAACAGAGAGCACCTGGCTGGCCCAATGTAATCCTGCTGCCAGGCACACCGTGTCAGAGCTGCCATTAGAGAGATTCTTGTTTGTGAAACTACTGTAAAGATGTGGCAGGGTTTCCCCTAGACAAGGGCTTGGCTGCAGAAAGTCCCTGTGGTGGAAAAAGGCCTGGCAAAGAGGAAGAGGAACTGCTGCAATGGTTCCCTAGAGACTGGCTGGTTATTGATGAGACCTGCCTTGTGGGGGGCCTTGTGCTGTGGCCATGGGGTGCTGTGAGTTTCCCTCTCGCAGTGGAGCCACCTTGATTCTGGCAACTGCCGCACATGTGAGCTGAGGGAGCGTGGCCTGAAAGGAGAGCTGGTGGCATCCACTGTGGGCATTTTGTAATGAGCTGGCCTTGCCTCCTCTGCAGGCACCTGCTGGCCTTGCCTGACGCTGCCCTCACCCACCTCCCAGGGCTGCTTGGGAAGAGGATGATGGAGGGACCCAAGCATCCCTTAGAGCCATGCCTCCAGGGATTGGAACACTGCCCTGGAGCAGCACTGAATGGGAAGCTGCTGAGAGCAAGCCCCACACCTCAGCAAAGTCTGTGCAGTCATTTTGGGGGAACATCATTCCTAGGGCTGGGTTTGGGTGCAGGTGGCCATAGTGATACAGTGAATGAGGGTCAAGCTCCCTGCCTTCGAGCACTGGCTCTGCAGAGAAGGCAGAGCAGGGAAGAAGCAATGCCCACAAAGCCAGCAAGCAGAAACTGAAGCCAGCAGCAGTCCTGTGTGAGCTGGCATCCCCAAGGCACAGCAAGGGAAGAGGAAGTGGGGAACACGATGCAGTAGGGACAGCCTGAGGCTTGGGGACAGAAGCCTCCATGTGTGGGCCCTAGACAAGCAGGAAGTAGTCAGAATTTTGGAGGCTGAGGGTGCAGGGCAGGGGAAAACAAGAGACAAAACTGAGTTGAATGCTTTCTAAGGGTTTGCTGGATATCTCACTCCAAGGACCAGGAAGGGTGGGCATGCCTGGGAGAAGCAGGGGCCAAACCAATCTGAAGGACAGATTCAGCTGAGTGATAGGCAAGCACAGGGCTCTCTGCAGTCAGACTCTGCTGGGGGGACACAGCAGGAGGTGAGGCCGGTGCAGCTTCAGAAAACGCCCAAAGGAAAAACTAGCAGTTAGATCTGAAGGCAAGTGGAAAAAGCAATAAAGCGGATGCACGTAGTGGAGGGGGAGCTGGCTGGCCTAGTCCTCTCACTCAGCTTCAGAGAAACTTGGACTTTGCAACAAAGGAAATGAGTCAAGCTGCTCACGTATATCCCCTGTGCCTGACACGGCTTTCGGGATGGTCCCTGCACTTGCACCAAGGAGCTGCACAAAGCAATACCTGAACTTGCCCCAAGGCTCTAGACCAAGTCACCGTTGGTTTATCTGTGCGTGCAGCTCTTTCCATGCAGAGCATGGGGCATGCAGGGGTGGGCACAGAAAGTGCCCAAGCCACCATATCTTACAGAGGGAAGGAGGTGTGGGCTGGAGGCACCCCATAAATTCACTGGAAACCCACAGATGATACATACCAGGGTTGCCAGAGGGAAGTGCTCACGCACTGGGGACAGCTTGGGGCGGCACTTAATGGACAGGAGGCTCTTTGTGTGGTTTTTCCCAGGGAGGGACCTGGCACTCACCCAGTCAGAGGGGCAAAGGACTGCCCAGTGAGGGGAACACCATCCAGTCTTGGTGATGTGGAGCAGTGGTCCTGTATCAACCCATAGGCTGGCTGTGGGCAGAGCACTCTTGGCAATACCAGGAAGAGCCCTCTGATCCCAGGCACAGCCTCAGCTTGTGCCAGCAGCAGGGAACCCTCCATCCCCCTACCCCCATGTACTTCCATCACAGCTGGACCTGAGGAGCACAGTCACATCCCACAGTGCACGCAAACACACCATATATTGTTTGACACCAAAAATTACAGCCTTGGAAAAACGCAGGCTCCCCGCAAAAATAAATAGTCACATTTTTCAAGTGAGAGGGACTGTCCATTTCCTCCTCTATCTGCGGATGACAGGGACTAATGCCTTGTGGCAGGCCTGGGGATTTTGTAGAAGTTGAATGCGGGTGGCCTGCAAAACCAAGGTCACCTATGTCACCCCCAGCCACAGAGGGGAGCAAGGAACAGCTCAGGATGCACTGTGATGGCCAAACATCATCCCACCCCTATCACTCAGCCCCACAGGAAATAGGGTATGGAGACAGCTTCCCCAAACCCACCATCTTGGGAGACTGGGAGCAGCAGCACCTCCAAACTTAGGAGTGTGGGAAGATGACAGAGAACCCCACAACTGTGTGCACCACAGAAGTCCCGCCTTCACAGCCATTCCCTGGAACCAGCACACTCCTTGGTCTGCACTCACCCTGCTCCCCAGCCCCCTCCCTCTGTGCCCTGACCCCCATCATACCACAGGGGCTGCCCCCCACCCCACACAGGGACGTGGCAGTGTAAGTTGCTTACATCTCAAAGTCTTCATTCCTGGAGGGGAGAAGAAAGAGGGGACAGTGTTAGTGGGGCAAGAAGATGCCTTGTGGAACAGCCCAGCATCTCATGGTGAGACAAGGTCTCCCATGGGTCACAAAAGGAGAACACATGGGCTTCAGGGTGCTGTGGTCACCTCCATCCTGGCTGTCTGATCTGAACAGAGAGCTCGGGCTCTTACAGCCCCCCAGAGCATCAGTCCTCATTCCCCAGGCAGGCAGAGCAGGGCCCCACGCTCCGTGGATCAGCAGCACCCAGCTCCCTATACCACAGCTTCAGTTCTCTGAGGTTCCTGGGCAGCTGAGCCCATGTCTCCAGCCAGCTCTAACAGGAGGCAGGTGGGAGCCTGGGGAACCCCCAGCACACCAGCTGCACCACAGGGCCAAGATGTAGCCCTCAGGAGCTGGAAATCCAGCTGGAAACTGCTGGTTCCCCTCAGGGATCAGTGCCTGTGCTGGTGCTGGAGCTGCCAGGAGGGTCCCAGAGGGCTGGAGGGCAGCCCCGGGACACCGGTGGCCACAGGCGTGTGAGCAAGCACTGCACCCTCGTGGCAATGCCACCAACCACGCAGCAGATTGCATTCTGCACAGCATCCAGCTGGGCTCCCACGCCAGTGCTCCAGCACAAAATGGTGCAAAACAGAGCGAGTCAGGTGGTGGACTTGAGCCAGGCTGGGGATGCAGCCCTGCCAGGCTCCTTCCTCCAAAGGGGATGCACGTTTGTGTGCCCAAAGGGGAGGTTCAGAGGAGGTAGAGAAAAGCTCTTCTCCAGAACATCTCCATCCTCAGAGGCTGAGGGCCCCAAGCCATCTCTCAGGTGCTCCCCAGCCCACGTTACTTTAGCATCAGCCCCACAGGCTACCACAGGACATGAAGGGACAGGTGGCAGGGAGACCCCCGACCCAGAGCAGTCACAGGGGGTGGGGCTGCTCCTCACCTGTACACATCAGCAATATCCATGCGGCGGTAAAACTTGGCAAGTCTGACAGCCAGGATGATGCTGGGCAGCAGGAAAAAGGTGCACCAGCCCAGGCTGAACCAGAAGGCATTCTGCGTAGGGTGGAGAAAGAGCCATTAGGTCCAGACAGCAACTGGGAGCATCTCTTTTGCTCCCAGGGCTTCCCAATGACCACCCACTCCTTCTCAGAGCCTGGCCTTTGCTCATAGCCACAGCAATTTCCTGGGGAGAAGCTGAGCACTGCTTCCTGTGCGTCCCTCATCCTGTGTATGAGGAGGACAAGAGGACCCCACTGCCACCCCACACGTGTGTCACACGCCAATGCCCCACTCACCACAGAGTCCATGATATAATCACAGCCAATGACCTCCACATTATCCAAGGACTGAGCTATGGGCTTGCAACGTGCCACATCTTCTGTCAGCTGGGGACACGGTGGGGACAGCATACGTCAGCATCGACCAAGCCCTGCAGCTCATCCTCCCCTTCTCTCCACTTCACTGAGGAAGGCTCAGCTTACCATGCTCTTGGCCCATGAAATGTAGGTCTCAAAGACATCCAACAGCTGCTCCAGGAAGGCCCGTGTCTCCTGAAGGGGCAAGCACAGAGTGGAGATGCTGCACCACCAGCACCCTCCATGGCCCGTGTCCCCTCCACGTCAGGATCAGGGGTTTCAGACCACCTCAGCCCAGCAGCAATAGGGCTGAGTGCTTCACCCCACCCCAGTCCTTTGCCAGGGATGCCATAAGGGAAGGGGGCACCCACGGGTGCAGGAGACACCCAGGGAAGGCAGGCAGGGTGAGCAGCCAGACAAGGTTTGACTTCCCTGCATAGAGGGAAGTCTTGGTGAGGGGGTCCAGTCCATGTGACCTGGCAGCAGGGCAAGGCAAGCTCACATTCTTGATGATGTTTGGCGTCTCCCTCTCCAGGAACTCCTGGGTTATGTTAGTTTGGTTCAGTGCAGCTGTTGTCTGTTCCTGAGGTGAAAGGTGCTCTCAGCAGTGTGATCTAAGTAGGGACCATGCACTTCACCAACCCTGCACAGCAGCAATCCCTGGGGTGCAGCCTCTCTGAGCTCTGATGTTCCCAGCAGTCACACAACGGTAGTGCCAAGTACCTCAGGTTGAGGGAGCCTGCGCCTGGCAGGGTCCATAGCCTCCCTCCCTCTACGCCATGAGCAGCCCCTGCAGCACATGAAGAGTCCCACAGCAGCCACCAGCCCCCCAGACTGCAGGTTAGTCCCACCACCTCCACTGCAGGACCTCGAGGGTGCTTTGCAGGGTGCCCTGGACTGGTGTGCACTCCCCTTGTGCAGCTTACCTCTAGCTGGGCAGCCCCGCTCTGCACTGAGAGGATGTTCTCCTTCAGACTTTGCTGGGGACAGAGGGAGGGGGGGTCAGAGGTGCAGACCCCACAGCTCAGACAAGACCCTGCCAGCAGGCTCTGAGCTCTAGGGAAGCCCAACCCAGCATCTCCAGGACATCCCCCAGCATTGCTCACCAGTGGCCCAGAAAAGTTCGCCTGCATCTCCTTGTCCAGCTCCCTCAGTTCACGAGCTTTATTTTCCAGGTCCGTCTTCACATCCATGCTCTGGAAGAGCCACAGTTATCCGTGCCCAGCTCTTTGCCTCCCCAGAGCCAGCTGATGGGCCAGGCTGGGGAAAAGAGCTGAGCGAGCAAAGAGAAGGGCCTCCCCTCAACACTCAGGCAGGCACAGAGGAGCCACTGCACCCAGTGGCTTTGGGGACAGAGTGGCCATGGCCCTGGGGTGTCATGGTCTCTCACCACTTTTTCTGCCAGCTGCTCCAGCTCTGCAGCCAGATCCAGGAGGCTTCCCTGGGTTATACTCTGATCCAACTGGAAAAGGCAGACACAGAGCCACGAGAATAAGGAATGGGGCTCATGAGGGGAGCCATACCCCTCCTTTGTGGGGCAGAGTGGAGCCAGGGCCTTCTGGGTAGAGGATGTGCCTTGTTACCCTAATGGGTTACAGAGATGGCAGAGGGCTCCCACAGTAGCAAAAAGGAGAGAGCAGTGGACCTCCTCAACCCACATCCAAGCCCCCCCATCCCAACACCAGGTGGCACCCAGCACACCTGCTCCAGGGTGAGGGTGAAGTTGGGGGGCTGTCCAGCCTGACTGGCATTCAGCAGCAGGTCTTTCTGGCTCTGACTGAGCAGGGAGATGGGGGTTAGGGTGATGTTCATCTTCTCGAAAGCTGTGGAGATGTTTCCTGTGTACTGCCAGAGCAAAGGGGGCCATGATGAGACATGTGCTGGCCCCTCACTGTCCCCTCAGCCCTGGGTCTGGATCCCTGCCTCAAGACCCTGGCACCCACATGCTCACCTGGCTGATATTCAAGAGCTCATCCAGGGACACGCTCTGGTCCAAGTGCAGAGTTTGCCACAGGGAAGCATCTTGCTGGCACTGCCTGCAGGATAAGGGCACAGGGTTGGAAACAGGACACCCCTGGGCCACCCCTTCCCAGGAGCACATCTTCACCTGCACAGGTAGATTGCACCTTGCTCCTTTTCCCTGTGATCAGTGCCTACCCACAGCCAGGGCAAGTAGGGCAAGCTGCCCCACTCCTGGAGAGCCTCTGAGGGCATTGAGCAGCTCTACCTCTGCCAAAGACACAGTGTCAGGGCTGGCACCCACCTGTAGATCTCTGAGAAATTTGCCGTGTCACCCTCCAGGCCCAGCAGCTCTGAGAGATTGAAGTTAGGGATCACGCCAGGGGTGTCCAGGAGCTAAGAGCAAGGAAAGAGATGAGAAACTAGACATAGTGCAGGGCAGGACACCTTGGAAGAGCATCCCAAATGGCCAGTGCTGCCTCTGCCCCACCAGCAGCCCTTATTTAGGCAGCAGTGGCTCCAGGCAGGGCTGTCCCGCCACAGCAAGCTTACCTGGAAGAGCTGCTGGTTGCGCCAGGACTCACAGAAGAACGTGTAAATGTTCCCCCCCAGCACGAAGATGACCAGCACCAGCAGCATGAGCAGCCAGGAGAAGATGAAACTGAAGCCAACCCCTCTGTTGGGACAGAAATGCCATCGGCACCCGCAGCCCTGTGGCCCAGCACTGATGCTGGCACTGCCCCCAGCTCGCAGAGCCCAGGGGCTGCACACCGCTCACCCCCCACAATAGCAGGAACACCACCCTTCCCACAAGCACGGCCCTGTTCTGCCTTCAGCCCCCAGAGCATGACCAGGCTCTGCCCTGGAGCTGGGATTCCAGAATAGCTTCCCACAGCTTTGCAAGTCAGCACTCCTCCGCAGAGCTGCTGGACCACGCACACACTGACAACCCTCGCTGTCACGGGACAAACGGGCTCCCCTCAAACACCTCTCACCAGCACCATGTTTTAGCTTCAATTTACCACCTGCACAGGATGTTCTCCGGGGCAGGCTATTCAGCTGCAGTAATATGATGATTTAGGAGTTTGAGCATTCCCAGGCCAACCCTGGCCACCCATCCCACCACTCCCACGCATGTCCTTGGCAGCCAAGGGAGCCTCACGCCATGAAGAAGTTCCCGCCGGCATTGGAGAGGCTGCTGCGCTGTGTGGGCGGCACACCTTCCTTCAACCCCAGGGGCCCCAGCAGCAGCCCAAAAACATTGCAGAGGACCACCAGCAGCACCGTGCCGCACAGGAGGGCACACACAAACAACCTGGAGCAAGACAAAGGGCAGGAGTCAGGAAGTAGGACCTGGGACCCCAAGTGGCACCCAGCAGTCCACCGGCTGCCTTCACGGGCAGGAAAAAAGGTCCCAGTCACCACAGCAGGGAAGGGGCATGTGTGTCCACAAGGCACAGCTCTGACTACCCTGTACCCACAACCCCACCACCCAGCAAGCCCCCACCTCTAGCAACTGAAGGAGCAGGAACCTTAAAATTCTCCAGATAACGGAGCCAGGGACGCAGCTCCTTGCCCACCTGAGTCGATCCCAGGCGACGACTGGCTCACTGTACTCCTCCAGCACTGATACGGCATTGTTCACAAAGGCACCAACTTTCTCCTCCACATCCAGGAGTGGCAATTCTTCCTGCAAGCTTCTGATCTCCTGCCTGATGAGGCCCAGCTGGTCCTGGCTCTCTGCAAGGAATGGGGACACACTGGCACTGAGAGGTGTGTGCCCAGGTCAAGCAGGGCAGTGGGGACTCAGAAAGGATAGGAAAGGGGCAGTCACAGTGAAGGATGACATTGGCATGATGGCACCTGGGGATAGCCAGGGTTGGAAGGCCTCCAGGAAAGAATGGCTTCAGAAGGGAGGAGAGAGCCCTAGGAGAGGGAGGAATCAGCACACAAAGCCCTGCTTACTTGCAACCACTTCCTGGGACTGCTCTTGCACCTTGTCAGGGGTCGTGTCCAGAGTTCTGTTAACCTGCATCCAGGGGAGCACAGCTTACAACTCACATCCCTGCCTGCAACCCAGGGCTGAGAAGCACATCCTCTTGTCCCCAGATCCTAGTAGCACAGGACAGCCAGGCACCCCACAGCACCTAGTCCACCCTACCAGTGTGCAGGGATGGTTGGGACAGTGAGCAGAGCTCTGGCCAGCCCTTCCCTCCATGTCACACACTGAATTCCTGACAGCGCTCTTCCCAACCCACTCCGGTCAGCACAGCCCCAGCAGTGCCAGGAGCACCCAGCTTTGTGCCTGGGTGAAGGGGACACCCCCTACCTCCTCGAAATCGGCCTCTATGCTTGAGTTAGAGACCTCACGCAGTGCCTCCAGCTGCTGCTCCACACCTGGGATCTGCAGGGAGAGCCTGGGGTGAGGGAGCTGTGGGGGCTGGGGCAGGGGCTCCTGGGGCCCCTCACCCGCACCCTGCCCCTCCTCACCGTGCTGAAGTTGGTGGTGAAGGCGAGCCCATCCAGCAACACTTGAGTGCAGGATTGGCCGCAGTTCTGCAGGGTCTGGTCAAGCCTGTCCCGCAGGCTGGTCAGCTGCTGGCTGAAGTTCCTCTGCAGCTCCTCGAGGTCTGAGCGACTGGTGGCAATTCTGCCAAAGGTGTCCTTCAGCGTCTCCATCCCTGGGAACACAGCGGGGAGCTCAGAGCCTCATCCTGCCAGTGTGGCAGGGACTTGTTCTCACCCAGCTGAACCTCGGGAACCCATGAAAAAATGCAACATAGGGGCACCCCCAAAGTAACAGCATTTGCCCCAGGGTGTGGTTGGGAGGCCAGAGGGATCCCCCTCCCTGGGTAAGCCAAACATGCACCTACCCCAGCTCTCGGTTCCAGCATCCCCCTGAGTATCCTGCCAGCCTCCCACGGATGGGGCCAGTACCTTGCAAGAGGTTCTGGAGGGATTCCAGAGCCTTGTCCGTGCTGCTCCTGATACGTGAGGTGATCATGCTGCCCAGGTTGGGCCCAATGTCTGCAGAGACAGGAGAGGTGGTGTCAATCACAGGACCCCTGCAAGGTCCTGGGGCTTGCAGGAAAGCTGGTGAAGACACTGACACCACCAGCACCCCTCCCTCACCCAGCCCCCGAGTGGGAGCAGTTGGGATGTCCCCACCCTCCCACCACGTGCATCACCCTTCCCTGAGAGGAGCCTGAATGGGAAAAAGCAGCAGCTGGAGCAGAACTGGAGGCTGGAGGAGCCTCCAGACCCAGTCCCGTTAGGCATCCCCATAAGAACCAGTCCAGTGGCCCACAGGATCAGCAATCACCCACAGGACAGAAACGCAAACCCACACAACACCCCCACTGCCCAAGAACCCCCAACCCGGGAGCAGCTCGCCACAGGGCCATGGGGAGGCTCCAACCCCTCCCATCGCACATGCTCACCCTGGAGGCTGCGGCTGGCATAGGCCAGCGGGACATCGCTCCTGTCGATGATAAAATTGACTTGCTGTAGGGACAGAGATTTGGTGTCTGTGAGGGTGGGGACCTTTCTCTGCTGCCAGCCCCTCTGTTGCCCTTTCCCCGGGGGCTATTTGGGCTGCTCCTCCCGCCTGGCCCCTTGCCCCGAAGACGTGGCCCATGCATGCCTGGGGAATGGAGGCCAGGTAGGTGTGGACGTTGTCCAGAGTTTTGTTCACATTGGGTAAGGTGCTGTTCACAGCCTGGGAGAAGCGGGCGTTGCTGATGAAGGCACAGACATCACCAGCCCTACAAGGGAAGGGTGGCAGGGTCAGCATGTGGAGAGCTCACTCCCAATGCTCACCCCAGTACCCTCCCAACCCACCCACACAGACCCCAGCCTGCAAGGCTGGCGCACACCAAGGAACCCTGCTTCCAGTGCATCCCAGCAAGTGCCCTGCACTGAGGGACCAGACAGGAGGGATACGGGAAACTGAGGCACGGGGGAGCTCAATATGCTGTGGGGAAGCTGTGGGGAAAGGTCTGCACCGTGCCAGTGTGCAGCCCCCCGGGGCCAGCTTCCCACCGCCACCGCTTCCTCTCCTTTGTCCCGCCGTGCCGGGATCTACTCGTGAACAATGGCAGCTTCCTGGCACGGCCGCCAAGCGTCGACATTTCCAGCCACCCCTGGGTTCCATCCGGAGCCTCCCGGCCAGCGCACTCACAGGAGGAAAGCGGAGACCAGCAGGACGGAGGTCCAGAGCACCCGGCGCCGGCAGCCCGTGTGCCGGCCCTGCTTCTGGTACATGCGGCCCCCGCAGTTCCCGCAGCAGCGGCAGCAGCAGAAGCAGCATCCCACCAGTGGCACGAGGATGATGAAGACGACTCCGATGGCCGCACACACCAAGAAGCCCAGTTCGTAGAGCAGCAGCTGGGATAGGAAGAATGAGAGGCAGCATAACACTGGTGCCCCTGAAGGTGCCTCAGCTCTGGGGCGCCTTGTTCAGATCCAAACAGACAAAATGGGTCCCCCCGGGAAGCAGAACATCTCCCCTTACTGCTGCCCGGCATTCAGGGCTCAGCCTTAGAGCAGCACCCACCAGCATCCCCCAGTCCACGGTGGTCTGGGGCTGCCAGCTCCCTGCCCCAGCTGCCTGCTCACCTCATGGATGTCCTTCCGGTCAAACTCGCTCTGGGACTGCTCAAAATTAATCAGGTCTGGGGGACAAGAAGCACAGAGGGCTGTGAGCAGGTGCTGGGCCCTGTGGGGCTCTCCAGGAGGGCCCCAGACCCTGCTCACCCCAGAGAGGGGTTCCCAGCCCCAGGCATCACCTGCGGCTCAGACCAGCTCTGAGTACGGTGTTTTTCTCCCTTCCAGCTGCCCTCCCCAGCCATCACATCACGCAGCATTTTTGCACCCGGGAAAAGTGCTGCCAGCCCCAGGCTCTCAGGGGTCCACAGAACAAAAGTGTTCCTCACCTCAGTGGGCATAAGGGACATTGTCCTGGGGCTGCCCTCCTGCAGCCCAGTGCCACGCAGATGCCCGAGGGCACTGCCAGTGTGGAACAAGGACTGGGGCAAAGGGCCACTGCCACGCTGCCTCTTTCGTTCCCAGGGCTTTCCCTAAGCCCCATGCCCTCATCCCAAGCCATGATGGCACATGGGGCCATTGATTGTACCCTGGTATCTACGTGACACAAGTCCACAAAGCCACCAGCGTGTTTACCAGCCACACCTTTTCCAGCAAGTTGACAGCAAGCAAGGGCTGAAGCCAGTGAAGGAGGAAGCACAAGTGCCAGGAGGCAGAGTGGTTTTTCCCTCCAGGTGGGCAGAACTCACCCCACAAATATTGAGCAGCTGCAGGGTCCTGGTATCATCTGTGCAAACCTGCAGCTGCCTCGGGACAGAGCTGTGACAGCAACAGGAGCAAGGGCAAGCGCTGGCAAGTGGGGCAGTGCACACGGAGTGCACACAGTGCTGCCATGCGGGCACTGGCACTGGGACACACTGCTCTTGGTGGCCAGCAAGCACAGAGGGCTGCAAGACAGGCAAAGACCCTGCAGGCGGAGTGGGGTTTGCTCTGCACATTTTTGGGGCCTAGGATTAAGATACCTGGAGGGAGGATGCCATGTCTCTCCTTACCCAGCACCCCAGAGTTTAAATGCTGGATGGATAGTCACCACTTCAGGAGGGCTCGTGCTCAGCAGGGACCCTGCAGCCCCAAGCAGCACCCCCCAGCACTGCCAGCCCCCCACCACCATGCACCCACCTACGGGCAGAGGGTTGGGCTGCACCAGCCGCAGGAAGCCGTGTGCCATTGCCACCACCCCCGGTGTGCTGCTCCCCGGAGCCTCCGGGCCAGGGCCATACGTGGGATTCGAAATGTTCCCCAGCTCCATCGCAGCAGCGCCGGTGGACACCTGGGCACAGAGAAGAGCTGTCGGTGCCGTCGGTGCACAGGACCACCCAGCCTGTTCTGCGTCCTGCCTCCGACCAGGAAATGCAGAGAGAAAAAATCAGGCACTTGCCAGCTCCTGCCCGGAAGGAAAGAGCTGCAGGAGAGCACCGAGGAGGGATGGGGAGTCCTGTGAGCAGTGGGGTGGGAAGCCAGGCGGGAGGTGCCCACGAGAGACCGGGGGGTTGTGAGGGATGAAGGGGATTCAGAGCACTCACCCTGTCCTCTGACACCTCTCTGCACCCACAGCTGCCGCAGGGTCCGGCCGCACCGTGCCAGCGCCCAGGTCTGTGGTTTGTTTAAGTTTGAGCGATGATTGCTGACAAGCAGTTTGCCGGGGCAGGCGGCGATACCGGGATCGCCCCACCCTGTCCCTTACAGCTTTTGGCACCCGGCCACCTCGGGCCGCCTCTCCACACCGAGGTCAGGGTCACCACCGACCTGTCCCGACCCAGGCGCCGGGAAGAGCCCCGCTCCTCGCCCTCCGCTAAGCTCTCGCGACCACGCTGGTTTCCTCCTGCCCCGACTCAGGCACTGGGTGGCCTGGGGTGGTCCCGAGAGTAGCCGTCCCGCCCGCTCCGCCCCACACCATCTGCATCCCCGCGGGATGGGGTGCGTTGAGCCATTCACAGTTTCAACACAAACCAGCTCTAGCCACAGAAGGGGGTTTTGCATTTAAAAACCTTCCGAAATGGGGCACTGCGGCAAAGCCGGCATTTTTCACGCCCGTCCCGGTCCCCCCAAGCGGGGAACAGCCTCAGGGGCCCCCAGACAGCATTTTTCCTCTAAGGCTGGGCGCCCGCTCGGCTCCATCCCCGCTCCCCGCAGAGCTTTCCCACGCCGCGTGGCTCCACCCCCGCTCCGCCGCCGGAGCTCCGGGAGCCGCGGCCGGGGGCAGGAGCGGGGAGGGGCCGGGGATCGCTCCCGGTGGTGCCGCGAACGCACCCGGTGGACGCGGGGCAGGTGCCCCGGGGGTCGCGTCCCGGCGAGCGGCGGCGGGCGGAGCTGCCCAGTTCGGTACAGCTCGGCACGGCTCCGCACTGAGCCCGAGGTGCGGGCAGGGCCGGACAGAGCCGCCCCTTCCGCCCCGGCCCGCCGGGGTCTGTCCGGGGCGCGCGGCCGCGCCGGCCCCCTCCCCTGCCGAGGGGGAGATCTCCGCCCCTCCCCTCCCCGCTGCCCCTTGACACTGCTGCTCCACCCGGGTGTCCCCCCTGCTCCTGGCCCCAGCCCACCCTGACATCCCGCATCTGCCCCAGGGACCCCGGCCCCTGCCCTGTCCCGCATGGGATTGCCCGCTACCCACAGGCCCTCTGCCCATGCCCAAGGGATGCTCCCTCCTTGCGTTAGAGAACCAGCGCTCACCCCACACTGCCAGAGCCACTGCTGGCCCCTCCAGCAGCCCACCCTGCCACAGCCCCCTTGCCGGGAGCCCGCCCCCGCTGCCCACCTTGCCCCTATGCCAGCCCTCAGCTGTGCCCTGCAGCCCCCACCTCCTGCCCCGGGGTTAGCTGGAGTCCCCAGCGTGGTTCTTGGCCCCTGCCCTGTGTCCCTGCTTGGGACACCACGGGCTTTCGGGCAGGCACCAGCAGGGACTCTGGGTGAGCTGTACCTAAATGACCTCCCTGGCCCCTCCAGCATCCCTGGCTTGCTCATTGCCATCTCCCAGTTACTGCTTAACTTTCCTTGGCACAAGCAGGCATCGCTGCACTCTGTGACCTTGGGTGAAGGTGGCACGGGGAGGAGGGCAGCCCTGCTTCAGGGGGTCTCTTCCTGGTCTGGCCCATGCCGGGTGGCAGAGTGTCGTGCGGGACCCTCCGGTACAGCACCGGCACTGCGGCAGGGCAGCAGAGGACACAGTTTCATCCCATAAAAAAAGGAGGGGAAAAAAAAGCAGCAATTAGCAAGTTTCTCACAGCACTGGAGCTGATGTGGGGAAGGAGGTTTGGGGGCTTCACAGGTACCCTTGGGCTTTCCACGTCAGACCTCAACCCCAAAGTGTTGCCTTGGGGCCCTCTAGCAGCTCTCAGGTGCACGTGCGGGATCCTTCACAGATGGCAGGATCTGCTCGTGCAGGGCATTGCTCCCCTCCAGCCCTGGGCATCCCACCGAGCCTGCCAGAACTCAGGGCATGTCAGGAGCAAGGATATTGATGTCTCAGCTCTGGGTGCCACACCACGGGCTCACCGGGGCCACCCTCCCCTCACCTGCCCAGCCATGAGCTCCCACCACAGCACCTGTATCCTGCAGCACCCCTGACCTCAGCCCTGTCAGGGGAAAGGACAGCCTGGTGACATCCCTCACTGCAGATGTCAACCCAGCCCCTGCCCCTACTCTGAAGATACAGGTCCATGCTGCCTTCGCCCTCTGCTGCATCAGCCCTGTTCTATAAGACTGTTTCCCCCCATATCCCTAATAATGCTGGCACAGGGCACCCCAGCTTCTTGAAGGAGACTGATGTAATCTCCATAGAGGCTCATCCTCTGGTGGTCCCCTGCCCCTCCTCTGCCCCCAGGACACCTGCATGCTGCTCAGCTACTCCTGCCTTGTTCCCACAGCAGGACTGCACCACCCCGCTGCTCCCCAGGGAAGCTGCCCATCACCTCGGTGTCCCGGGAGCTGCTTGTTTGCTCTGCCTTGGGGACTGGGCCACTTCCCAGCAGCCCTGTACCTTACCCTTGCTGAGATTTCTGCTTTCCATAGCATGGCAGGAAGCCAGCTGTGGCCTGCCTGGGAACCAGTAGGCAGAGGTGAGCCAGCATCATCTGGGGAGCACAGTGAGCCCCTGTGCCCACACCCCCTGCCAGGGAATCAGGGACATGAGGGGACCTCCCCTCTGCCTCGCCCGCATCAGCTTGGTCCCATGCTCAGATATAAGCGACCAGGACAGCTTCAAACCAAAAAGTCATTTTATTGGTACCATACATGACTCATAAATGGCACAAACTATGGAGGGGAGGAAGGAAAAAAAAAAAAAAAAAAAAAAAAAAAAAAAAAAAAAAAGAATAAAAGGTGC
>VZTJ01002933.1:1679446-1694689 GCA_013397795.1 Orthonyx spaldingii | reverse complement strand
AAAAAAAAAAGAAGAAACAAAAAGGCATTACAGTGTGCCCGTGGCAGTGAGGGCTCTGCACTCTCCACAGCAGCCCTGCGGCACAGGGTGGAGAATCGTACCTTAATTGCAACGCAGAGTCCCCCTCCCTGCCACACCGGGCTCCCACCCTGGGATTCCAACCCCACCTGCAAAGGGGGCCATGGGGACCCCCGTGCCTGCGAGTCTGAGGGGCCAAGCCCTTCACCTCCAGCCTGCCCATGGAGGGGCCCAGGAGCCAACACAGGCATCTCTCCAGGGATCTTCAGCTTGAGATCAGACCACAGCTGACTCAAGGCTCTGTCTCCCTGCCCAACCACAAGGACAGCACAAGGAGAGGACACGCAGGGTGTCCCCCACCCCATCTCAGCAGCCTCCTGCAGTCTCAGCCATGAGTGGGCAAGGCATGAGGTGCTAGTAGCACCCCTGCAGCAGCCAGAGCCCCCAGGCACAGGCAGCCCCTCAGTGACACCTGCCAGCCCCAAGCCCCATGGGGCAGCGGGACACAGACTGTGGGATCCCCAGGAGGCAGCTGGGGGGGTGTCTGACGGAGAGAATAGAGGGCACCACTCACTCCCCCAAACTTCAGGGCTGCTCCGCCTGCCCCAGGCTTCCTTATGCACGCACACAGACACACAAACCTCTCGCACACACACTCTCACACATACATACACTCCCACTAGGGCAGTCCCCCCCACAGCAGCACTTGCTGCAACCCCACCACCGGGCATGCCAGGGGGCTCCCATAGGCAGCCCAGACTCCTGTCTTCCCCCAAAACCCCACTCCAAGGCTGCTGGGGTGAACTGGTTAGTTAGCACAAACACCCTCCCCCGGAACCTCCCATCTTCTCCTCGGAAGAAGCCTTGGAAGGGATTATTTTTTTTCTCTTTTTTTTTTTTTAAAACCAAAAGAAACCCCCAAAAATTATTATTTTTCTCATCGTTTCCCCTAACATCAATGGAGGCACCTGCTCTAGTGATAACACATTGAAAGAACAGTATCGTACACACTGTCTACAGCGCGGAAATGTACAAGCACGAGGTACACGAACCCGAGGGGGGGAGCGGGGACAACAGCACACAAGATTTACATTGAGAAGGGAGGCGGGGGGCTGCCCCCCCCACCTCTGGAGGGATTAGAAAGGAAGTCTGCAAAGTCTCTCCTTGGTTTGAAGCTCTTCGAACTGGATATAAAACAAGACTTCCAAGAGAAGAAGCCTGTACAAAAGTCAGGACAGGGTGAGAGGGCTCAGGACAGGAGGGGGGAATGGGCAAGGGGGCTGAGGGGGTCTTTTCCCATTTTTTTTCTTTCTTTTTTTTAAACTTACAATTTAATAATATTATTTTTTTTCCTTAAAAAAAGACAAAAGTAGGAGGTACCAGGAGCCAAGGTTTGCAAAGGGGCCCCAGGCAGACTCACGCAGGGTGGAGGGAAACACATGGGCTGCAGGCAGGGAACCAGGGCACCCGCTGCTCCAGCAGAGCCGCAGGTCCTCCGTCCCCCCCAGCCCCCCATCACGCACTTCTTATATACAGAGTCCCCCCATGGCCGTACTGCGCTCTCGCTCTGGGGAGCAAGGGGAAGGGAAGGGTGCAGGAGAGTGGGAAAATGCGACGGGGCCCTATCCTCAACACCATCCCAGCGCTGCAGGATCTGACCCTGGCCGGAGGAGGCTCTGTGGCAGAGCCTGAGGCACAGGGAAGGCTTTCCATCACTGCCCCCCACAACCAGCCCCAGGCTGGACTAGGGATGTGCAACCCCAATAAGGTGGCTGCTCAGCAAACACCAGCCATAGGACCCAGGGAAGAGGAGGATCTCCGGGCTGTGCCAGAATCCCAATATATGGCATCTGGTAATGCCAGCCGCTGCCAACACCTCCCCACTAATTCCCCCCACTTGGCAGGGAGGGGTTGGGCATGTCGGGGCGGGAATGAGAAGCTCTCTGGGCAAGAAGCAGGAAAGAAGAGAGAAGGGGGAATAATGAAGCTACAGCCCCAGAAACCCACCCCTGCCCTGGGGTCCATTGGGAAGGCGGGTGTGGGGGTGCGGGGAGGCAGTGGGGGTGACGGCTGGGGGCTGCTTGCCTGACGTGCACCTCAGGCCGTGCACCCCATCATCCGTGTGGCGCTGATCTGCCCCCGGCACCTTGCCGCTTCCCAGTCACTCTCCGTTGCAAATGTACAGGTAGATTGGTTGGGACTGAGTCCACGGGGCGGCGAGGGGGCCGTTACTGCGACGCCTGCGACGTGGGGTTCTCTGACTTGCTCTCCTGGCTGGAGGGCGGTTTGCTGTTCCAGGGGCTGTTGGCCCCCAGCGCTGGCGAGTTGTTGAAGCTGTCCTCGTCGTCGATGCCGTTGGCGGCGTCAAACTGCGTGTTCTCCAGCCGGGTGATGAGCCGCTCATCCTCGTCCCCAAACTCCCCCCCCATCAGCGTGGGCTCGCCTACCACCATCACATCCTGAAAGGGGAGACGGTCCCGAAACATAATCGAGGTGGGGGGAGCCTGGGCCGCTAGACCCCCCTCTCATCAGCGCAGCCCCTTTCCCCAGCTGTAGGGCCACTTCCTCATCTCCACTGCAGAACCCGAGCTTCAGCACTGAGTGGGGCAAACACATCCTCACTCCCTTGCAGGAGAGCAAAGGGGCTCAGGGAAGGCAGCTGGGACACCCCCTCCTTTTCCCCACAACTGTGGGGGCTCAGATAGGCAGTCCCTGGGAGTCTCCCCCTTGCAGCTCCCAGGGGCAGGGGCAGAGAACCCTCCCCTCCACCCCAGAGGACGAAGAGAGAATGGAAACGGGATGCTTACAGGTACCTGACTGGACAGGGCAAAGGTGCTGGCTGGGCTCTTCTTCTTACTGTTGCTGTTGTTGGTGTTTCCCCCGCCAGAGCTCATGGTGCTGCCCCCTGACATCTTCCTTTTCCGGCGCTTGCTGGGCTGCTGCCGTGCTGGCTCCGCTGGTGCAGGATGGCGACATACATGGTCAGTCCCAACAATAGGAAGCCGGTGCCCCCAGCCCTTTTATGCAAACCTCACTTCTTCAAGGACCACATTCCCCCTCCGGGCAGCATCACCACCCTCCTCACCTCCACAGCAGAGCTGTCCTCACAGACCAGGGGACAGAAGAGGGGGCAAGAAGATCTCCATCCCTCCTCTGCTTTCCACAAGCAGCTGGCAGCCCCTAGGCAGGCAGCACTGGCTGCCTGCCCCACTGGGAAGGCAGACCAGCACAGAAGGAAGCCAAATGCCTCGTTCACCACCCTCAGCCTCACAAAACGAGGGCAAGAACAGCTGGGAGAAGCCTGCACTGAGGGCAGGGCCTGAGTAGGCAGTCTGGGAGATCCCCAGGCAGCAGAACAGGCAGTGTGAGACTCACCAGGTGGAGCGACCATCCGCTGCCACTTCTGGAAGAGGCAAGTCTTGAGGCAGTCCCGGGGACTGAGGCTGTAGGTCTTGTGCCGTGACATGAGCTCCTGCATTGGTTCTAGGATTACACAGAGCTGCAAGGAGCAGACAGACTCTGGGTTAGATCGTAATGCTCTGAGCCCCAGCAAATGAAGACCCCTGTAACCCTAACCCCTCTACAGGCAGGTGTCTGTCCTGCACCAATCCAAGCCACACTGTGAGCTTGCAGGATTCGGCAGACCCACTGCCCCACAGCTCTCTACAGCGCCTCTGCAAGATCCCTTTTGCAAAGCTGGCCTTGCAGCCTACCCACACTCCAGGGCAGCCAAGCACAAGGCAGCTAAGAGCGCAAGACATGGCAGAGCTGTATCCCCCCTCTTCTCGCACACTTACTCGGAGGTAGTTGAGCGTGGAGTTTGAGAGCCCACAGCGTGTGATGTTCTTGGATAACTGGTCCAGCATCTGGGGATCCTGTGCCTAGGCGTGAGACGGACAGACAGCTCAGCTGCATCCAGGCTGGGAACAGCCCTCCCGTGCCCCAGCCCGTGATGCGGGACTGGGCTGAGGACCCCCAGCCCGCACAGCAGCCTGAGGAGCTCAGCAGCCCAGTGTCATTCATGCCCAGGGGAGCTCCTGGAACTGTACTCACATGCATGGCAAGGATGCTGCGGGGAATGAGTTCTCGATGCTGGCGGATGCTGAAATGCCACGTCTTTATCCTCATCATGTCATCGAACATGAACTCCAGGTAGAGCCGCCCCTCCACACACACCTGGGCAGGGCACAGGGTCAGGCACAGGCTTCCCCAGCTTCTCCCAGCCCCATCCCCTGGGAACCCACTGCAGCACACTGAAACACTCTCATAGTGGCTTGCCTCTACCTCTTGGGAGGTTCTGTAGAAGCCGCACCCATGAGCCCAAAATGCACAGCCCCATGGGACTGTAGCCACCTAAAGGGCACAAAAAAAAAAAGGCAAGAGGGGCAGCAGGAGCTGCGGGCGCAGACAGTACCTGGGTGAACATGGGCTTGCCATGCTGGGTGACCATGGTGCACTGGTCACAGTCCAGTGAGACGAAGTTATTGTGGAAGGACTCCTTGGGGTGCTTGAGTACGTAGTAGAGCTCTGTGGCCCCCCCTTCAAAGATGCTGCGGAAGTAACGGGGAATCAGAGTCCGGCCAATCGCTGCAGCAGGAGAAAGAGGAAAATACGGTCAGTAAACCTGGCTCCTTGTTCCTTGGGATGTATGTGATGTTCCTTGGGATGTACGTGAAGAAGGTCCCCCTGTACATTCTGGCTGGAAACAGCTGAGCTCCGACACCCTACCCACATCCCCTTGAGCACACAACTGTCTCCCGCTGAAGGGCAATGCCCCTAGGAAGGAGGGCTCAAGCTGGTACTCACTGTATCTCTTTGGTCCATCCTCCAAGCAGAAAGTGATTGTTAACATGGCGTCATCCTCAAAGAACTCTGTGGTGAAGGCGTCCCACCACAGATTGTCACATTCCTGGGGATGACAGAGAGATGTTAGGTTATGGGGAGGAGAGACAGTCAGACAGAGAGACACAGACTGCCAGGCACAGCAGCCGTGTGCTCAACCCATGGAGGGCTGCTCTCCGAGCTGAGCACTTGAACATGGGAGTGGTAAGCCCCATCCCACGACCAAATGTGGGAGAAGGAAGTGGGGACCCCCGCTGCTGAAATACTGCCCTGGCCAACCCTCGCTCTCCCAGCTCCCTACCTCTGTCCAGTTCTGCAGCCGCTTGTTGAGCTCAAATATCCTGTAGTCAGTCTGGTTCCCGTACGGCGTGTGCCTCCTGCCCAGAGAGCACAGCAAGCCATCAGAGGGGAAGGCAGCCACCGGCTGTGGAGGGGTCCTGAGCCCACAGTGGGAACACAGAGAGCCCCTCCAGGTCTGGCAGAGTCTGAGCAATCCTCCCACAAGCCCCAGCCAGCCACCATGCTGGCCCTGCTGAGGCACCCCACCACAGGCACAAGCTCCCCACCAAGCAGGGTCCACACCAGCCCCCCCATGCTTACCCGATTCCAGGCTCCAGGTACGTCGGTGGGTACATAGGAGTAGGTCTAGCAGTGGAAAGAGATGCAGACAGGTCAGTGCTAGCAGGGATCTCCCTGCTCACCACAGCTCCTTCTCTCCTGGCTACAGCAGGCAGTCTGGCCAGTCTGGCTCACTGAAGGTGAGACCCTCCCACAGTGCAGACTGTACCCTGGCTGCCAATATCTGACAGCCCCATGGGGCGACCTGTAGCCCAAAACTGAGCTCTGATCCCACATCATTGGCTGCTCCACCCCTGGGACCTAGCCAACTGCTCCCTGGGGACATACCCAGCTCCTCTGTAGCAGTGACTGCTGCCAGGCAGGACAGATGTTGAAGAAGGGGCTGTTTTAGTGGGAGCTGGGAGTGTTCCCTGTCATTCCAGGGACTTGGCCTGGCAGAGCTCAGGACCTGGGGGCTTCCTTCATCCTGAATATCACTCTTTCTCAACCCACTATCACCTGTGCCTGTTCCAATTCCCTCTTTGCTCTTGTCCTAACTGAACTCCATGCACTACAGTCTCTGTTTGCTGCTGGGAAGCATAACACAGAGACCCTGGGGTGCAAATGGCAGAGCGTCCTTGACCTTGCAGATCCCTCCCTGGGCCCCAGCTCACCCCACATCTCGATCCAGCATGGTGCCTGGGTGGAAGGGGGGGAAGGCGTTGCCGTTCGGGGGCTCCTTTGGCGAGTACAGCTTGAATGACTTAGAGGAACAGCCTGGAGAGAGAGAAACGGGACACGGGTCAGTTGGGGTCACCCTGCGAGAAGAGACACCCTGCTGCTGCTGCTGCTGCTGCGAAGAGGAGGAGGAGGAGGAAGAAGGATGCAGGACCAGTCAAGCCTCCATTAGCACAGCCCCATCCCTCCTCTGCTTCCCCCCTGATGTCAGCCTACTCCCTTCAACCCACACACAGCTCCAGGCCTCCCCTGTGCAGGATGGAACTCAAAAAGGCCAGGGCTGAGCTCTCAGGATCAGCAGCCAGAGGGGCCCAACCCCACCCCAAGGGTTTCTCACTGGTGCCCAAAGTTTGTCAGTTCTCAGCTGGCTGGGCACTGGGGATGTGCCCGAGAAGGACAGTCCAGCTGGCGAGCCTGAGGAGGGGCTGGCTGGGCCCTAGCCCTCCCTCCTGTGCTGCTCCTAATCCCACCGACCAACCCGGGAATCACACAGGATCTTTTTGCTGACCTTTCTATCGTCATGGTGACGGGTGAATAATCGCCCGAGGGACGGATGGCAGGTCCCCAGGCAGCCACCATCTGCCGCTCAGGCAGGCCAGTGGCCACTCGGATCCAGGCAGACAGAGAGATCCCACATGCCAGCCCCCAGCTGTGACCAAACCACCCCAGAACCTCCCTGTCCACCGCAGCACTGGGGCAAAGGGCAAGGAGCCCATAGGGGGGCATGGGGTCTGCAACGGAGCTCACGATGTGTGAAACCAGCACACATCCTGAAAGCAACCTGGGGACCCCCGGACCTGCCAACAGCAGGCATCAGGGATGCCAGTCACAGCCAGCCCCCTCCGGGCTCCTTAGGGGCAGCCAGGGGCTCCCACGCTCACCAGCCCACTCCCACCGCAAGGGCAGGTCCCCAGGAGGGAGCGGTGGCTGCCAGCACCCCTCCCGAGCCCCGCGGGACCCCGGCACGCCCCGCGGCTGGCAGGACCCGGCACGCTGCCCCAGGATGCTGCCGAGGCACGCGGCTCCCTCCCTCCCGGCAGGCGGGCAGGCAGACGGGCTGACCTGGATGGGCGCAGCAGCGGGCGAGCTGCCAGGCAGCTCCGGCTCCACCGGCTCGGCCGGTCCTGCCGCGCACAGACACGTCTGCCCCGTTCCGCCGCGGGCGGGGGCCCGGAGCCGGCCGTGCCGGGCTGCCGCTGCACCGGGGCCGAGGCGGGATCCCCACCGGCTGCCTGCCCGCGCACCGCCGTGGGACGGGCACTTCCCAACGCCCACGAACTGCCAGGATTGCCACCCGGTGCTGCAGAAAGCAAACCCAGCGGCGGAGGGAAGCGTCCCAGAGGCGCCAGACACACCACTGCCCTTGTGGGCTCCGCTCCGCTGTGCGGAAGGGTGCAGGGACAGGATCAGAGCAGCAGCTCAACCGTGACGGATACAGGAGGGGAGCAAACAGCACCAGGGTCAAGGAAAGTGGTGCCACCAGCACAGGGACCCAAGATGTCCAGCTTGTTGCAACGATGAGCTCGTTAAACAGAGACGAATGACCAGGACATCACCTTCAGCCCTGCCAAGCCATCTGGGATCCCAAGTGAGCAGTCACAGGGGTTGCACACACTGCTGAGCAAGGGCTGGTCAAAAATAGAGCGGGTCCAGCATTAAATCCAACTTGCAAGAGGGGAGATATGTGTTTTACTCCGTGATTTTCTTGGGGCCTTTTCACCATGTTTCCCCACAGCAGCTGAACCCAGCCTGTCTCCAGCACCCACGAGAATCAAGCAGTCCTGTGGGGCTGGAGCCAGCCCAGCCACTCAGCCGTGGCTCGCTGTTCCCACTCCCGCCCGCCTGCAGTGAGGATAAGTGGGACATGGCACAATTTCTCATATGGCTGCTAACAATGTCGGCCCCCTGCTCTTACCGAATGTTTGCATAGAGAAAAAGATTTTCAGTAGGGAGTTTGGTGCTGATCAGTTGCTCCTGCAGAGGAATTTTTGCTTTCTGCTTTATCCACTTCAACTTGTGCCTAACAGAAATAATAATTCAGCCCAAACTGTACTGGAAACACAGCATTTCCATTTCCTCCATACTGATGTTATACACCACGACATTGAAGCATGTTCAGGGCATAGGAAACTTCCCAAAACTCCCAAACTTCTGTTGAAAACAAACCGATTCATTAGGCAGAGACAGTGGCTGGAGCACCGCTTGTTTCTGGTCATCCCGTCCTTAGGGGAAGAAAAAAATCGGACCCAGCAGGTCTCGTCCTTCAATTCTTTGTTTTTATTCACTGACGATACATGGGAAGATTAAATTCCCAAGGCTTCTTGCTGTCCTCAATCCCCATCTTGTTTCTCAGGATGCAGGAAGGTCTCCTGGAGTGGTGAGACCAGGCAGACACATCACTCTCCATCCACTGTGCCTCTTGTGCTCTTTCCTTGCTCCCTGCTGCTGGAGGTGGGACAGCAGATGAGCCATCACTCCTACCCAACCCTCCACTTCCATCCTGGGCCTTTCCCAACAGGTTAATATGGACACGACCTGATTTTCGAGCTCCACTGAGTGACCTGTGTCAGGATCTAGAGGAGTGGAGAGGAACCTGTTATGTGACTTCAGCAAGACTGGCATCCTGACTAAGTATTTTTAATGCAGCGTAAAATATGTCACTGGGTTCAGTGGTTTGAAATAACACTAACAACAGCCTTAGGATTTGATACCAGCTGTCCAAATTCTACATTCACATCGAGACACCACACTACGTGAAATAACACAATTACTTTACAGCAACAGGAACACCAACTTTTACGCACACAAAGGTCACGCCGCCTGGTCTGGGACATCCCTCTATCACTATCTCTTTCCTCGATGCTGCCCCAGCTGCATACAAGCCCTGTCCAGCCAGGTGCAGTGACACAGAACTGCAGGATGTGGCCCTTCCCAAGCCAAGCTTGGCCCTAGCTGATGTTTCCACATGCTCCTGCTCTGCCTTCTGCTTTGAGCACAGAGGATCTAGGCAGGCTTGGTGATCCAGGCGGCATTGCTGCAAACAGGGATGCTGCTTGGTGGCTGAGCATGCAATGCCCCTGTGGAACCTGTGGCAACAGGAGATGCTTCCTGTGGCTACTCACGGGTGCTGGCCCAGCGACGCAAAAACGTTCAGCAAGGGGAAAAATCAGGCTGATGCTGCAGCTGGCGAGCTACCGGCCCAGGCAAGTCTGGGAAAACAGCGCAGTGCTCATGGCCAGGTGGGTGGGTCCATGGCTCCTCCTCAGCGTGGAGGCGCGGGAGAAGGGAACCCCAAGAAGGGATGTCACGGCTCTGCATCCTCTGCCAAGGCCAGGTCCACAGACCTGCCACAAAAGCATGGGCATGCAAACAGCTCCAGGTGGGCGGGTGCCCAGGGAAGGGAAGGCAGGTGCTCTGCCCATGACTCATGTACAGCCCAGCACTGCCCAACCCTCCACATGCCTTCTCCTCTGCTGTCCCTGCTTGTGAGCTGTCAGCCCTATGGGAAAGCTCTTTTGGTGCACTGTCCAGTGGGTTTGCTGGAGCAGGAATGATTCACATCCTAATCAAGCTCACAGAGCTGGGGAACATCAGATTTCCCAAGGCACCAAAAGCACACTGGACACCTCAGAGCACCAACACAGCCAGGAGATAGCATGTTACCATGTGCCAAGACCAGCATCAGCCATGGGGCTGCCTGCCTGGGCAGGGGACGTGGAAAGCACAGAGAAAAGCCCCTGCCTGAACTCCCATCGCTTCAGTCCACTATCAAAGAGCAAAGCACTGCCGAGCACAAAGGCAAAGCAGCATCGACATCTTGCTTCTCCTCTACCTGTGTCCACTGGGAGGAATCAGTGCCCCCCTACCAGAGAGGAGCCATCCCTGTCTGGGCAGCCAGTGTGCTCTTTGTGCAAGCAGCAAAGCTCAGCAGCAGGGCAGAGGCTAAAAACACAAATGATAAAAATAAATGAAGAAGTGGGGCTTGAAAGGGGCCGCAGGGTTACCAGCTCAGCCGGGGAGCATCCTGCTCCTCCCAGCAGCCCGGGAAAAAGAGAGGCCAGTCTTCGCTAAAGGCAGCCAGTGCTTCCCAGCATGCTCCGTGTCTGCTTCCTGGCTGCCTAACGAGGCTTTAAAGTGTAAATAGCGGCATTGTTTCACAGGGCTGCCTCGATGGGGTGTGGGAGCCCTGATAGCGGCACGAAACACATCTTCCCAGGCCAGTCCCGCTGGCATAGCTGGCAGGAGGGTGCTATCTGGGGCTGAGTGCAGGGCAGCGTCTCAAATAATTCACGTGGTTTTGCCTGGTGATGGTGCCTGGTGTCCGGGGAGTTGGCAGGGCTGGGAGGCAAACACGGAGAAGTATTCAGAGTGACTGGGACAGGCAGCGGCACATGGAGCAGTCCATGGTCTGCCCCCACAAACCTGACTTCACCTCTTCTTTCTCCTTTTCTTTGGAATAGAGGAGATGAAGTGAGGCCAGCTGTGAACCCCGATGCTGTTATTAAACCCACAGGAACCCAGGTGGAACACACCAAGACATGGCCTGAGACATTATCAGTGACAATACCAGCTTGCAGAAACCCCATTTGCTTTAAAAATGAAGAAATGATGAAGCTGAAGCACCCAGGAGGCCTGAGCTCTCCAGGGAAGAGGAGATACCACTTTTGAAGGAGATCATGTGCCATGGACTCAGCAGCATCCAGAGGCTGACCCCAGCCAGGATACCGCCTGGCCCTGGCCTCTCCGGAGGCAAAACCCACATTGCTGCCTGCCTTGGTGCATGCAGGGATTACCCTCTCACTTTTCCCCAGCTGCACATCTGAGCAGTCCACAGAGCTTATCTGGACCACAGGCTGCCTCCCTGCCCACACCACACCACGTGGCTGTGCACAGTGTGCCAGCTCCAGGTCACATCCTGCAATATTACTGCAAAAGTCCCCCATGGCAGCAACACAAAGCACCTGAACCCAAGGGTGCTCTTCTCTGCAGATCAGGTCACAAATTTAGGGGGACAGCCAGAGAAGGGATAATTACCTGCAGCTAATTATTACAAAGTGACAATCTTGATGTAGGCTGCAAAGCAGTGCTATCTGAGAAGCACCAGGTGAGAAGAGCCTGGCTGGGATGTGGATTTGCAGGTCAGGGCTCAGCGTAGTCCCACAGCCCCAGCTCTGCCAGAGTCCAGGGTCTCCTAGGAAGGCATTCTGCAGAGCTGGATGTTCAGCTGGGGCCACAGGGGACTGCACTGCCCTGCAGTACCTAGGGACGGCAGAAGTTTTCCCTTTCCTATTTTGTTCCTCAGATGATTCAGACACATAGATGGGGAATTCTCCAGGAGGGAAAAAGGGAGAAAAACACATCCTGCCAATTGCAAAACAGCCAGAAAATTGAATCACATCCAAGGCTTCAAGCCCCAGATGCAATCCCACAGATAACCCAGTTTGAGCTCTACTACTATCAACTTACCACGAGGCAGTCATTTCCTGCAACTCTCAGGGAAATATCCCACTGTCCCTAATTACTCCTTCAGTTCACTGTCTCAAAGACGATCCATAATCAAACGCTGCTGGTTTCAGCCTTAGAAATGCACCTTTCCCATTTTCAGACACCTTCCCTCTCTCCCAGACCTCCTGACCCTGGGGCCCTGCCACCCTGCAGCAACCAGGCTCACATCCCTCCTGCAGCACACATCGGTGCAGCACTGGCAAACAAACGAACAGTGTGCTGTGGGAACCATGGGGCTGGAAAAAAAACCGTGTCAGCATACCTAGAATAAAAGCCTCCTGACAAACTAGGATTCTCATCATCAAAGGTTTTCTAGGCTCTGCGGCAACACAGAAAAATTCAGTCATAGCTAACTATGCCAACAACCCCGCAGAACATGAAGACAACATCCCTGCCCACAGCTGCTTGCCTGCCACGCACATGGTGGAAAGAAACTACACAGCTCTGCATGGTATTGTGAGGTTGTTGCTCAGGGCAGCCCTCCACAGGGACAAGACCTGCCGGGGAGAGCTGGAGCCGAGAAGCCACAGTGCAGGGAAGCGGCGGCAAGAGGCTGAGGTCTGTCCCTTCACTGGCAGAGGGGGACCCCCAGCGATCCCCAGGCCGGCAGCAGCCCGGTGCCGCTGCCTCGGAGCGCAGGAGGCTGTCAGCCCCACGTGGCGCATGGAGATTTGCGATCCCGGGATGCACCGCTCCCCTCGCTCCCCGCCGCTGCCGAGGCGCCGAGAGCTGCACGCTGGGACGCGTAGTCTCCGGAGACCGCGGCCCCGCCGCCGCCGGCCGCCTTGCTCCATGTTGCCTCCTAGGTGGAGCCCCGCAGCCCTGGCAGCCGGCCAGACGCTCGCTCCGGGAGGGGGAAAGAAGCTGGATAACTCCCGCTGCGAGCATCCAGGTGGCCTCGAAGGGGCAGCGTGTGCCCGCGGGCAAACCGTGACGCTGGGGTGCAGCGCCTGCCCCGAGGTCTGCACCGCTCAGATGCCCACGGAGAGGAGGGGCAGTGCGAGCACGGCGGGAACCTACTCAGTGCAGCTTACAAAGCACCTCTATTGCTTCTTCGAGCTGCCAGGGCAAGTTTCTGCCCTCCTGCTCAGGCAGAACTTTTCTCTCCTCAGTACTTGGTTAAGAGGGGACATGGGAGCGGCTGAAGGAGGGGCAGGCAGGCTGCCGGCAGCACTGGGGACAGAGCAAATGCAGTGATGGCTGGACTTGCATGGCTGCACTGGCAGCATGTGCTGCCACGGCTGTCAGGCCTCTGAACAACCAGTGCAGGATGGGGCCAAAACCCTAGGAAGCCAAAGGACAGGGTATGGTGAAACACACCTGCCTGGTGCTCCTGAAGGCATGAGGAACCCAGCCCCAGGGAAACCCTCTTACCCCAGCATCCCTGGTTACAACTCCACCCAAAACAACGGCAACCCACGGGGCAGCAAACCTCATTGCGGCAAGTGTCACAACCCACAAACACACACACACGGAGCAAACACCAGCAGGAGCACTCTGTCCCCAAATCACTCAGAGCACAGGAGGCTTCCAAGGGGGAGGGACAGGAGAACTGCTGTCCTGCTCTGCCACCACACAGTTCTTTAGGTTCGTATTGTTAATGCAGATGTCAAGCTCACGCCAGTGCAGAGCTGCAAGTACATGAAAGACAACATACTGAGAGAGACCACTCTGGGACAACCACTGCTGCCACCCTGCCAGCCATGGGACAGGGAAGGAGTCCTGGGGTTGGACTGGTCCATGTCACCCTCTGCTCCTGCATCTTGAGGGGCTGGGCAAGCTCAGGGCTGTCAGCTATCACTGTTCTCTGAAAAGAAGCTGAAAGAGGCTCCAGGTCCCCAGCCTGGGGCACCTTTGCTTCAAGAGAATTTCTGTGGCTTTTCACTGCTCTTTTGCTATTTCACATGGATTGTGATCTGTTCCTGGCGAGGGGAAAAGTCCCCACCACACAACAGCAAAACCTTTGTGTCACCAAACCTTCCAGTACCAGCCTGTTCCCCTTGGATCACAAGTTTTCCCTTCTGAAGCAACACAACTTATGTGTCATCCTGCTCAGCACTTTTGAGTCTTTAAGGGGTGCTCAGATCAAAAACCTGGGATTTCTACAGCATCAGGAGTGGAAAGACCACATTCAGTTCTACTTCAGTGAAAATCACAACTCCCCCACAATGAGAATACTCCAAAACCTAAGTCTTTAAAGAAGAAACAAGGACACTGGTATTTACCTATACTTGCAACTGAAGCAGTAAGAGCTGACACCTGACCACCACTGGAGGAGTTGCTGCAAAACAGCTCAGACAAGGTGCTACCGAAAGCATGTGGAGAACAACTGGGAAGACCCTGGGAAGGGGTGTTTGCTCTCACACCTGCCTGGCCCAGCCTCAAGCAGGCTCAGACCCTCCTGGAGAGAAGAAAGCAGGCGATGTTTCGCAGTGTGGGTTAAGTGCACGCTGTGTGCCCCAAGATGGTGACTCCCTGTTAGACCCCACAGCCTTGGAACCCTTTGCTCACACCTCACCCTGGGAGTGGCTGACACCTCTGTTTTTTGGCTCCTGTTGCGGCACTGGCTTTGGCTAGGGCTGGCAGTTGCTCAGCAGGTCCTTGCCACGATGCCTGGCTTCTGCCAGCCAAGGCTGCAGTGATGGGACTGGGGGCTGCCCAAGCCAAGGGAGCCCCAGCAGTGCTGTCCCAGGGTGCTTACCACCTATCCCGAGCGGGCGGGCTGGTAGGAACTGCTGGAGGCCAGCCACCCGAGATCAGGGCAGCCTACCCACAGCAGGCTGTGCCAAAGGGGCTCCAGAAAAACACCCTCCAAGTGAAGACACCACTCCACAGCCCTGGCATGCATGCTGACTCCTAAACTGGAGCTGCTGAGTCTTCCCCATTCCCAAAGATGCTTCGCTCACCCTCAGCCTGGTCCCCAGTTCTGGCTGGCCCAGGTCAAGTCGGTGCTTTGTCTACCAGGGAGGATGAGCCCCCTGTGCCCATTGCCCCCTGAGCCTGGACACCTGGCAAGGCAGCTTCTGAGAGAAGGTGCGTGGCCCTCATGTGTTTGCATCCCTTGGACCTTTTATTCCCTTTGAGGCAACCGTGGGAGGCTGGCGGGACCCTTTGAGCTGCAAGCAAGGATGAAGTTGCAGCAAGCAATGAGGTGCAGCGGGTGAGCAGCCCCCAGGGTCAGGCACTGGCCCCACAGATCTCATGACAGCGCACACAGGGGGACCGGGAGAGCGTGGGGCAGCTGTCAAGGGGCTTCGGCAAGGGAAGGAACCCGGAGAAGAACAAAGGGAGCTGCGGGCTGGGATGGAGCAGGGCACAGCAGGGCATGGGGGCCGCTGGCAGCACCCCACTGGGCTGAGGGTGCCGCTGCAAAAGCCAGCGCCTGGTGGATAGAAAGGGGAGCCAGGGGAGAGAGGGGACCACAGGCAGGGAGGGGGAGGACAGACAGGGGAGCTGGTGGGGAGGGAAGGAGCTGAGGCGCCAAGGATGCACAGAGCAGCTGGGGAGGGATGAGGGACAGAAGAACTGGGTAAGGATGGAGACGGGAGCCGAGGAGGGAGAGGGGAGCTGGGGACAGGGAGA
>VZTJ01002933.1:1668934-1679075 GCA_013397795.1 Orthonyx spaldingii | reverse complement strand
GGGCCCGCTCCCCCCGCACCGGCTCCCCCGCCCCGTGCCGCCCGGGGGCCCGCGGGACAGGGGTGACGCCCGAAAGGTGGTCCCCGGAGAGCTGTGTCCCCCACCTCGCCCGGCGGGGCGTACGGGCAGTCCTCGGGATGGAGATGCGGGAGCCGCGCGTCCCGCTGAGGAGCTCGGCACCAGCCGCGGCAAGGATTCTTTCCCTACTGCGAAAGTTTCAATAAAAATAGACCTTTTCCCTAGCTTGATTTCGGGGTGTCTGAAGTTTTTTCAGGATTTTTTTTTCTTTCTGAAACTTGTTTCCCTTTCCCCCAGTTTCGGATGAGAAAAGAAAAATACAACCGGTTTGTTCGGGAGGGGGGATGAAAAATAAAATATGCCAGTTTGCAATTGCCATCGGACCCCCAGGGTCTCCTTTCCTTGATAAAATTGCAACCTCTTCCAGTCAGGAGATTTTACAAAAATTTCCATTATGAAAATTTCCGTTATTAAAAAAAAATCCCATTTTCCCCATTCCCCTTCTGCCCCACATCTGCCCCTTGCAGCTCCTGCTCCTGCCCTGGCAAGTCAGACTGGCACAGACCTCTGCTGTCAGCCCAGCCGGCAAGCCCGTGGGTAGCAGGGATATGAGCCGGGACTTCAGAGCCCAGCCTGTGTCCCCAACAGCCCCCGACTCCGGGCAGCTCCGGGGAGCAGAGCAGGCTCAGCACGCACACACACACACGTGCTGGTACATCTCACCCTACACACGTGGGCTGCTGTTCACGCCGATGGGCTGGCATGCGCTTGCACGCCTTCCCAAAGCCTCCCGGCACAGCCCCGGCTGGGTGTTGCACCCATGCCTGGGGCACGCACACCCTCCCACATCCCCTGCTTGCAGGGCCAGGCCCGCACCTCATCCCCTCCCCAAGCCTTGGGGTAATGCAGGTACAACCAGTTGGGTCCTGCCAAGCACACTTGCCCCCCACCCCCACCCAACAGAACAGACATGGTGGGTGCAAAACCTCATCTATGAGGTTTTGGCGGTGTCCTCCTCTCTGTGCTTGTGCACTCCCAAAGCGCTGCACCTGAGGACTGGGGGCAGCCCCCTGCTCCCCAATCATATTGCTGTCTAGGACCAGCACTGAAGAGGGACAGGCAGCATTCTCTCACTCCTGTCCCCCACACTCATCGGCTGAGTGAGACTCCAACCCCATCCTGGTCCACATCGTATCATCATGATTTTCCCTTCATCTTGCAGGCTACTCTGCAGTATCACTTTCCACAGACACATGGCTAAATAGAGCAAAACTCTTTGTAAACCCCAGATCGACAGAGAGGAAAAAAAACTCACAGTAAACCTAAAAACCTCTGTGACACCCTGCTCTGTGAAAGGCACATGCAGCTGAAAGTACCCATGCTGTCAGTGGCTTGATAACTGGGTACAGGGATGCTGCAAGCGCCCCAACATGCTTCCCCTTCACTGCCTGTCCTCCTGCCAGCCCAAATCTTGTGGCACTGGGTGAGATGGGGCTGCAGCATGCTGACCCCCACTGTCATTAGGCCAAAAAAAGTGCCGGCTGCAACGCCGGTGACAGTTATGGGATGGCACAGCCCTTCTGGCCAAGACAAGCCATTAAACACAGTCTACCTGCACCCCACTCCCACTCCAAGGCTCAAAGATGCACAAGGTACAACCACCCACCCGCACTCAAACACCACGCTGCTCCTGCGAAATACCACAAAACAGGGAAAAAAGGGGCATTTATTCCTGTACTAGAGACTCCCGCCATGACCGGGGAGATCACAGAACAGCCCCCAGTGATCCCCAGGCCCCATGGCCTGGCCCAGTGTGTCCACAGCAAACATGCCTGGAGCACTGTATCCCGGGGCTCAGGGGCTCAGCAGCCCTCCGGGACTGCTCACGTGTCCCTGCTCAGCTCTGACGACAGCGCTGGACTGGTCCACGTGGCTGCAGCAGCCCCAGCTGTTTATGGTTATAGCCGAGTTAATAATTAAATAGATGCTGGATGGAGAGCAGAAGGGCTGGGATGCAGCTGGGAAGCGTGTGTGTGGCAGCAGCAGTGTGGGGGAGCCCCTTCCTCGCGATGTTCTCATGCCCACACTGCATGCAGGGCAGAGGGCTACCCAGTTTCTGTGGTAGGGCACTGCATCCTCCAGACCACAGCCTCCACTCTCCCCCGAGCAAGGGCCCCATGCCTGCTTGGTCTTCCCAAAGTCCAGCCCTGATTCAACACCCAGCGCAGGTCTCAGCCCGGGAAACGGGCAGCAGCTCAGGAGCAAGAGTGAGCACAGGGATACATCCCAGACAAATGGGTGGGAAGAGCCCGGTGGTAGCCACAGTTGCCAGGGGATGCCTAGGTCTCTTTGATCTCTGTGGCCATGGTTTGGTGTGTCCGCAGAGTGTGTGTGAGGGATCCCAGGCGAGCAGGGCAGGAGGCAGGGCATGCTCACACTGACGCCCGGCCAGGGCCCCAGCAAGCGCAGGCGTAGAGCTGGGACGTGGACACATGCTTACATAAAAAATAATAATAAAAATCTGCTAGCTCTGCAAACAGCACAGCCTGCACTGGGAGACAGACAGGCCCGGCACTTCCAAACCTCATGGACTTGTCCAAATAGCAGCCAGACTTGGGCACCATCTCACACACACAAGATGCAGCCTGCAGCAGTGGAGTACAGCATGCATCCTGGAGCCCCCCCTTTCCAGAACACAGCAGCCAACCCCCCAAATCCTACCATTCTACCACCTTTCAAACAGAAATATGCTTTGTTTCCCTGTTTCTCAAGGAAGGGCTTCTCTCCCCCCTAAAGCTATGCATGATCAGATCAAAAGGGAGTTCTAGGGCAGGAGGGGCCCCCTTTTTTGGCTGTAGAAGCCACAGCTCCATCTCTCCAGAGGAGGCTTGGGGGAGGCTGGAAACTACATGGTGAGTCATACCAGGCAGGCAGCAGATCCTGGGGGCTCCTGGGATTAACCCGTCAAAACCAGAACCACTTCCAGACACCCAGAGGCAGAAATAAAGCCCAGGAGCTGGGGAAAAGCTGCCAAGGCAGGCTGGGAAGTTACAGGGTCACAGCCTGAGCATCCTGCACAGGACAGAGAAATCAATCTGAGTATGTGAGCAGTGGGTAAGCAGTGGGTAAGCAGCAACCAAGTGCAGGCATTGGTGCCCATCCCCTCCAAAACAAGAGGAGGTGGAGAAAGGTTACAGTGGGGTGCAGAACCCCAGAGTGCATGAGGTTCATACGGGGTTTCTACCCTCACATCACGCCTTGTTCTGGCGTGGTGGGTCAGCCTCATCACTGCTGGGCTGCCCACAGGCTCCAAGGGAAAGGTGCAAGTCCACAAGCAAGCTTTGGTTTTTTTCCTGCTAGAAAGGGGTTTCCCCATGGCACCAGCACCAGAGGAATGCCCCACGGAGTTCCTGTGCTGTCCCTGAGGCATCACAATGCATGTCCTGCAAGAGCTCAGCCCCAGCATGGCCACCCACAGCAGTGAACCCCAGCTACTCTGCAGAAACCCAGGGACAGCCTGCCAGAGCCTGCAGGGTTTTAGGGCTGCTCCAGAGACTCCAGGTGGATTCTCTCATGTTACAAGAATTGTTCGTTTTACAGTCCCTTTCCTGGCCTGAGAACCCACAGCAGGAAGGGGGTGACATGCACCATGACTGCACAGCCCCTGCTCCTGCCCTCTGTCCGCCAAGAAAACCGTCTGCCCTCCAAGGGGCAGGCACTGCTGCTTCAAAGAGAAGCCAAAGCACAATCCTCAACACCCAGACCTGCAACTCCAGGAACTCAGCCCTGGGAGAGCACCCTGGCCCCTGGCCCACTGTTCCCCCTCCACTTCCTCCGCTCTGTCTCCCAAGCCACAGAAGATCCTTGGCATTCATAAGAGATTTACATACCAGGAGCTGCCACCTGCCAAAACCCCACCCACCAAGGCTGCCATCCCTCATGGTACCCACATGTCACTGTGCCCTCCCACGCTGGAAGCTCCCCTGGGAGAAGGTAAGGGACATCTTACAGGGCCATGGCTGTACATGGCTGACTCGAAGCAGGTAACTCTCCACCAGCTGGGCCCACCCCCTGCCACCCCCCACACGGTACTGCCGAATGCTCCGGAGCAGCTCTCCGAATATAGCAGCATCAAATAGCTCCATCAATAATGCATTGCTTCTGCTTCCTCTCACTGCCATGTTTTCGTTGCTAACATGCGTGTCCTTCCTGTTAGCGGCTGCCTCCTCCCCACCAGCTAGGCCAAGCAGGGACACAGCCTCGGTGGGATGGTGATGGCAGCTCCCACAGCTCCAGGTCCAATTCCTGCAGGGATCGACATAGAGCCCCATCTACTCCACTTGAGGGCAGCCTGGGGTTCTGGGGGGGAACCCTGCCACCGTCCAAGCCTCCCGCTGTGCACGCACTGGCAGCAGGCAGGGCGACTCGGCATGCCATGGCTGCCCAAAGGATTTGGCAGTGGCACCGAGCTGGGAGGAGCATAACAACATCTCCCCAGCCTCAGCAGGGAAATGCCCCTCCGCAAGGACTTTTGGCAGCCTGGCATTCCCCATACCCAGGCGGCACCCCCACTCCCAGCTCCATGCACCGCTGCACCACGTCAGGCTCCTCCAGCAGCTCTGCACTGCCATCCCCGGCAGGGAGAGAGCTCCTGCTGCCGTGCTCCTGCCTGCCCCTGCCCGCAGCTGCCCCGGGCTCACCCTGGGCCAGTCGGAGCAGGCAGGTCGGGGTGCCTGGACCTGCCCCATGCTCAGCAGAGCTGCATGCCTGTGATGCCACAAGCTGCTGTGGGCTCCCAGTGGGGAGGCAGGAGCTAGGGTGGGTAAAGGCTGGCACCCACCGCCCTGCAGCTACTCACAGCAGGCAGGAGCAACCCCTGTCCTGGAAGGGAGACCCCCAGGCCGCACAAGACCCTGGCTGGAGGAGGATGCATGTAGCAGAACAGAGGTTGGTGCAACTGGCTGCTGCAGAACAGTCCAGCATCCCAACACCACTGACATCCCAGCCTGGCTTGGGCTGCAAGCACTATGTCCAACCAGCTGGACTGTGCTGCAGAAACCTGGCTGCATACACAACACCTGTAGCTTGGTGAGTAGTAGAGGGGCTGAGGCTGCTGCTCCTGCAGAAAGCAGGGGCCCTCCCAACCCCTGCCTACCACCCTCTCACCACGGGGCCATCCTGGGGCACAGGAACTGTCACCTTGGTGCAGGGTAACCTCTGCTACCTGACTGTGGATTCCACAAAGCAGGGGCAGACAGAGACTCTGCAAAAGGCGGGCAGGAGCTATATCCCACAGGGCCCCCCCAAGGAAGCGGTGGCAGAGGGGTGCGGGCAGGGTGTTATCGGTTGCCCTGCGGGCAGGGTGGGTCAGGGCTGGACAGGGGCCAGCGCCTGTCACAGGGGAGATTACACCCTGGGTTTAACGTTCATCCCAATCCACGACCTGCCTGGGAGAGAAGGGGATGAGCCGCAATGGGAGGCCGGTCTGACAGCTTTGGGGGCTCCTGAGCCCCATGAGCATCCTTGCTCAAAAGGGACACCTAACAGCAATGCACAGCCCACTCTCACACACGCCAGGGAGCACACAGCAGTGAACCTCCCAAAAACCTGCCAGTATCATCCCTATTGCAACCCTGCCCAACAGAGACCCTGGGAGAGGGGCAGACTGCTGCCACTATTCCCGCTCCAGGTGGGGCCCAGTAGCCCCCTGGCAGCCCTGCCTGCTCCCCAGCACCCTCCCCCCGGCACTAGCAGGAAACCACAGCCACAGCCTGCGGGCAGCTGATAACGGTCACCCAGCCCCATCCTGCCTGCACCCCACCACCCACGGAGCCGTCCCCACGCCCACTGCTCCCCGGGCCCAGGGGTGCACCCACACCGTGCACAACGGCAGCCCCAGGGCCCAGTGTCACCCTGCACAGAGCTGGGGGCTCTTGCCGACGGTGTAGCTCGTGTCCCAAGACACACTGACAGTTGTTGTGCATGGGCACCACGCTCCCAAGTGTCCCGGCATGCTCCTGGCACACCAGGCAGACCCATGCCTCATGTGTTCTAGCAACATGGATATGGCGGGAGAATCCCAGAGCAGAATGGTGGAGGAGAGGGTGGCATGAAATCGAGTGATCTGACACAAAAGGGATGGGCAGGGGACAGGGGACACTTGAGCTGCTTGGGTTCCTGCCCTGCCTGGGGGCACACAGACACACGGCCAGTGCATTCCTGGCCACAAGCCCTGCCCCTGTGGGATGGCACCTCCCTGCTCCGGAGGTCCCATCCCACAGGGGCAGCCCCTCACTCCCCAGGGAGAAGCTTCCATAGCAGTTTGTGTTGAGCAGGTAACAACATTCCTGGAATAAACTTGGGACGCAGTGCAAATACACAGTGCTGAACTCACTGGTATGGCACTAACCCATCCATGATTCTCCAGGCAAATCCTGGGTGGGCTTGCACTGGCCCCAAGGAGCGCTGTGATGGTGCCTCACACCAACAACAGGACCCCTGAGGAATCCCCTCGCTGAGAACCAGACAGCCACAAACCCATCCCAACTTTGCCAGAGCGTGCCAGAAGCAGGCAGGCAATGCAGCACACATGGTACCTCCCAGCTGGGCATTTTGCTGCTGAGTGGGACAGGGAAATAACATGTTTCATCCAAACATCACTGGTAACATGAAAAAAAACTGGACGAGAGCATATGGATGTGCACAATGAGGCTTCGGGACCACTACTGCTCCCCTCGTCCCCAACGGGCCCAGGGGCATCCCACGGTGCCGGGCACCCCCGGGGGTGTTTGGGAGCCAGGGCCCGCACAGGTCGGGGCTGCCTGGCCCCCCCGCCGCGGCACTCAGCCTGCTCGCCGCCATCCCTCTCCCAGCGCATCTGTCGCAGAAGGCATGTGGCACAGCTCGGCCTCGTGACGGTGGGGGATGCACGGCGCCAGCTTGGCAGAAGGGAGGGATACGGCAATGGGCCGTGCCCTGGCCGGGCATGTCCATCCCGGCACCCAAAGTGTGTGGCTTGGGAAGCTCTCCCTCCTGCCAGAGGGGTCCACAGGCTGCTTCTCTGCAATGTGTCCCAGGGAAGGTGCTGACCTTGGGAAAGTTGCTTCCTTGCCATGAAGCTGGAGCCAGCCCTGCAGGGAGGGAGAACAGCTCCACTCCGCTTTGCTCCCTTCCTCCCCTTCTGCACTGACACCATCACTACATGGGGGTAAAATAATGATAATAATAGAAATAATTAAGAAAGGAAGTGCAGAGTATGCTGGGAGAGTGAGAGGCGCCTCCAGGGGTCAGGGCCCCGCTGGGGTCTGGATGCCAAGACCTGTCTGTTGGCCCTGCTCCAAGCAGCCCTGGGCACAGCACCACCGGCATCAGCACTGGGCAGCTGGTGCCCCAGCCTCTGCCACCTCCACTCCGAGCCCATTACGCTCTTGCTGCTCACCTCTCCACATCTGAGGTGGGGGCAAAGCCCCCCCCAGCCCTCCACTGGCCCCAACAGCTCCCTGCCATCCTTGAGCACAACAGTGCATCAGGTTCCCAGCTGAGCAGCCTCCCTGCTCCAAAGCTCTTGCAGAAGGGAAGAAAGGAGCAGGGAAACAGCTCTGGAGGGGTGCAAGAGGAGCTGCAGTGGGGCAGGATGCACCCCCGGGGATAGCAAGGAGTACATCACCCCTCTGGGAGGGCACAACTTGGAAGGGGGGCAGCCAAAACCCCCCCGGCAGCAGCTCCCAAGCAGGAAACTCCTCCAAGTTAATGCAGCCCTGAAGAGCAGCCTGGGCAGAGCGGCTCATTAAATGTTTCTGGCTGGCGGGAGGCCAGCGGCAGAGCTTGTTTTTTCTATATTCCGATAAACAGTCCAGGGAGGGGAAGGGGGAGGGGGGCGCAGGCTCTGGATGTGCCACCCAGCCCCGGCGGGGGAGCGGGGGAAGAGGCGGGGGGCACACGGACATTGCACGGCACCCGCGCGTCCTCCCTGCCCTGGGGCAGCGGGTAAGGGCGGCGTGGCGCGGACACAACACACGAAGCCATCCACAGGGACACTCCCAGGTGAGGGGTGACCCCACGGCTCCCCAGCACCGCACCGAGGGAGGACCCCCCCTCTCTGCGCCCACCAACATGCCGATGACATTCTCAGTGGCATGGGGCCAGCTCCTGGGGAATACAGCGGGGCCCCACCGCCGGCCGTCACTCGGCCTTCGCCCCGCCGAGGCGGGACCCCGCCAAGGCTGGGGGTGTCGGGAGGGGTGTCGTGCCCCCGGTGCGGGGTGCCTGCGGGGCGGGCGCTGTGCTCGCTCGGCCTGGCTCGCAGGGAGGTTCACGTGACTTTCTGCTTGAGGAAGCAGCGCTCTGGCAGCTTCCAGTGGGAGATGGAGGAGGAGGAGGAGGAGGAGGAGGAGGATGGGGGAAGGGGCCGCCTGCCTTCATAGAAACACGGCAGCGAGGCGCAGGCAGCGCAGGGGCGGGGGGCCGCGGCGCAGGGGCACCCCTTCCCTACCCCCGTGATCCAGCTGCATACCCTGGGGCAGAGGCGGCTGCGGGGGAGGCACGGGCACCGTATGCTGTCACAGCGCCCCACTGCCTCCAGCAGCCCCCCAGCATGCGGGTTCTGGCCTGGCAGGAGCCTCTCTCGGGACCACGGCGATGCTGCCACAGGAGCTGGGCTGTCCCTCCACAGGGTCCCCATGTGCCAGATGCCCAGGGAAATGGCAGAACCTCATCCTCAGGGCCCCCCAAACTTGGCTCCCCTTGTCTGGTGCCCAGACCTGGTCTTGGACAAGATTCCAGCAACCCTCCGAGACCCCTGCCCTGCCTCGTTCCTGTCACAGCAACGTTCTGCACGCAGCAGTAGGCGATGCAGCCAGGCCAGCTGCCCCAAACGTGCCCCCAAGCCCAGACGTCCAGATGAGGATCCCTGCGGCAGCACCCTCCCAGGTGCTGAGACCTCACCAACTCATCATGCCTCCTATGCAGTCCAGCAGCCTTGCTAGCCCACAGGCTCCGGAATCAGGACGAAGCTCTCCAGCAGACTCCCCACAATGGCAGTGGCGGGGGACATGCAGCACCCATGTCCACCAGCAGCATTGCCAAGCCTCTCCAGTGACACTAACACCCACGTGGGGAGCTGTGGCAGCCCACAGACCTATTGCCCTGGACACAGGGGTGCTTCGGGGTCACTCTTCACAGGGCCACCTGCATGCCTGCCCAATACCCCTGCAGCACCCTGCCTGTGGGGTCCCAGCTTCAGGCTGGTACTAGCATCCATGTGCTCTTGGGGCCCAGATCTCTCAGTCCAACAGATCTCAGCATCCATGCCTTGGGAACCCCAGCACCCATGCCATGGAGTCTCAGCCTCACAACCAGATCCCAGCAACCATGCCATGGGGTTCCAACACCAGTCAGACCCCAGCATCCATACTCTAGGGACTCCAGCCCTTCAGCTGGATTCCAGCAGTCCATACCATGGGGACCCCATTCTCATGGCTGGACCCGATAGCCACACCATAGTGACGAGGACCCACACCTGATTGCCACAGCTTGTCTGCCAGCACCATGGCCAAACCTCGGCACCTACAGTGAAAAGTCGCATGTGTGGTAGTTGGCTCCCAGCGGCCATGCCCCAGGAACCCAGCCCCATAACCAAACTCTAGCAGCAATACCATGCAGAGCCCAGCAGCAATGCCATGGAGACGCCAGCACCAACACCGTGAAGACCTCAGCCCCATAGCCAGATCCCAGCACCAACGCCATGCAGACCCAGAGACCAAGACCATGGAGACCCCAGCCCCATAGCTGGACTCCAGCACTAACACCATAGAGACCCCAGCATTAATGCCACGGAGACACCACTAAGCACCAACGCCATGGAGACCCCAACACCAATGCCATGGAGACACCAAGCACCAATGCCATAGAGACCCCAGCCCCGTAGCTGGAGATCCCAGCCCCAAAGCAGGACAGCAGCATCAATGCAGTGGGGATCCCAGCCCCACAGCCGAACCCCAGTGCCCATTCTTAGGGGACCCAGCCCCACAGCCAGACCCCAACACCAACACCATGGGACCCCAGCCCCATAGCCAGACCCCAGCCCCGACACCACCGGGGCCCTCACCCCGTAAGTGGCCCCAAG
>VZTJ01002933.1:1636076-1664800 GCA_013397795.1 Orthonyx spaldingii | reverse complement strand
GCGCCCTTTCTGTGGGTGGGGGAATGGGGTGCCCGGAGCTCTCCCGCCGGGGCGGGATGTCGGCGCGGGGAGATTCTGGGGCGGGGGGCCGCACTACGGCCACGGGACCCGGCGGGACGAGTGGCTTGGTGTCCCCTGCGGGAGGTGACACCCCGGCCTTGGGTAGTGGTGGCCAGGGCGATGCCACCCAAGTCATTCCTCCGCGCTCCCTCCATGCCGGCGCCGCCCTCTGCCACCCGCGGCCGCGGGGAGCCGGGGCTGGCACGGTTTGGGACACCGACAGCCGCCGGTTTCGATGGCAGGAGCTCTGGGGGCAGAACGTGACTCGCGTCGGGTCGAGGGAGGTTCCCCGAACCGTACCGGGGGCTTATCTACGGGACCGGGGCTTTATCCCGTAGCAGGAGGCTCCCGCGCCGGGGCAGGTGGGGGGCGCGGCGCTGCCGCTGTCACCGGCCCCGGTGAGCCCTGCCGGGGCTGGGCGGGGTGCGAGTACGCTGCTGTCCAGGAGGGGACCCGGGGGCACCTGCGCTCTGCGTTTGTCGGGATTTTTCGGGGGAAGCCCCAGGCTTCTGCATCCGCCAGGGTTCTGCTGCGTGGCCGAGGGGCTGCGGGAGAGACCGCTCCATCCCCAGCCCGGGCCAGAGGACGCCGACCCCGTCTCGCCCCTCCCCGACGCGGGCAGAGTGGGCTGTGTATGCGGGAAGAGAGGTGCGTTCCCGGCGGATGTTTTCCGAAAGCAGCAGAGGAATGCACGGAGCTGGCTGTGCCGCGCTGGCCGGGCGGAGCCCCCCGGCTGCCCGGGCTCTCCCCGCGCCCTTGCCGGCAGCTCCGGCGCTGTACGAGCGGCCTTGGCAGCCAGCCGGGGACCATGGCCGCCCTGTGCTCGGGGCGTAGCCGCAGCACGCCGGGCACACGTGTCACCAGCGGCCTGCGGGGGCCTCCGTTGTCCCTTCCGGGGACCAGAGCGGCGAGCGCAGTGCACCCTGCGCCTGGTGGGTGCCGCAAAAGCTGGTGGCCACGCTTAGGCTGTGACCATTGCAAGCAGTTAGCTCCAATCCCAGCACTCCGCGTGCCCAAAGCCCATTCCGGGGCTGTGGGCATCCTCCCTTCTCCCCGGCAGTGCTGGTTGCTTGGGCACAGCGTAGCCAGAGCCGAAGCCTGTCCTTGAACATTCCCGTGACCCTCTTCCCTGCTGCGCTGCTGTAAAGCAAACACAGGGAGCTGTGAAGGCACGGGGGTGTCGCCCTTCCCCTCCGGGTTAGGAGTGACAGGGGTCTCTGGCAGAGAGGAGAGCGGGCAGGGACACGGGAGCAGGCTAGGCTGGTTCATACCCCCGCCCCGACGCACAAGCGATGCTCAGGTGATGAGAGCTGCAGGAGGTGCCCGTCCCCAGGTGGATCAAAGGGAGTCCCGGGGGAACACAGCCCAGGCCGGTGACTCACGGCTGTGGGACTCCTTGTAGCAAGGCGCTGAGTCAAGGGAGTCGATGAATGCATGGGAGATTGCCCTCCCTCCCTCCCGGGCTGCCGGCAGGAGCCGCAGGAAGAGGCCATTTGAGTGGGAGGATTTTGCTTCCCTCGCTGCAAATGTCCAGCGCTGATCACAGCTG
This sequence comes from Orthonyx spaldingii, assembly GCA_013397795.1. NCBI lineage: Eukaryota > Metazoa > Chordata > Aves > Passeriformes > Orthonychidae > Orthonyx > Orthonyx spaldingii. Next base: position 1,663,191 of record VZTJ01002933.1, on the reverse strand, counting down.
GAAATCTCTTATTACATGCATTCTTTGGGGAGGGCCAGCCCTGTGGCCAGATGGGCAGGGCTGTGCAGCCCTGGGGTGTCCCCCGGATCCTTTTCCATCAGCAGGCAGGGGTCAGATGGTCCCCGCGTCCCTGGGCTGCTGATGCTCCGTCCTGCTGGCTCCTCCGGTGGCCCGGGTGCCTCTGCCTGCCGGTCACCACTGACTCAGGGTTGCACGCTGGGGCTGGGCCTGTGAGCCTGGATGTCCTCCCAGTATCTGTGTGAGGATTGGCCGGGAATCGCAGCCAGGCTGTGCCTCGAGGGCTGCCAGCAGGCTCTGCGACGCGCTCTGACCGGCAGCCAGCACCGGCAAGGGAGGGGGCTGGAGATGCTGGGCGGTAAAACTGCTCTAAAACTGCTCCATAGCCTGATCTGCCTGGTGGGGTGGAGTGGCGTCCTGGTGTCACCGATGGGATCCACTTCCAGGCAGAGGGCCCTGGGAGAGGCTGCTTTGGGCTGCCAAGCTGCCTGCTGAGCCCCAAACCACTGCAGACTCCTGGTCTTTAAGGCTGCTGTGTCACAGACTGGGGGAGTTTGGAATAGGTAGCTTTGGGGCATTGCTGTGGGTGTCCTGGCTTTGATTCCCAGCCTGGTCTTGAGGTGCCTGTGTTCTGGGGTTGCACAGGGCTCCTGGCTGTGCTCTGGCCAGAGGTGCTTGCTCTGTCTTACTGAAGCAAGTCTCTGAAGAGCCCCAGGGACCAGGGGTTTGGGCATGAGGCTTTGGTGCTGTCGGATTTTAGAAACACCTATTTAGTGGAATGCTTGCTGTCTCTCTGGTGTAGTTTGCTGCTTGCTGGAAGAGGATTTCAAAGTATTGGCAGGTTCTGTATAGGGACAAGATACATTTTGTTCTGCATGGGCACAGGCTCATGCAAGTTGTGGTGCCTACATGAAACACAGGTGAGCCGCATCAGATGTGCATCCCCCAAGGTTCAGCCATATTCTCGTGGTGCTGGTGCTGCTCCAGGGGGAGGAAAATGGCTGGCAGCCTGCTCCTGGCTAGCTTTAGGAGGGAGGTGTACTCTCCCAGGGCTCTGTCCTTGGTGCCCTTATCTTCCCAGCCTCCATTATCTCTGTACCTAAGCCCATCTACAAACAGGAATCCGCATCCTGTCTCGTGCCGGTAACACGCCTGTGCTGCTGCTGTGCTCCATATGTCCTGTGGCTCTGCTCAAGTGGGGGCTGCAGCCCCTGCCCTCGCCCAGCACCTGGCTGTTCCTGGCCATCCTGCAGCATGGCTGTGTGGCACCTTAGAGTGTGGTGCACATACTTTTCTGAAGTTACTCAGAATTACCCAAGCATCCCTGGAGGTGGCTGGGGCACCGGAAAGGATGTGGGGTTGGGAATTTGAAGGAGGAAGAGTAACAAAGCTGGTTTGGTCCTGGATTGCAAGTACAGGCCGTGTCCTCTTGTAGCCTACAGCAGAAGTGTTGGGCTAGGGCTCTGGCAGCGGTAGCTGGCTGCACCCCTGTTGCTGACTCCTGCACTTTTGTTACGAATTTCGTAATGGTTTTGGGCTTCTCTGAAGCGCCAACAGCCGGAATTGGAGGAGCGCGTGACAGTCCATGAGGTGGCGGGAGCCTGCCTGTCCCCTCCCTGTCCACCTGCACAAGTGTGTGGTGCTGGGCAGAGCCTGGGGTTTTATCCATTCATCTTTCCCAGTCATGCAGCTGCAGAGTGAACCAGGCAGAAATTTTTGGTGTGGAGGCATCCCAGGTAATCGGAAGGGTCTTGGGCTGAAAGCAGCATAGGGCTTTGTGTTGTGGACTCTTCTGAAAGCAAGGGGGAGGGTCCCCTGTGCCACCTTCTGACCTGCAGCTGTGTCCCACCTGCTTACCCTGCGTGTTAGGAGTGCTGGGGGAGCCTGGCATAGGCTGTCAGGAGCCCATGTGTGCTGTGAAGAAATCAGTGCTGGTAGTGGGGCTGTGCAAAGTGTTTACCTGGTTCCCCACACTCCTCGACAGTGCTTTTCCCTCGAGGAGGATGACCTGAACTTAACATCGTTGGATGCAGAAACCATCTTAGAAGCTGAAGAGATCCTGGGGACAATGCAGAACTATCTGGACTCCTCTGTGATCTCCATCATTGAGGACCTTTCTCTGAGCGAGGTGGGAGCTCACACACAGATGTGGCATGTGGCAGCCGGCCTGGTCCTGGCTGTGGCATGGGTGGGGGTGGTGGCAGTGTCCTCCATGTCCAGGTCATGTGGCTGTATCCCATCACGCTCTGAGACCGTCCCTACCCTTGCAGCAGAGCAAGGCCTGCCTGGATGCACAGAATGAGCTGTCCCTGCTAACTGCCATCACAGAGATCCTGGACAGCACGGATGATGAGACTCTGTCCCCCTTTGACACTATCATGGATGCAGAGCTGCTGACCTCACCTCGTGAGCGGGAGAATCCCTCGGTGAGCTGGGGGGCAGATCCAGCCTGATCCCAGAGCCCATGGGAGGATGCTCAGACAGGGCTCTGCTAGGTCCTAGCAGAAGGGCACCCTGAAGTAGCACCTTGGTCCCCAGTACCCTGAGATGTACCCTCATGATGGTCCCAATGTGAGAGAAGGGCTCTGGCGGCCATGCATTTGCCTTGGGTCTTTGTGTAGAGCCAGAGATGTGCCAGAGGCTTTGGGGAGCAGCATGTCCCCAATGGGAGCTGCGTGCACTGTGGGTGAACCAGGGCTGTTTGCTCTTGGGCTCGGTGGGGTGAAGTGCGTGGGCACTGTGGGGCTGGGAGTGGCCTGTCCCCTCCAGCAGCATAGACGTGCCACTGTCTCATCTTCTGTCCATTTTTCCAGTTTCAGAAGTTTCTCACCTTATCCCGCCCGTTGCTGGAGTGCAAAAGCCCTACCCTGGAACAGCCTAAGGCTCTCAGGCCTCTCAGCAGCAGCAGCAGCAGCAGTGTCTCCGTGGTTGGGAAGGTGAGCAGCTGAGCCAGGGAAGCTGAAGCAGCAGTGTTGGGGTGGTGCTGGGATAACTGTCCCTGCTGCAGGCCCCAGCCTTTCCTCCTGGCACAGGCATCCCTTCCTAGAAGCGATGCTTTTGCGAGGCACCAGTGGCAGTGGGAGCAGGGTCTGCCTCAGGTGGTGGGCACCAGGCACTGGGGATGCTCCTGTAGAAATGGTGGGTTTCCAACTCTGTTGTGTCTTACTGGGCAGGTCAAACTTTTTGTCTGCCATGGGGCTTTGCTGTAGAGTTGCAGCAGACCCACAGTTGTCTGTCCTGGGGGAGTGCTGGTAAAAGCCCAGGAACTGATGTTTGCTGTGGTCCCCCTTCCCAGACTGACACAGACCTGGCCTGGGACCGTGCTGCTCATGGCCTTGAGGACCCAGTGCTGCCAAAGAAGCAAGTCTATAGCACCCCGAGGGTGGAGCGGAAGGTGGGCTGGCACCGAGCCCGAGAGCAGCCCCTGCCGCAGCGCAGTGATGGGGAGGAAGAAGAGGAGGAGGCTGCCTTGAGCCTGGAGCTGGACAGTAGAATGGAGGTTGTGGATTTCTGTGTGAGCGAGGCTGGGGCAGCACTGGAAGAGCGTGAAGACCCCTGCATCATCAACACAGGGGATGTATCCCTGAGTGAGCTGGTGAAGTCCATGCACCCCTACTGCCTGCCCACCTTCACTGTGTGCCTGGACCCTGACACTGAACCTGTGGCCAAGGAACTTCTGAGCAGTCCTGTCTTGTTGGAAATTGTGCCTGGCGAGGGAGAGAGTGTGGAGATCCCTGTGGTCCTGCAGCCCTTGAATCCCAGCTCCCCTGACCTGCAGCCCCAGCTCCTAGGAGCAGAACAGAGTACCAGGGAGTCAATCCCAGAAGATCGAGGAGAGCTGCCAGGAGCTCCAACCCAGGAAAATGGAGTGGAAGAGGAGGAAGAAAAACTGCCTGGGAAGGAGCCTTCATGTACTACCCCAGATGGCACCTCCCCACCAGAGACAGCAGCACCTGGAGCCTTGGGTCCCAACAGCAGCTCCTGGCACAGCACTGAGGCCCCAGCAGGTAGAAAACGTGAATGCTCTGAGAAGGGACGAGGCCGTGAGAGAGCGAGGAAGAGTCGGAAAAAGAAAGCAGAGGAGGACCAAAGCAAGCAGGCCAGGCCTGGCAGGGGCTGTGTAGCCCACGGGCTCCGTTCCACTGGCTCTGCACAGCCCCATGTCCAGCCAGCCATCAGCCGGCAGCGGGCAGCGTGTCCCTCTGCTCAGGTCTCAGACTTCCTGGCACAGCAGCTGGAACGAGCCCGGAAGGAGGGGCAGATGGAACTGCATGCTGAGCGGGCACCGCGGCCCCGGGGCAGGCCTCGGAGCACAGCAGGGGCCTTGCTGCCCAAGAAAGGGAAGCAGGAGCTGCAGAAGGAGCCAGCACCAGAAACGGTGAGCGTGGCCATGGAGAAGAACAAGACTCTGGTGCCCGTGGAGAAGACTGCACCAAGCGTGGAGGGGCAGCCAGCAGCTGCATGTCCCAGCCTGACAGACCAGGCTGAGGGCCAGGGAGATGCACAGCCATCTGCTGAACAGAGCAGTGGGGTCTCGGAGCAAGGTGTGGGGCTGGAGCCTGCCCAGAGCCTGGCAGCAGCAGAACCGGCTGAGGGCCTGCCTAAGGAAGCCAAACCCAAGGCCCTGAGCCTGCGCGAGTACCGCATCCGCATGCTGCACCGTCAGCCCAGCATGGGTGGCAGCCAGGAAGGCAAGAAGCAAGTGGCCAGCAAGTGGCCCAGTGTCCCTGAGCCTCCGACAGAGCTGGCAGAGATCCCCTGCCTGGTGTCACCCGTGCGCTCTGCCACCGAGGCAGACGGTGCTCAGAAGGGACCAGACAAACCCACCAGCCCTGCTGCTGTCCCTCCTCCTGCCGGCAAAGCTGCTGCTGCTCTGACTTCAGCCCCAGCACCTGCCACGGCCCCACCACCCCCATCGACACCAATGCCTTTTGTCGCACCAAACGTGCCCCCAGCCGCTGGGGTGGCCCCCACCGGGATGCCGCCAGCCTCTGCCGGTGCTTATGCCCTTTACCCACCAGTGCCTTCCTGGCCCTGCTTCAGCCCGCAGCCCATGGGCTGCCATGGTTTGCCCCCACCACCCAGTGCCAGCTCCTCCAGTACTTTTCACATGGTGCCTGGCCTCCCGCCTCCAGCCATGGCCTGGCCCCCTCCACCTGTACCACCCCCACCTCTATTTGGCCCAGGTGGCCCCTATACCCCAGTGGGGTGGGCACCACCATCCTACTGGCCAGGAATCCCCATGCCGCCTCCGGTGCCTTCCCTGGCGTACAGGGACCCCGGAGCAGCAGTGCAGGCCGCCACCACCTTCCCGGCTGGCAACCACCCTGGCACAGCCCTCCTGCATGGGCAGCCTCCTGCCACCCCTATGCTCAGCTGCCCGGAGCCACCAGCCTTCCCTGCCCAGCCGCCCGCTGCCCCAGCCAGTGAGATGGGGGCTGCAGGTGGCCCAGCCAGGCCAGGGGCTGGCAGGGTGTCAGACCCTAGGAGGCAGGCACGGCTGGCAGGAGAGAGCTCTCTCCCCAAGGCCCCTCCAGCTCCAGCCCCAGCCCAGCCGCTGCCAGCCCCCTCAGCTGCCACTGCCCAGCCCAGCAGGGTACTTCCTGCACTGCCAGTCCCCCAGGCTGTTCCCACCCAGCCTCTGGAGGAGCCCCAAGCTGCAACTCCCAACCAGCTCCCAAAGGTCCCCCCAGCTGCTGTCTGCTGCCCAGCAGAGGTGTCTCCTGCCCCTATTGGGGAGTCCCCTGGTACCCACGCCACAGAGAAGACTGCAGGACCAGGCAAAGAGGCAGAGGAGAAAGCCCAGCTGGAGCCCAAGGCAGCTGCTGGGCAGGAGTTGCCTGGCCAAAAATCCACCTCTCAGGTTGTGGCACCACCACTGAAACTAGGTCGACAGAGCAGCCTTCCCACCAAGGCACCCACTGTGCAGCCATGGAGGCACCAGCCGCTCCTCAGCCCAGCCCAGCCAAGCGACAGCAGCAAGGACATCGTGCAAGCCTTCATCAGTGAGATTGGTGAGTGGGAGGGCTGCGGGACACTGGGTTGAGTGTCACCAGCCAGCCAGGCTGTGGTGCTGCCGGCAACCTGGGTAGCAGGACCGGTTCCTGGCACTTCTGGGAGTGAGGATGGCAAAGCTATGCCCACAGGCTTGCAGTCTCTTCCAAGTGCTCTGCTAGGATGTTGCCTCCAGTGGATGGTCTGGGCTGGCTGTTCTGAAACTACTCCCTTCTGGGACTGCAGGGCTGGGTTCTCCTGTCCTTGCAGGAGACAGAGCTGCTGCAGGCTATGTCACTGCTTCTCTTCCCCAGTGCTTGCCCCACCGTCCACGGAGGCTGATGCAGGGGGAGAATGGGGCCGGGGTGCATCACTGTGGTGCTGGGAGAAATCTAGCTGATCTGACTTGCTGTGCTTTCTCTCTGGCCCAGGGATTGAAGCCACCGACCTGTCCAGCCTACTGGAGCAGTTTGAGAAATCTGAAGGTGCGGATCTGGCGTGCCATCCCCCACAGGGCTCCTTCCATGCCATGCTGGCCTCCTTGGGCTGTCCATGCTCCCTGTGGCAGGGTGGTAGTGGGAGGGCTCGTGGTGCCTGTGGGCTCATGTTACCCTGCTCAGGTGTTTTGTCCTGGGGTTGTCTCTGCCTCCATCTCCTTGGCCTGTGGAAATGTCTGGGGGTCCCCAGGGCAACCAAGGGGGTGGTGAAAAGTCTGTGAAGGAAAGAGATGTGCAGCTCCTATCTTCAGGGATCTGGGTTTCAGGTGCTGTGAAACCTCTTCTGAGCTGTTACTGGGGTGCTCTGTGTCCCCTGTCCTTCAGCCTCACTTGTTGCCACTCTCACCTACCTGTTCTCTTTCCAGCCAAGAAGGAAGAAACTCCTGTACAACCTCCGGAGGACAGGCAGCTGACGGGGAGCTCTGGGTGCGTACCAAGACCTTGGCAGCTGATGCCCAGTGCAGAGCCCAGCAGAACAGGGCACAGGGCAGCTTTCAGTCCTGGCAGAGTTTGAAGTGTGCTGGGGCTGTGTCCATTGGCCCAGGAGGGGCTGAGCTTGTTGCTGGACTGGAACAGAGCTGGCACTGAGGGGGGAAAACTGGGAGAAGCAATGATGGGCATGACCAGGCTGTGCAAGTTTTATCCTTGCAGCTCCCTTGGATCCTCTGTCCTCATGAGCTGGCCAGTGGGGCAGATTTAGTGGGTGCCCCAGGTGTGGGGAGTGGGACTGGGCTTTGCCTGCTGTGTTTGACAAAGCTCCTTTCCCGTTCTCAGGCCTGAGACTCAGCACGATGTACCAACACAGCAGGAGAAGAAGGTCCCAGATGGCCTGCAGGCTTCTGAGCTGGCCAATGTGGCAGGTAATGAACACTTGGGGCGAGGCAGGGGATTCTGCCATGTCCTGGCAGGGCTGTTGTGTGTCAGGGGGATGCCCTGGAGGTTGAGGGGTCCTGGAACATGAGGGAGCCCCGGCTGGGTGGGTTGCAGCAAAGGGCTGTTCTTGTAAGCATTCTGGTGCTCTCCCAGGCCTCACACCTCCAGCGACACCTCCCCACCAGCTCTGGAAGCCTTTACCTGCTGTCTCACTGCTGGCCAAGGCCAAGTCACCTGGGTCCATACCCCAGGAAGGGCCCCAGAAGACGACCAAGCTGATGAAAGCCAAGCCACTGCCCCCAAACAAGAACCAGATGAAGAGCACGGTGCCAGCCCCTGGTGGCACAGCCCCCAGCCATGTGTGCTCGGGAGACCATGACTACTGCATCCTGGGTATGCCACGGCCGGAGAGCAGCAACATCCCTGGCACACAGCCCCCTGCCGAGGGTGGCTCCCGCTGGAATGTCAAACACCACCGGGACATCACTATCAAACCCATCTCCTCCTTAACCAAACGGACGCTGGACCAACCTGAGCCCACCCCACCAGCCCCTGACACCACCACGGGGCACAGCCAGGAGCCCCTGGGGATGTCCTGCCTCGCTCCCCTGGATTATCGGACTACCCTCCCCAACAAGGCCACCACTGGGTGCAGCAGTCCCCCCACCTCAGTGCTCCTGTCTCCAGCTGCATCTCCGTGCTGGGACCAGGAGGTGCAGACTCCCAGTGCCCAGCCCACCCATGCTGCTGCCAAGAGGTCCCTGCGCTGCTACCGCAGACCCCAGGACTCACCCAGCCCCTCTGCCAACAGCTGGAGGGCCGGCCGGAGCCGTGCCAGCCGTTCTTTCAGCTCCAGTTCAGATGGGGCGAGTGAGTCCTCGTCTTCATCCTCGTCCTCCCGATCCCGGTCACGGTCACTCTCCCCACCCCCGAAGCGGTGGCGAAGGTAAGCAGTGGATTGTTGCTTGCTCTCGGGGCAGTTGTCCGGTGCCTTGTCTTTCGCAGGTGCCCAGACACATCTTTATGGTCCTACTAGATGGCTGGATTTGATCTTTTTGTCCTTGTGGCCCTTCTGAAGAGATGCTTGGCTCACAGAGGCTGGGGGAGCTGCAGCAACACCCTGCCCATCCGTGTCTGGCTGAAGCCCACACCTGGGCCCATGCGCCTGCAAAGCCACCACTGAGCCAGGCTTCCTTACTCCTTCGGGAACACCCAATCTGTGTTACAAGTCCTTGGCTGCATCTTTGCTTTTGGATGCTTTTTCTGGGATATTATGGCAGGTGTTTGTATTTGTGCTGTGAGGCTGCTGCAGCACTTGCTGTAGAAATGAGAGGAGCCACAGTAGAGCTCTCCAGGGAGCTGCTGGAGGCAAGCAGGGAAAAGCCTGTCTGGCTTAGCTGCCTCAGGGCCTCCCTGTTCTCCTTATGGAGGTGGCTCTGTAGGAAAGTGGGACACTTTGGTCTCTGTAGGATGCATTCCTTTCGGAGTCCTTGTGCGTCTGAGCGATGTGCAGCCTCTCCCAGCTGGGCTGGGAGGCACTGGAGCTGGTGACGGGTTTCTCTTTCTGTCATTCTCTCGGTGTTCAGTCAGTTCTGGAGATGTCCCTGGGCACGAGGGGCCTGTCCAACCAAGACCCCTCCATCGGTAACCAGTAATGCAGAGGCTGGAGCCTGGAAAGGGCAGGTGTATAAGTGCCATGTTCCATGCTTGGGGACAGCCAAGCAACATGTCTAGCTTGGCTTTCCAGCAAATCAGCTGGCCTTGTGCTGGAAAATGACCCATGTACTGTGCCATCCTGACTTGCTGTCCTCCAGGAGAACATGTGGCAGAGGCAGTCAACATGCCCTGCCAGGGTTGGGTTTGCCCATGGCAGGGACCACCTATGGCCAACATGTCTGGAGAGAGACTGTGCTTCTGGCTGGAGGCAGCATAGCTTAATCCCAGAGGTGTTTGGGTCCTACTGTCCTTAAGCTTTCCCTAGCCCTGCCAGGGAAGCTCTTGCAGTCTCCTTTCACATGGCTGTTGAGCGTCACATGGATGCAATGTCTCCAGTGTTGTCCTGTGCATCGTGTTGGGCTCAGCACAGAAGTCCTGGCCCTTCTGGGCTCTCCCAGGCGCAGCCTTGTGTTTCACAGTTCCTCCATGTCTATTTCTTGCTCTTCAGAAGCTGTGCCTCCTGTGAGCCTGCTCCCTTTTCTCTGTGGCGTGGGGAGCCAAGTGGACCAACATTTCTGTAGTGTTGTTACTGCCCTGGCAATCTTGGGCAGAGGCTTCCCCATCCTGGGGATGAGTCCTGTCTGAGTGGGATGCTGGATACCATGGGGACAACAGAGGTCTTTTTCTACTTTGGAGCTTCATGATGAACAAAGGGAGGGCTCAACTCTGTCTCTTCTTCCCCCAGGTACCGCTCAAGATGTTCGCACAGCTCCTCCTCTCGCTCCAGCTGTGGGTCATGTGGCAGGTCCCGGGACAGGTCCTCATCCTCATCATCAACGTCCTCCTACTCATCCAGGTCCACGTCCCGCAGCCAGTCCCGCTCCCCCTCACCCCGCAGGAGAAGTAACAGGTGGAGAAGGTGAGCATGGCCACCCTTCAGGGGTGTGAGCTCTCCCCAGCCCATCTCCCAGCCTCCTGTGAAGGAGGGATGGACCCACTCCTTCAAGATCTCCCTTGTATTTGGAATCACTCTTCTGGCACCCCCATGATTCCATAGCTCATGCGTCTGCTTTCTGCCCTGACAGGTACAGTTATGACGCACAGGACCACTACCAAAGGCAGAGGATCCTCCAGAAGGAACGTGCAATAGTGAGTGATGGAGGGCTGGAAATCTGGGTCTGGAAATTTGGGGGTCCACAGCCCCTCTGTCATTGCGCCCACGGGGGTGCAGCCTTGCCAGCAGCATTGCTGGGAGACCCTGGCCAAGGCAGTGTGGTGGGTGGCCATGCAGGGAGGGTGCTCTGTGCCAGAGACCCTGCTCATGGATGGGGCATCCCTGCCTGCAGGAGGAGCGGCGAGTTGTGTTCATCGGCAAGATCCCCAGCAGGATGACACGGTCAGAGCTGCGGCACCGCTTCTCTGTGTTCGGGGACATCGAGGAGTGTACCCTGCATTTCCGCTCCGAGGGGTAAGAGCTGTGGGGAGCTGGGTCAGTCCCTTCCCAGGGATGACTCCTCTTGGCCCTTTTCCCATTACTCAAGGGGATGGTGCAGACTAATGCGGGACAAACATAACCATGTCTGCTGGTCTCCTCCGGTGTCAGGGATAACTATGGCTTTGTCACCTACCGCTATGCTGAGGAAGCCTTTGCTGCCATCGAGAGTGGTCACAAACTGCGGCGCCCAGACGAGCAGCCCTTTGACCTGTGCTTTGGTGGCCGCAGGCAGTTCTGTAGGAGGAACTACGCCGACTTGGGTGAGTTGTGCAGCCTCCAAGTTGGGGGATTAGCACCTTGGGTCCTTCTCTCCTTTCCAGAAGTGTAGGAGTGCCCATCCTTGGGGTCAGTCAGGGTTGGCAGCAGAGCCACATCCAGGAACGGTCCTTGAAGGGAGGTTGAACAGGGGTTCACTGTCTCTCCAGCACTGTGATGGAGGCTGGCCCAACTCTGGGTCTAGAGGCTGGCATGTGAAACAAGACAAGAAAAAGTTTGCTGTGGGAATGGCCAAAACTGTGCCAATGTTTCCTTGGGCTCCAGACAGCCTCTCCCCATCTCTTCCAGATTCAAACCGGGAGGATTTCGACCCAGCTCCCGTCAAGAGCAAGTTTGATTCCCTGGACTTCGACACTCTGCTGCGACAGGCACAGCGCAGCCTGCGGAGGTAGCGGCAGCCAAGGCGGAGCACCAGCCCCCACTTTTATACTCAAATACAAAAGGCAAAAAAAGTATGGAAAGAGAGATGAGGTTTTTAATAAAAAGAAAAAGGAAAAAAAGAAATTTGTTTTATAACCAGTATTTAAGGAGGACGGGTCATTGGCGTTCAACTGGAGTGGTCCAGGCAAGGGGCAGCCCTGGGCTTGCCCCAGACATATAATAAATGCGGATGCCCAAACAGCAGCACTGCCTTGTCTCCTCCTTTGTGTGGGCTATTCCGCGGTGTGGGCTCAGGCTGTGACCCCTCAGGACCCCAGGGACTCTGCTGTGGTATGGCCCCATGAAATGTTGCACAGGTCATGGACTGGGTACAGGAGTGGGATGTCTGGGGAGAGTGGGGTAGGACTGAGGTCACCGAGTGTATGACTGTCACTGTGGCAGCCTGCACTGGCCCGGCACAGGGTGACTCCTCCCTGAGGACCCCTCTGACCATCTCTGGGCTCTGCTGGCTACAGACTTTGGTACCCCGAGCTGTTTCGGGGCCACCTGCGCCTCCCGCGATGGCCACGCGGGGGCAGTGCGCGATCCGCCACCAGCGCTCCGGCAGCAGCTGGGAACGGCTGCAGCCCTCGGCCGGCGCTCGGGCACGGCTCTGCTCGCTCCGGGCCCCCTGCCCTGCCTGCCTGTCCCTTCCGAGCCTGCGCCTTGGCTTTGCTCCGGCTCGCCACAAGGAGAGGGGTGACGTCTCATCTCTGGGTTTCCCCCGAGGGAGAGGTGTTTGTGTGACTGGAGAGAGATTACAGCTGTCTGCAGTGGGAGGGTGCTCGGCAGGAAAGGATGGACAGTGGCAGGGAGGGAGGGAGGGATGGATGATGCCTGTCTGGGCCATCTCAGTGCATTGCAGCTCATGGAGGAGAAAAGTGATTGCAGGCACCCTGCAAGGGAGCATGCTTGGGCCTGCTGCCAAGCATCTTTCCTGCATCCTGCTCTTGTGCTGGCAGTCAGAGACAAGCCCTGGCTTGGACTGCTCCTGGGCTGGGACAAGCTTGGGGCTCCCTTGCAGGTGGCAGTGCTGACTGGGAACCCTGAGGTGGCATTGAGTACCCTGGCTTCAGGACTGAGACAGGCTTGGGCAGGGTGCAGTGGTGCCCATTTGGGCCCCCTCTTGGCACACCCTGGGTTAGGGAAGCCTGCAGTTGCCAAACTGGGCAGTGCAGAGCTGGGAGGGTATGGAGGGAAGCGATGGGCAGGGGATGGATCCCCGTGCCACTCCCAGGGTTCCTCATGGTGCTTGGGGTGGGAGGGGGCTGGTCAAAGTCCCTTCAGATCCCTGACTTGATTGAGGCAGCACCCACTCCAATGGTGTGAGAGCAGGGAGGGGAATAGGGGCAATAAAGCCAGGGTGGGGGGGTTCAGCCAAGCTGATGCTGATGTTGCCACCTGGATCATGTTCAAGGCTCTGAGCCCTTTGTGGTTATGCCTGGGTGTATTGCAGCAATTTTATGGTCTGGCACTGTGGCTGGAGCCTACCTCTTCCCTCGCTGCTCCCCTAGGTGGAGAGAGGTGCTTGTGCTCCTGCCTGCACACTGGGTGACTTGTGCTGCTCCACCGCTCAGCCCAGGGAGGCCTCCGCAATACCCGGGGACATGGGGTAGAGTGAGGCTGCCTGCAGGTGGGCCCTGAACGAGCTCCCACCCTGTTCTCTCCAGCTTGGCCCTGGACTTTGCACAAGGGAGGGTCCAAGGAGGCAGCTGCAGGCATGGGTGTAGCGGGATAGGGGGAGGCAGACAGGGAGCTGTTAATCAGTAATGCAGTTCTTCCAGGGACATTGAAGGATGGGGTGACAGCCAGAGCCCAGTGGGCTCTTGTGGGGAGCATGTGTCCCCCTTTCTATGAGTTCATGCAAAGCCCTGTGGCTGCAGCACACCTGCAGCCCCACTCTGGCCCAGAGCTGCTGGGCCAATAGTGGTGCTGACCAGCATCTCCCTGGTCTCAGAGCTGCCACAGTAGCACTGAGGGCATATGGATCCAAGCAAGTGTTACAGGGAGAGCGTCTGTTAAACCAGCTGCGAAAACACTCTCAAGCTGTTGGGTGATTCAGGCCTGAGGAAGGGCTTGTGTGCCTTAGAGCTGGGCTTGTTTCTACAAACACTTCAGGTGATCTGAATGTTTCTTTACAGCCTTTCCTTGAAACTGTGGTGCAGCTGAAGAGGCAGGCAGGAGTGGGGAGTGTTACAGGCAAGGTGGAGCTGGTCACGGGGGGTGTCTGCTGTCAGCAACCCGGGGAACCCCTGGGGTTATGCTATTCCATGGACCTTAGGGGTATGCATTTGGGCAGCCCTGTGAGCATGGCATCACCCCAAACGTGTGCTGCCGCCTGTTGCATGAACAAGGCTGTGTCCTTGTGTTCCTAGGGCTGGGCTGCACATGGTCCCCTCTCCTTGCACTGCTCCTGAGGGTGAGGAAAGGCAGGGGGTGTGAAAGTGGTTGTGTTACCAAAAGAATTAACACCCTGCTGTTGTGCCCTATAAATCTTCTGAGTGTTAGAAGTTGGCTTTATTCTCCCGTGTTACTGTTTAATGGTTTCCGTTAGCAATAACCTGTCCCTGTGTTCTTGGTTATTGATTTAAGGTTTGTTGTTGAGGGTGTGAGAGTTGCAGAAATGTGTTTTCCTGCCACTCAGCTGGTGGTAAAGGCACTGTTCCAAAGAGGAGGCAGGAGTGTGGAAAGCAGTGCACAGCCAGCTCTCTGGAAGCATGGATGTTGGCAGGAGCTGTCTAGAGAAAACTGGGGACAGTGGCAAGAAGCAGCACTTGGAGGACATGCCTCACCCTGGCAGGCAAGCCAGAGGTGAGGAGCAGAGCTGAGGCTTTGTAGGAACCTCAGTTCTCTTGGAAACAAATCCACTTCACCATAGGATAGCCAACCTTCCTCCTGCAAGCAGCAGCATCCTGTGCTGCCTGTGTGAGTGGCTCTGCCCCGAGGTGCAGCAGCCCATGGCTGGGAACCACACAGAAGGTGTTTTCCAGGAGGTCACTAAGCAGAGCTGGGGTTTTCACTCTATTTCTCTTCAAGGCACTCTTCAAGGCACTCTTTCCCCTTCTATTCCTGCTACAGACTCCAATCTCCAGCAGCTGTCCCTTCCTGCACCAGGCCCTGCTATCTATGGTCTTCTTCTGGAACAAATCTCCAAGGGACTGATGCTGATTTCACATCTTCCTTTTCCCTTTCCCTTTTCATTCTCTCTTGCGTTAGTATGTTATGAACATGATCTCCAAGCTAAAAAGCAGCTAGAAGGGCATCCAGATTGGACTTCCATAGCGGGTCACATGAGGGGCTTGTGCTCTATGCAGAAGCTGGCTTGGACCCCACATGCAGAAGGCAGTGTGGCAGCAGGAGAGCCTGACAGCAGCACTCCTTGCGCACCTCTGCCCGGGGCTGAAGGATGCACAGCCCTTGTCCTCATTGCTTTGCAGAGCTCAGCATTCCCTCAGCAACAGGAGAGTCCCTTGTCCTGAGGAAAGGTTATTCTGGGACCATGGAGCTGGTGCTGCCAGGTGCGGAGCACACGCATTGCTTTGAGGTGGGTGTGGTTTCTCACACTTAGGATATTCACAGTTAAGATGTTCAGCATACTCATCCTGAAGGCTGACAGGGACCCCTGCGGGCAGAGGTGCCAGGCAGAAATCTGGCTATGGTTCTTGCTGTTGACACCCATTCCAGTCCCTGGGACCAACAGTGCTTGAGATTCAGACTTACTCAGCACACCCAAGGGCTCAGAGCTCCTGACCCAAAGCAGAGGTGGCTGCTGTGGCATGTCTGTGCTGCCCCAGTCTGGGTTCCCTCCAGCGGGAGCCTCACAGGGGCACTCAGCTCCAGGATGCCTGCTGAGAGTGGCTATGGCAGTCTGGTGCTGGGATTGCTGCAGGTTGGCTCAGAGGAGCCCCAGAGAGCTGAGAGAGGTACTCATCCCACTTTGGCATGCAGCACCTGCAGGTTTGGGGCTCCCTCACTCTCACTGCAACTTCTCTGCTCTCTTACACAGCACTCATCCCAAATCCCTGCCTGGCTGCAAGTAAGCCCTAGAGGCCAGACAGTGGTTGTGTGTCCTTTAAATCTGTGCTTGTACAGCTGAGAGCCTGGGTTAATGCCCCTGTTCCCTCTTACAGCTACTGCTGCAGTTGCTGTGTGTGCTTGTGTTTGCATTGGGGCAGAGCCCTCCAGGGTCACCGTGTGGTCCAGTGTCTGCAGCTGGGGTAAACATGCAATGAATATCCTGGTGGTGTCTCTGCTCTGGACACCTGCTCCACTCACCCCACAAACCAGGTACTGCAAGCACTTTCAGATTCCTCTCAGAAAAAAACCTGCACCTGTAACATGCTACAGGAAGCAGGCAGGGAGATTAAGGGACCATTGGTCTGCAGCTTGGCAATGGCAGAGAATTCATGAAAAAAAATTGCATAGGCGCTAGAAAATAGATGTGAACTTGGGGAAGTAAAAACCCGAAGTGAAGCAAAACAAAACAAAAAGGCCCCAACCGAAACCAAACAAAAAATGCAACCGCAATTTTTCTGTCAATCCAGGAAAATTCCCTCCTGACCCTAATCTGGCAATAGCATTAAGCCTAATGTGTGAGCAGACCTCCGGGACTGTAATGCTAGGAGCACCAATGCGTGAGACCTAGAGCTTGCCTTTAGTTTCCCAAAGGAAGGAAAACCTCAGCTCCTTTAGAAGCAAATTTAGAGGGAAATTGGTTATTCTTCATCATCACAATGACCAGCAGAAACCCAGAAGCCTGGGGTAAAGCAACACCTTCTCCAAACAACGTTAGCACTTCTGACTCCTCGGCCAGCCAGGATCTGTATCCCAGGCTGAACTGCCCATTTCCAGAGCTCCTTCACTTACAAATTAATGGAGGGAATTCTATCAAACTGTGTGTTAAATTGATCTAGGTTTTTCTGCCTCATTACCCTTCTTGGAAGGCTGGTCCAGAACATCAATCCTGGCAGGGGTATAAACTCTCTAATTCACCATCTAAATATATTAAATATTTTTTGCCATTATTGAACACCTTACATATTTTCTTACATTTTTTATTTACAATTTTCTTTCAGTGGTTCTTCAGAAAAGCATCTGTCGACTTTCAGCCCCTGTCTGCCCAGAACAAACCAAACTCTTTTAGTAGATTCCTAATCAGCTTGTGTTTGTTTGTCTCAGCATCCAAATAGCTTTTCTCTGTGCAGTGGAAATTTATCCTTCCTGGTGTAGAGCTGCAAGGATATTCTGGAGGAAGTCTTACAATGCCTTGCACAATGGCAATAATGTTTCTGTCTCTGCTAAAAATAACTTACCTGATGCATCCTAGCATACTGCCATTCCTTTTTCACAGAAGCATCACGCTGCTGCTTCATATTCATCCTTCAGTGCAGTAAGGTCTTTTTATTCCTTCAGAGCCTTCATTTCATCAGTTTATAGCAAATGTCCTTGCTGCTGGTCCCCAAGTGTTTAATCTGCCCTTTCTGCCATTAAATTTCACCCTACTTCCCCCATCCCCTGACAAGGTCAAGGTCCCCTTCTTCTCCTATGAGCAACTACTACTCTCAGCACTTGAAATACCTCCCAACCCTCTGCTGCCTCTGCATTTTGGGAGCTCGCACTTGGCTCTTCTGAAATTTCCAATGGATTTACTAGCCTGAATTTATTCTTAGAATATGTGGTTAATATCTGTCCTGCAGCCTGGTCATCCTTGTGTTTGATGCAGCCTGGACAGATTCTCCTGTATCTCCTCTCCAACCTTGGGACCAATCTTCACCCTTATCAGCAGTTTCTCCTTGTTTGTAGTGCATCATCCTTAACTCTGAACTGAGTGCCTTAGTCTAAGAAACTGGCAGCCTCATCTAAGGGATTATTTCTGTTGTGCTGTTCCTATTTTGTTAGGTGTCTCCTCACTCCCCGTGTTCCCCTCATCACCTTTACTGAAACAGAGTTAAACCCACTTTTGGGGTTTGATTGCAGCTGGTTTGTGTCTCCTCTCCCCTCATCTCTCTCTTTGCAGCTCTGCATTTGGTGTCTGCTCCTCCCTGCAGGTCTGTTCCCTGACTGATGGAGCAGGCTCACCATTCACTGAAGCCATGTCTGAAATGATGTTGTGTTTTACATTACACTGAATTGATATGGAAATTTGCTTTCTGTCTTGTCAGAGGATATCTGAGCACTGCTATTCTGGCACTGTTCACCGCCTGGCATTCACTGTGAAATTAAAGACTCCTATAATTGCACAGTTCCTACTCCTTATTCATCTTGTAGCCTTGAAGACAGCACAGTTTATTCTCAAGGCTACATCTGGTATGTGTGCGCGTAGCCAGCCTCTGAGAATAACTCTGCAGGGTCCTTTCTACCACCCTTTCACACACCTCCTCAGGACATATCTTATCCATGTCATCCCCTTTCATGTCCTTACAATAACTTGATTTACTAGCAGTGCTTCACAACTTCCTGCTCTCCTCCTACCGACCAGGTGCTGCCAGCCAGCTTCCACCCCTGCTTGTTTCTGCGGCTTTGTTCCAGGTGGCACCCTCTGCCTGTGCCAAGCCTTCCAATGCATGCTGGGATGCACTGTCCTCTGGCTCAACACCTTTCCAGGATGCCAATAGACTGGCTTGCCTGATGTGGCCACAGCAAATGGCAAAATGTGGGGAAGAAGCCTACAAAATTAGTAGCACATGCTGTCACAAAATCTGAGGAGAAAAAACTTGTACTGGGAATGGATGAGGGAGATAAAAGACATGATGTTTCCAGTTTAACCTCAAAAGATTCTGGTTAGGTGGCAACAGAGCCTTAGCAGATAATGCTGGTAGGACAAATGGATTTAACACCTCTCAGCCTAATCCAAGGGAGACCCACAAGTCCATGTGAAAATGCTAAACGAGGTAAATTGAGTGTGACTGGAAGGCTTAGTCAATGGGTGAGTTACAAGGTTGTGAAATCGTGTATGATATCAATATAGCATACAAGCTGTGTTCCCAGGTGAACTGGTGAGTATTAGAAACTGCATCTTCAAATACCATATTTTTAGAGGCAGGAAGTATGTAGAGAAGTAGCAGAAAATACACTTTCTCAGTTACCAGGAGACAGTTGGAGCTTCTCCCTAAGTAAAGCAGCTCTCCTTCAAGTACCTGGGGGTAAAGTGATTCCTGAATCCCACTCATTCACTAGAGCAATGCTGCATAAGCTCAGGAAACAGGACTTTACCAGCTCTAGCCATGCAGCCCAGAGCAGACATGCTTGATAGTGTCATTCAAATGGCCTGGAGCACGATATCTATGGTTCATTAAAGGACTTGTGAAGTGCAGAAAGAACATTGACAGTGTGGTGCAATGACGATGTGGAGACCAGCAATGTCTGTGTATCAAAATTTCCAAGACCTGGGATTGCACTTAACATGTAGGCAAAGCACTCAATTTGTTATAAAAATGCACATTAAGTGAATTAGAGATGATCATAATGTTTGGGGAAACACCTGGTACAATGAATGAGGAACTACTTCAGGCTAAATTTGGGGTTTTATAGGCTTTGAAGCCTGGCTAAGGGACAGTTAGACCTCACTGTGGTCCATTTTCACTAGTGGACAAGAGTGAGTTCTACTTACAATCTCATGTGAGTGAAGAGACTTGCAGGATGTATCTGCTCATGAATTGTAACTGCCACTGGAGAAAAATTAATAAATCAGACTCCTCCGGATGCTGGTGGAGGCAGACTTCAGAGAAGGCAATGCTATTAATGGCCTGGATGAAAGGAATAGGTCAGAGCAGGACAGGATCTCTGGAGTGCCAATAGCAACCAGGGAAAGAGGGGAGAGCAGTCAACACCACTTACTGCTATGGACAGCTGTTCTCTTAATCCCCATCTCTATCAACATCTCTAAACATCTCCATGTGATAGCAAGGTTGGTGAACCAGAAACCCCTCCCAGATCCACAAGCTGGGCTCAGTTTTGTCTTTGTTTTCTCTCTCTCCTGGTGCTTTGACTAGTGGCTAATTCCTCAGACCTCGGTGCTTCCCATTTGACTATTCACTTTGGAGCTATCTATTAATGAAATGTGTGTAAGTTAACAGGGACTGAAACCTAGGCTAGGACCCTCAACCACCACCTTATTATTTCAGCAATATTTCCCTCAGCATGCTGGAAGCCACATGTTGGAATGAGGCAATTACAAGGCTGGACTCAAGCTTCAGTAGAAATTTTATATATACCCATTGCTTTAAAACCACTGCTAAAAAATGTTAGGATGTGCACAATTGTGCTTGGTGACAGTAGCCTCTAGTCAAGGTCATTTTTCTGCATTGTTCTTTCCTCAAAGCTCGCTGTTGGACCCCTGAGTCCCTGTAGGCTTCCCCCTACTGTGTAAAACATGTCTTTATTAGTAATCTTCATGTTTTTAGAAAGCTGCTCTTTGAAAATTAATTTGGCTAGCTTAAATGTGTTGGGTTGTGGGGTTTCATTATTTATTTATTGAACTTGGCAGAATTTGGGATTTTCTGTATTTCTTCTTTGGCCGTACTTACTCTTTTTGAAAGATTTTTTTTTTTTTTGCTTCTAAATGTCATCTTTGTTCTACTGATTAACCATGCCAGACTTGGGGTTATTTATTATTTTAGGTTGTTGTTAGAATACTTTGAGTGATGCCATATTTAAAGCTTTAAATGGAGGGTCTCAATGTCATTGCAAGCATTTGTCCTTTCACCAGCTAGTGAAAAATTCTTGTTAATTACTCTGCTGACTTCTACACTTATTCCCTTTGGAAGGAGAATATGCTCATCTCCCTTTTAAGTTACATTGCACTGCAGTGTACTTTTCTGTTGTTTTTTCCTCTCCTGCCATAATATTGGATTTGAGCACACTGTGTTCGTAAAGACAAGGTGACTCTTCATTATTACATTTCAAACTTCCTCCTATGTACTACTTGTGGCTAAATCAAGAGTTCCTCCTCTGCTTGGCTCCTCTAAGTGGTCATTCTAAGAAATATCCATTTATGAGGGCTAAAAATGCAGTCTTTGCATCATTCTTTGACATGGTGTCTACCTAGTCTGTATGGGGGTAATAAATGTCTCCCATTATCATTATGCTTTCTCCCCTGACAACCTCTTAAAGTCCTCCAGCTGCTTTTCATTCCACTATCCTAATCAGGTGGTCAATACTGTATTCTCAGTATCACTTAGGCACATGTCAATGCATGATTTTTCTCTAGTAGTTTAAACAACATTCCAGGTGTGCTTTTTTCCCCCTCTTTCTTTTCTTTTCTTTTTGGAACCTGATCAAACTCTCTGCTACTAGCCTGATTCATTTTCTGTGGCTTCACATCTTGAGCTGCTATTCTGGCAATAATTTTCCTACTGAAATGAGACAACACCTTATGTTGGCTTGGGTGGATTTTTTGTTTTGTTTCTTTTATTCTTGTTGTTGCTTTTTAAAAATAAAATTCACATGTTTGATGTCTAGCTCTGGGTTTTCTGCCACGAAAATATCTTCTTTCACCAGCTGTTTTTTTTCAATTTGCTGAATGTACGTTTGTAACCTGAAAGAAAACTTTTATCACCTTGAAGAAGGGCAGAGATATTTTCTCTCTGCATGCAGTCCCTCATCTCTTCTTTAATGCAAGAAGCATTTAATGGTCGTTGCTTGTAAAGATCAGCTTACTGTGTATGAAGACACTCAGCTTTTTCATACCCATACTGTTCTTCTCAGGGTGATGAGTATGGTGACCATTCCCTAATTTCCTAAATCTCCATTCACAAACTTGCAGAGCATTTGCCACTTTTCACTACTTGATTATGAGAGCCAGCATAAGCAGAACATAGTACACTGTATCAAAAAAGTCGGTGGTTTCATATCTGAAAGGCTCTAAAGTTCTTGATTGTCTTGATTGGCTCACTTGTCACTAAGCCTCCAGCATTTCCCTCATGCCTTCACAGTGACCACAAACATGTTTAACATTGAGCAGCATTTTGAGTGTGGCTGTCAGTGCAGGACATGAACATCTGAAGCCATTTTGAGTGCTGCCTTCATTTTTGTAGTGTATATATATAGAGAGAGAGGTTTAATGATGAGCAACTTAAAATTTTCAAACTCTTTGCATCCTTCATTTTGAGGACACTGCACCTCTCAGGTTGCTGATGTGGAAAGTTTGTAAGGTACAACTGCTTGTTCCACTTGCTTGTCTCTTAGGATGCACCAAGCCTTCCTCGGAGTTACTTGCATGCTTGGTTGAATTAATGTTTATTGTTGCCTGTTTCTAGAGCATTTACAGTTTTGGCCAAGCTCCTTAATGAGCTGAGACACACAAAGATGCTGTTGTCTGCTAATCACTCTGCTAAGAGCTTTGGAACTGTACTGCGATTTGCCACCATTCTTGTACATTTCATAGAATCAGATCAAAGTTGATTAAGTTCCTATGAATTTCCTGACAGTCAGCAGTGGCACAGACAAAAAACAGCTGATGGTGTTCCCTTAAGTGGGGAAAAGCGGAACCCAGCAGTTATCTGTTCCTTTGGCAGCAACATGGCTCATCCATCATGCACATGTATGATCAGCAGTGCTGCCTCACACGGATGTGTCACACTGAGAATAAACGCCTCGTGTGTGCCAGGGATAGTGGCACTGGAGCACAGCATGCAGAGCATGACAACTGTCCCAAGTCAAACAAGTTGCAGACCACTTGGCTGTTCCAGCTCTACCCTGGTTTCAGGTGAATGTTTCCTCATCCCCTAGAAACAGTTATAAACTGACCTAGTGCTCACCTTGCTGCATCACCCTTGCTTTTATTACGAAGGTGATCTTTTTTAGTCAATTTATTCAACCATTCAGCTTTCCTGTTCCTTTAATGGGGATAAACTCCCTGCTGTAAACCCCTGATCATTCCCATCTACCTTACAAATGTATTTGCTTTCTATTTATATTAATATTACAATTTCTGACAATGCATTGTCTTGTGCACTGAAATCCATCCTAAACTTAATGAATATCTCTCTGCTTTCAGACTGATAGTCTGTCCATCTCTAGTGAAGCTGCTATTGCATGTGACAATAAACCCCTCTGCAAAAGGGATAAAATTGCTTCCCTCTTCATCCATCCTGCACACACTCCACAGTGCTTCTCAGCAGTGTAAATCACAGTGTTTCCCTTCCCACTATCTGTGGATCGCTGTACGTGTCGCTCTGTGCTGTTGTCAATGGCCTCTTGTCTGCCAGTCTCATCTCCTGCAGGATGTACGGTTGTATTCACTGTGTCAAAACATGGCCCACAAACTTTGCTTGGATGGAGTGACTCTTGCTGCTCAGCAAATGCTGAATACATTGTCGGAGGTTAATTTTGTGTCTCTTCCCACTGACTTGGGTAGACTTTCCAAAGTGCAGTGTTCCTTTTGCTGGACAGTCTCCTTGGCCTGTGATCAGTCATGGCCTCCTCCATGATGTCACTTTCTGCCTTGGTAGGTTTTATTTCAGTGGAGTCTCACACACATTTGTGTGAGCTCCTCCCTGCAATGGGCATGGCACAAGCATTTGGACTTGGCCTTGCATTACTTGGACTATGTAATCCAGTTTGCTGCAGGGAATAATCCTGTCCTGGAGAGAAGACTGAAGGGTTAGTATCTCTCTCTCTCATTGCTATAAATCACTTAACAAAGGCAATACCTTGGAATTATGCCACATTCCTTGGAAGGCACGTTTCTCCTTAACTTTCAGTGAGGTCTCATTTGTTGCTCTACTTGATGGGATGTAGTCTGTGTTTGCTTCTGCTTGGCTGGGGCTTCTCGGAGGACTGGGTCACTCCATTCAAAAGCTTGCAGAGTCTGGATAGAAGCAGAGTTTGTGTGATACCATAAATACATTTTGCTGATGATGGGCAGAGGGTTAAAAAATTGAGTTTGAGCCTTTTTCTTTCTTGTCTTTGTTCATCCTTGTGGTTCAGTTCTTCCTTGCTGAGACTGTGGTACCTCACATTTCCACTGAACAGATATCTTTTTCACCTTTCTATGCATCCCACACTATCTCTCCACAGCAGGAGCTCTGCCTAATCTGAGTGCTCTCCAGCACATGAGGTGTTACTCTAGGAGAAATCCCAAACTCCTGGTCTGGAGCACACGACAAGCGCTGACTGAAGCCAAGGAAGCTACAACACATCCACAGATTCTTTTGTACCCTGTCTCCGAGAGGTCCATAACTGATCTGTACCTTTGTGTGCACTTGGCAGCATGCTGCTGCCTGGAGCAGATTGACAGAAAAGGTTTTGCTGAAACAGCCACTTAAGAAAGAGGATAGTCAAAGGCTGCTTGTGCAAGTCTCACTTTACTGCAGCTGGCCCATTTCACTCAGACATCTGCTGATCTGATGGAGAAGGTGCCATGTTCAGAATGGGGTTGCCTTGAACACCAGTCACACAGGAACCAGGCTGTGGCAAATCAGCAATTTACAGTCCATCCCCTTCTTCCATTTCTGTGTGTTCCTCCTGTAGGACCACGGAAACAGGCAATTAATGGGGCAAGGGGCAAATCATGCTTCCACTGAGTCCCATAAAGGGCATGTGATTCTACAGGGTCATTTTTAACTCTCACTGCTTCCCTGTCTCTGGCATCTCTGGGGCAGTAATGATATTGGGTGTGGTGCAAGGCTGTGTGAGAAGACAGGTTTCTGGTCAAATGTCTTTCTGAGTATTTTCTGTTCTTATGGCAAAACAGATGTTGGAGAGACTTGCTGTAGGATCTGCTTTGAAAGTCTTACCTCTGAGATGCCAGGCCCTGCTCGGTGTTAAGTGAAATTGTCTGCAGCTCATTAACATCAAAGCATTTTCTCCACTGGTCTGGGCGGCTCAGTAGTAACCAGTTCTCCACCAAGCTTTGCCTGCAAACAATTAACATCAAAGGGGAGCCACTGTGAAACGGGGAAAACAACACTCCAACTGCAGCAAGTCTCATGGCTCATGGGAAATGGGGAGAGGCCACAGCTGTGTCCCAGCTAGAGAGTTTGTGCTGAGATGTTTGCAGGAGCAAGTACAGGAGTGGCTTCTGGGGCCTGCTGATGGTCCTGGCCAGGAAAATGGTGGATCCACTTTGGTTTGAACAAACCTGCCTGATTGAGTTGGTAGCAGCATGGTTTATCAAACTTGGTCCAGCCTAATTTCAGGATTAAGTCAGATCTGCCCACTGCCTCAGTAGTTTTATGATTGCTTACTTAGCTGTCACTCTCGATGAGAGTCTTGAGGCCAGTCCCACTGTTCTTTACTCCCTTTTTCTTCATCTCCCTGAACACAAAAGCTTTAGCTTGTGATTCCAGATGCTGCTGCTCTTCTATAAAGTGGACCTTGGCCCTTTGTTTGCTCCTCTCCACAGAAGGCCTGTGGTATTAAACCATTTTTTAGATTACAGGACTGTTGCCTTTCTCTAGCTCTCAAACAGTTTCTCCTCCTTTTTGTACCGGATCTTCCGGTTCGTGTCTGCCTCATCCTCTTCCTCCCTGCTTTGGCGGTAGGTAAGAAATCCAAATTGTTGGTATTTATCATGCTAACAGTCTGTGATTAGCGCTGGGGAGAGCAACGTGTTATGGAAAATGAATTAATTTTGATATGGGTCCCAGTCAGGAATCAGATGCTTTATAGTAGGTTCAACACCAACGCAGGGTAGAACCATGGGGCTGTCTCAAAGAGTTTGCTATCTAAACATCAGTCTAAGAACAGAGGATTGCAAAAAAAACCCCCAAACTGGAACTCTCTAATAATTAGTGCCGGGAGTCCACCCACTGTTCTAGCTGCCGTGCAGACTGCAGACCGACGTTACCTGCAGGAGTTTAGAGTATTCACGTTGCAATCCCTTTGTTTAGATTATCTGCCTCTCAGGGAACACATACTTCTGTGATTAGTACCGTGCCTAGCAGACTTACAAACTCAGGCTCTAGTGAGAGGTAACTCCCTTTGAGCTGAAAGGCGATTCCCCATGTCAGGATATGAAGACCCTAATGACTCATCACTTTGAAAAGGGGGTGGAACAAAGACCAGGATATCGCCAACAATTGGAATGAGATCCAGCTAAGGGGATCATTCCTGAGCAGGGGTGCCCAAGGAGCTTTCCCACTCTTTGTGGCACAGAAATTCTCCATAGGTCATGCTTTCCTTCTTTTTCACTGCTAATGGCTTTCAAACCAGGACTGGGATTCCCCAAACCTGTCTGCTTTATCCATGAAAACAAGCTTCATCTTGCTCTCCTCACACAGAAGCTCCATCTTAAAATGTGTTTTTGCCTCTTGCTACCCTGGTTGCTGTCTGCTCTGGGAAGTTCCACCTCCTACAGCAAGAAACCATCCTCTGACTTCCTCCACGAGCGCATTAAGAGCCAATCAGTAATCTGTCCTTATACTACCACTGGCCTTTAGATAGCTCTGGTCCACCTTTTCCCCACTGCAGCTGCCCTGGTAGATTGCCAAAGCAAGCACACCTTGGGTTTGCATTCCTTTTGCTGGACTAGCCAAACTGAGCTGTACTGATCTCCTTTTGCAGGACAGGTTCATTGCTCTCCTACCTGCCTGCACCAAGTGCCTCTTGGAGTTCCCTTTGAACAGGACAGGTGGCTTACTGCAGCTGCAACAGCACCTGAACTGCAACTCAAACAGTTCTTTCTCCACAGGAAACACCTTATCTGGGACATCCTAATACTGCAGCTGCATTTGACCAGCCAACTTTGCACAGGATTTGAGCTCTACACCTTTCTAACTCCCTAATCATGTGTGACTGGGCAAGGTGAGGGTAATTGCTCTGGTGGTTAGGGTGGGAAAATAAAAGCTCACGGACCTTCGTTTCTGGCCTTATGGTAAGGTCTAGAGTAAGACATTTCACCTTCCAGTCCTATCCCCTGAGCTTGAAAGAAGCTGGTGCCAATGTTCCTGTCCTCCTGAACAGGCACCAGGCAGTGCCATGTCTTCCCTACTGTCAATGCATTCCCTGCCTGCAGTCAGAACTGGTGTTACTGCATCACCAGTGCCCTTACAACATCTGAGCTCACCTGGAGGGAAAGCTTTGTGCTTGTGGTGCAAGGCTGCAGCACAGGAGGTGGCTGAGTCATGGAGCTGTCACTGCGGGACCTCCTGGCCACTGCAGGCATATGCCTGTCCTTTGCATCATGGCCACTAACAGACCCGGGGGTTTTATCACTACGCCGTGGAGCAGATGAGGAGATTTCATCTCCTCCTGATGGAAAACTATGTGGCCCCTTCAGGGTTGGAATGTCTCCTCAAGGAAGAATTACAGCTACTGGGCACAGTGACCCCTCAGGAGTGGGATGTCCGCTCATGACACAACGACCCCTCAGAAGTGGGATGTCCTCTCAGGATACAGTGTACCCTGAAGGGTGGGATGTCCCCTCATGACACAATGACCCCTCAGCGGTGGGATGTTCCCTTAGGGATGGGATGTGTCCTCAGGACACAACGACCTCGCAGCATATGATGACCTCTCAGAGGTGGGATGTCCTCGCAGGGGTGGGATGTACCCTCGGGACACGGTAACCCCTCATGGTTGGCATGTTCCCTCAGGGGTGGGATGTGCCGTCAGGACACGGTGACCCCTCAGGACTGGGATGTCCCCTCAGGACACCGTGTACCCTGAGTGGTGGGATGTGCCCTCAGGACATGGTGACCCCTCCCGGGTGGCATGTCCCCTCAGGACATGATGACCTCTCATGACACGATGCACCCTCAGGGGTGGGATGTGTCCTCACGGGCAGCCTGTCCCCTCAGGACACAGTGATCTCTCAGCACACCATAACCCCTCAGGACGTTCTCGCTCCCTCACGACAGGCTCCGGGATTGCACAGCGTCCCCTAGCGGACGGGCGCGGCGGCGCCGCACGTGCGAGCCGCGGGCGGGCGGGCGGCGCATGCGCG
>VZTJ01002933.1:1483946-1635415 GCA_013397795.1 Orthonyx spaldingii | reverse complement strand
GGGAGGCGGAAAGTTGTGGATCGCGGTGCCGGATTGACGCCGTGAATCCGGAGCGGGGCTGCGGCGTTAAAAGGATGTGTGATTGCTTTTCTGTTTCTCCCCCCACCTCCTTTTTTTCCCCCCTCCTCTCCGCGCGTTTCTTGTTGGGTAGGCTCTTTGCAATCGAATGTTTGGGGTTTTGAAAAAGAAGTCCCTTTAATCTCGAGTAACTTTTTCCATTCAAAAGACACATTTTGCCCTTTTCTCTTTCCCTAGTAAGAAATTGAGACCTTTTCGATGGGTCCCAACATTCGCATAAATGTCAGCTCTAGGCCAATAATTCAGTGTGTGTCTCCAAAGAAAAAAGGTTTGAGAACAGTAGACTGTGAACTTGCAGAGTAATCTTAAAAATCCCTGTCTAGAACATTGGTGTGTTTCATCCTGTTTGGCCTCCTGTTTCTGATTGAGCACAAATCCTCGTTTTATTTTTAAATATGCAAATATGGCCATAATCTGCCAGTGACTGCTCAGCATAGGTAATCTGTAATAACAGTCACAGATTCACTTTAGTTCCTTGTGTGCAGAGCTAAACCTCTTACAGTCAGTTAGCTCAGCATCCCAGTTCGTTATCAGGGATTTGAAACACCATTTTTGGTTACACCAGGATGTGTAACTGCTGCCATGTATATTTTCGGCTTCATTTAAGTGTTTAAATTTCTGTAATATAAAAGTGTGCTCTAGATACTTGTTAACTTCAGATTAATTCAAGCAATTAACTTGTTTTATGCCTAAAGCAGTTGAAGGGTTATATGTCACTGAGAAACTCACACTACATGAAAGTGTTGGGTTTTGTTTCCAACCAATAATTGATACTTCTAGATTCAGTTTGTGGGATTTTATTTGTATTCTATCTCTGCTACATTTTATTCCATCTGTGCTTGAACCAGATTTGTTTTATTTGTATCTCCATTTCTCAATTCTTCTTACCTCAGGCTGCTGGGGTTCAGCTGTTCTAGTCCTTTCTAAACTCCCTATTTGCAGCATGTTATCTTGTCTTCCTCTCAGTCCCTGCTGCTCTAGCATTGCATCCTTGAATCCTCCAGTGGAGCTGTCCTACTGCTTGGAGTTTAACTAGAGAGCTCTGAGGAGTAAATTTGGAGGGGGAAAAAAAGAAAGAAAAAACCAAAAATCAAAAAGGACGGTTTCAAAGCTGCTGTTGAAGATCTTGAGTTGGGGTGAAATGTAAGAATTGTCTCTATTCATGGTGCTGCTCTTTGGGGAAATCCTTGCTGGCTAGAGGAGTTTATGTGATCTGCAGACTCAAGGAAAACACTACGTTATTAAAGTACTTAGCAACCCTAAGTGCTAAAACTTAAAACAAACACCCCACCTCCATTAATACACACCCTGTTCCATTTCCCTAAAGCCATTTAAATTGCCAGCTTATGGTGAAGTTGCGTCCCCCCTTGTCCCTTCCATATCTCTTCCTCATACCTAAATTTGATACATTTTCTTCCTCCAAAAGATTTCCCTCTCTGAAAGTCCCTCTGTGTGTGTTTAACAAAAGATCCTGTGAACGCTGTTAAGCATAGAATTGACTGGGTTTTTTTGGAGGTAAAGTACAAAACCATTTTAAAAAAAGGAAGTCCAAAGTGTAACAGTGCTCTGTAACTTTTATCTTGATGGTACTATGTCGTAAATAGTTTCAGCCTCAAATTGATCAGCTTTATGGGATCTCAGGACCTGCCCCGTTCCTAGTATGAATCTTGTGTAAATTGTTGGGTCATGTAAATGTGTTGTTACCTTTTTTGTTTTCATATTTTTATGAAATTATAAGAGGTTTATTGCACTAGCCCAGGATCTCTGGCTGAAATGATGTTGTGATCTTAACCCCTTGCTCTAAATATACCACTGTCATCTTTTTAAGTGAATTTTGACAATATTCCTTGAGCTTTGGAAGTAGACTGTTAAATGATGTAACGTTCTGCTTCACCTTGGCCGGTTGTAGAAGTCTTCGAGAATTTTTTCCTGTAATAAACACTCTGCTTTCCCATATTTGTGTATCACTATGGGAAAATCTTTCTTGTTACTTCAGAAATACTCATTCCTATTTAGTTCCAAAAGTAAATGAAGTGTGTGGGATCTTCTGTGTTAACATCATTCCCTGAAAAGTCATTCTAATACCACACCATGGAGCATTCAGAAAAAATATACCTGTGGTTTGAACTAGTGCATTTGGCAATAAAAATGGCTTAAGTAATTCACTTTCCCCTCTTGTTTCTTGCTTCTGCAGTCGGCTGCTCCTTTGGACCGTGGGTTCATGGCAATTTGTCAAACTAAGCTTGTGCTCTTAAGGAAGTAAAAACATGGGGGGACTGACAGACCACCTGCCCACAAGGAGCCAATTCAGGGGAGCTGTTCTAGCAGAAAACATCTTTTGGAGAGAGTAGAGTAATTTGCTGCTGGTATGGCTCCCTGAACTGGCTGGTTGTCAGGTCAAGCAATACCAGCACTGGCACAACGAGGAGTGTGAGAATGCAAAGCTTGTGGAAAGGAAGAGAGTGAGAACACAGCAGCAGAGATATAGATCAGTTTGAACTGTCACAGAGTTGCCTCTTTGGTTGTCCCAGCCTGGCTTTTTGTGGGAGATAGCTCAGGGAACTGATGTGGCTGAAAGCTTCCTTCACTGTCATACATTTCATCCCCTTTTTGTGGGGAGGGAGGTGGTGAGGCTGCTGGAGCTTAGGTCTGTGAGCAGTTCTGTTGATCAGTGATGAAATTAAGGGAGCAACATGCCATAGCCCGAAGGTGGAAGGAGGTGTGGAGAAGGGATGTCTGAGCTCTCCTAGCAGTGACTTGTGATGGGACTGTTGAACCACAGAGCAGGGGTGGCTGGGACTGGCACCTGGATCTTGATGCCCTGGTAGGACTTTGTAGAGACACAGTGTGCCGGATGATCACTGTTTGATGCTGACATGTGTTCTCTGCACTAGTCTGGAGTGTTAACATCTTTTTCAGTTGTCAAAAGCATATACTTAAAGACATGTGGTGATTTTAATTTTTTTCCCTCTCTCCCGGCCTCTAATCATCTTGTGTTCAGACACTTGCTGAATTTGAAGTGGTTGATGAGGTTGGATCTGCTAAGGAATGGGGATTTTGAGGAAGGAAATAACCCACAGATCCCTGAAACCCTCCTGACACTTTTTATACAGGCAATAAGAGCATGGCAATGCTGCGTCGTCACTGCAGTAGTAGTGTGAGGTGATCGCATACGTTTCTTATAGCTGGTGATGCTTGGCCCTTTGTTAAATATTAGCTGTACTGTTGGAGACTCCCTGACTGAATTATGGTCTGTGTTGGGGGTGGGGGTGGGGATGCAGGGAGGGAATGGTTCACTACTGTTCAGCAGTGATCCTAGTTTTGGGAGCAAAATGAGGATTTCAAGGGAAAACCTGTAACATTCTCATAAGATTTCCAATCGTCTTGAGCTCTGCCAGTGTTTTATTGAAATGCTGCTTAGCTGTTGATTTTACTCTTATGCTGTCAAAATAAGCTGAAGTAATTTCCTTTTTTTTAAAAGTTATTGTTGCTGATGAAATACTACAGCCTAAGTACCTGATCTTTTTCTGTTTAGTTCGTTGTATACTGGTGGTCTTCTGTGACCTTGGATACTTAGGATTAAAGTGTGAATTCTGAGGAAGAAATATGATATATCAGGAAGTGTTAGAAGCTAACAATAATCAAGAGAAGGTGTATAGCAGTTGAATAATTCTGAAATCTTTATTACTTTTCTTATCTTGATTATGGCTCCTGTATAGCTCCAGCCTGTGTGTGATATGAATTAGCTGCTGCTTTCAAACAGTTACCTGTGTTATCTTGGTTTGGAAGTAGGCTTGAGTCTCCAAGCATTTAGTGTGTAGTTCTAGTTCAAAGGTCAGATTGTATTTCTTTGTTCCAAAATGAGAAAGCTTATTATAGCTGTGATGTTGATGAAAAATAATAATAAAAAACAAGTTAAAGTTTAAATGTAGGGCTGTTCTATACTGGTATGTGTTTTAGATACACCCCCAGCCTTGTCCCCAGCAAACTTGCGAATGGTACTGTTTGCCTTATCTCAACCTGCTTGCAGTGTAGCTGCATCTTGTAGCTTTTTTTATTAATATAAATCCATTGTACAGCAATTTTAGTACAGTATAGTAGCTGAAGATCTGTTCTATGTTCCAACATTTCTGCTTGTTGGCAGTATGAATAGAGGGAAGGAGAATTACCCGTTTATGACAAAGTTATGCGAAGAAAACTGAATTGAGACAACTGTCATTTAAAAATAAAAATCCTTAGTTGTAAGGAGTAAATTTTACACTTTGATATTTAGCTTTACTTTAAATGTGCATGGAAGGATGGAGTGTGTCTGAAGAACAATAGAAGTTGAACTGCAGGGAATGAATCTAGATCTGTTCCAAATACATCTTTGAATTCACTACAGGTCACTCGGGATTTGCCCTTGTTTCCCTGTTTGCAAATGAAGAATAACTTCTATCCTTTCAGGGATGATGTCAGCCAATCAAAAGCATACTCAAAAAAATTCTTGATAATCACTTCAGATTATACCATCTTGAGATCTTCTTCTGATGTCTGTGGCATGAAATTTCAGACCTGGCCTAATCATTTGGTTTGTTTCACATTTCAACAAAAATGTATTTTAATTTGTGTGAGGTAATAACAATCATTGCAAGTTGGGAGGTTTCCTTCTTGGGTTATGTTTGTCCTGCAGGAAGTATAGGCATTTGGACTTTTTAACCAAGAAATGATGACATTCAGAATTCATCTGCTCTAATAGAACTTCCAAAATTAATTACAGTAATCCATTCCATGCATGTAGAAAATAGTAAAAATCCACCTAGATAAAATCCTTTTAGCATTTATGTTGGGATGTGTATATTACAGATTTACAGCTTTGTGGTACAGCACCATTTTAAAAGAGTACCTAAAGGACTGTTCCAAAATTTTAAGTAATTTCTTGACATTTTGTGCCGTATGTTGATGGTAGTCCAAATAGTGTTATGTGTAGAAATCCAATAACTGCACTTGAATTAAGAACGGGTGATAAAAACTCCTAATTTCCACACTCAGTTGTCTACATCCTTATGGCATGGTACTTTCATGACTCAACATTCTGCCATCTTAGGCTGTTGTACATCCAGGCAAGTACTGTCATGTGTCTTTATGGGGCTTTTGGGGTTTGTTTGTTTTGGGTTTTTGTTTTCTTGTTTGTTTTTGTCTGAGAACTTGTGTTCTTTCATTGCTGTTGTCAAATCACAATGAGAATACTTCCTAGATGTAATTTTCGGCAAGGTTTGAGGAAAAACAGGCATTTAATAGGGTTAAAGAAAATTAGCCCTGTCTTACAGGTGGGGGCAGAGCAAACAGTACTGCAGTGTTTTACAGGAGACTTTGCAATCCTCTTCCTCACCATTCTATGTATATATGTTTTCACTCTTAAGAGGATGAGGCTTTGGTTCTCAAAGGTTACTGGAATGGATATTTATAACTCTCTGAGAAATACAAAGCTTTTGGGATTTTCTGAGGCGAGGGTTGGAT
This sequence comes from Orthonyx spaldingii, assembly GCA_013397795.1. Taxonomy (NCBI): domain Eukaryota; kingdom Metazoa; phylum Chordata; class Aves; order Passeriformes; family Orthonychidae; genus Orthonyx; species Orthonyx spaldingii. Next base: position 1,629,838 of record VZTJ01002933.1, on the reverse strand, counting down.
GGGATGGGATGGGCTGAGCCAGTTTAGGGTCTGCCTCTGGCTAAGAGGGGTGTTAGTGCTTATTTTTACTAAATTGACAGAAGTTTGCAAACCCAGCTAATCTTCTGGTGATGCGTAGTAACCTGCGAGTAGGATGCAAGTCATCCTGGCTGGGAGTGAGATGATCAGGAGAGCTCATCTGAAGCACTCGATGGGATCACATCTGTGGGGGGGAAGGGAAGTGGGTAGAATAGCCTATTCCAAGGGCACAGAGTCTTCTAGTTTGTATCTTGTTTCTTGTAACCACGCTACAGACTGTGGTTATGTTTGACAGTAGTGCTGTCTAAAGTGGCTTAAATAGTCCCCTCTGTTCTAGCACAACTATGTGTGGCAGCTTGGTGAATCAGTTCCCTGACTAGACCTAACGGGAAAACAATTTGTTTTTTTTTTTTTTTGCTACAACATCTGCAGAGGAAGAAGAGGCAGAGAATGAGGAGTTGAGACTCTTCAACTGGTATTGTCACACATGGCAAAAATACATCTTTCACTGAGTAGGTGTTAATTTTTGTGTGCTTCATGTTCTTTATGGAAGCAGGAAGATTGAAGCAATCTCCCTCTTCATGCTCCCTTCCTGATAATGAACTGTGGGCTTTGCTTTCCCAACCAGTTCCTCTATTAATAAGTTGCAGCTTTACACCACCTCTCCCCAGTATCTCTGCAGGCCTCTGGGGTTTCACATTTCTCTCAGATAAATCTATGTGGCCATTTTGGGAAATGAGAGCTTTCTTTTTCTCTTTAAGAATGCCTTACTGTTATTTCTCTACATATCATTAAGTCATTTATCTTCTACCTTGGATTTAGTTCACCTCTTATGTTGTGTGTAGTATCACATGCTCTTTATGGTGAGTTGACAAAAAATTTCAACTCTCAAAGCTAAGTAGGAGATTTGAGTTACACATCAATGCTGCTGACACATGAAAGATGAAGTGGTTTTGCAACATTTCTGCAGGACACCACTTCCTGTGTAGTAAAATTACTATTAGATGATGTCTTCATCTGTTTTTTCCACTCTTCTTACAGAGAAGAGAAGAGATGGTACTCCTCCTTCATTTTCTAGGAAGGGTGGCAAAGTGGCTGCACAGGGGAGACTTGCAGGAAGACAAAGGATGTTCCTTATACCCTGAGGACCATGATATTTTATGGGAGGGAGTAGAGGGGGAGAAAAGAGAGCTGGACAAGAGCCTAGTATTCATTAACAAAGGAAGCTTTCACAAGCTGAATCCAGCACTGTGGAAAGACATCAGAGGCCACCAGACAATCTTAACTCTTGAGTTGAGTTTACTAATGAAAACTTTCCTGGTAGTCTTTGAATGTTTTTTGCATACACTTATAGTACAGGTGTTTCAGTGTGTAACTGGAGAGGTGAGTCCATCTGATGTCCTTTGCCCTCTGCTGCTGCAGGGGTGGTGGTCGTTTCGAAAATGGAGTAACTGCCAGAACAGGAAGAGGAACAGGTAGTTAAGAGTCAGAGTTCTTCATTTCTTTCTTTATTTTTTTGTTGGTTGCCCTAACAAAAGGATGTGAAAGCTTCAGCCCACTCTCCATCCTTCAAGGCCAGTTCTCAACGCTGCGGTTCCTCATCCTGTACTCCCGTGCATGGCGTGGTGTCTGTAGTGAGTCTGTAGCCATGTGCTGTGTGGCTCCCTTTGCTGCTGTGTTCATGTGACAGGAGGCAGCTTGCTGTGTTACCTGTGTGACAGACTCTTGAGTTCAGCCCTGCCAGGACAGACTGGTCCTGCAGCTGTTAAACTCTCCAAAGCAATTCATATGCACGAAGCTCTTTGGTGGCCTGCCTGTGCTTAATGTGCAGGCTGACTTGCAGGTCACTTTTGCAACTTTTGTCACAGAGTAGTCAGAGTAATGGAGTAATGTGCTTGTGCTCTTCAGATGAGGAGTCTTGTGATTGGAAGAGTCCTCTCAGCCTGTGCCTTGTGTCCTGTACTCTTGGAGTGTGGAGAAATATTTTTATATATTGGAGTGCAGAAAGTGGATTGACTTTGGTTTAAACAGCAACTTGGCTTACTTTTTGCCTTCTTTGACAGTTATTTTGTCCTCATTGTGAACAAGTTGAAGATAAGCTTGTTTTACAGCAGACCTTGTCTCAAATTTGGTCATCTCCTGGGTTAAGATTTTTCATTGTGGCAAAATTGATGAGAGCTGCTTTCTAGGTAATGCTTTATCATGGTCTTTAGATGTGTTTCTGAAAACATACTGTTGTATCCTTTGCATAAAGAAAATTTTTGCAGAGGTGGATGCTTAACTTCCATTTTGCTCTGCAGAAGCAAGAGAATAGGAAAGCATGGAGGTAATTTCCTTTTCTCATCTAAACAAACTTAAAATGAATCTTCTTAAAGCAGTGATTCCATTTACGTCCTTCAGAACAGGAGGAACATTGCTACCTTATCCCTAGCTTTCTCTCCTATTTTAAAGTCATAAGCGAAACTTAAGTTTATATGCTGTCTGAATCTCTCTTGTGGGGTTTCTCTCAAGGATCTTACTTTTATCTTATGAGGAAAAAAGCCATCTGACAGTGTTCACTTCCAAATGAGCAGTGAAAAAACTTTTCTTAAAAAAAACCTGCTGCACTTTTGTGTCAGTGATCATTTCTTGACCTAATTGTCCTCTTTGCTAAGTAAGAGCAGTGTCCCTTGCTGGTTTTAAATGTCCTTTGGAAAAATTGTGCTCTTATTCAACTGGAAATGGAAAGTTTCAGTGACCTTAGTGGTTATTCTTTATCTACATGCTGTACCTTACTATCTTTCAAAATATTACAAGATTGAGAAAAGGATGAAGAAGTGTGAGGGGAAAAACTTAAGTGTGAAGTATTAATTATGTCTAGGTTTAGATGAGTATCCATACATCAGAATGTTTTGTGTAAGACAAGTGCACTGATTCGTTGTCAAAATGAAGTGTCAAAGTCTCTTGGAGGGGGAAAAAGTAGTTTTTTCCCCTGAAATATTTTCCAGGAATGTTTAGTTTAATCTAAATTATACTATGGGCAAAATTGTATCAAGTATAACACTAAATTTGGTATTTCTGCTTAAATGCCTGACTACTGCCCACACATTTCTCTTGGGTTTTTATACTTTTCTGTCATCCTTGTCAATTCTGTGCGTTCATACAAAATAAGAAAAACGTAATCATCTGGAATTGATGATTCGGTAAGACACTATAAGAACCTAGTTCTTCTGTCTAACAGGAGTGTTTTTGTAAACTCCTCACAAAATCTAATGCCTTGGTCTTGCCTCTGGAGTTTTCCTTGAATGATGTGCAGTCATTTGGGAATGAATGGCTTTAGTGCTTAGTTGAGATGGGCCATGCAGAGGTCCATTTTGCATATGATCTTTTGAATTCAGCAGGAATACTGCATTCATTTCTTGAACAAGCCTAAACCATTGAGAGAGGAACTGTGTTTTGCCAGAGCTCTCTTAAAGCAGTGTTTTTCAACCTGAAGTTGGCAAGAAGCAACTGTGGAAAAACAAGGCTATTGCCAATAGTTTAATTTGTGTGGGGTTTTTACGCTCTTCAGGATTCCACAATTTGAAAACCATTGCTCTAAATGATTTGTAAATGAGGGCTATTTTTCCTTTCCGAAGTGGCTGTTGGTGTTAAGGAGTATGAGCTGGTATGTAGTTATCCATTTGAGTAGGGCTGATTTTTATCTTTCCTACCTTTTCTCATACTTTGTTATTTAAAAGTATATTTTATCCACAGATGAGTATCATGGAGGATACTAAGCCTGGAAAACTTCAACTTGAAAGCTGACTTCTGAAAAAAAAGGTTAAAGTAGTGTTAAGTAGGTCTGTTTACAGAACTGCACTCCCTGTATGCAGAGCTTCTGTGTTTTCCCTTCCAAGAATCTTGCTATGAAGGCCAAACTCCTGCTAGTTTGTGTTAGATCTAAAGATTTCATTGCATTCCTCCCTTACATGGTTGTGAAAGGAACTTTAAATATGCAGGCTCAAGCATAAACTGATGTAGTATCCATGTGGTGCATTGGCAGATGCCCTGGAACAACAGGTAAACCACTTTTTGGGTCTCAAGAGGACAGGGATTTATTTATTTTAATGACTAGAAGGCGTTTGAAGTATGAAATGGATGATGAAATGTTTGGTAATCCCTTGGTGCACTGCTCTTCTGGGTATCAAAACCCAAATAGTCTCCATCCTGGCCACTGTCCACCTGAATGTTGTTTTGCTAGAACCATAGCTGAGGTAGTAGTTTGAGCATGCTAATGGTACAAAATTGAATAGAGTTCAGAGATTACTCTGCTCAACAAGTTACTCAGTTTAAAATTAGATTAAAATTTGACTTCATAAGTTAAAGATGTTGCAGAACGGTAGTTTACTTTGCCATGAAGGCTGCACTCCTTGCCTGTGACAGATTGGTTCTTGTTCCTAAATCATCTGTTTGCCTGTGACTAATCTTGAATTTGTTTCTTTCTGCTGCTTGTACTATGAAGTGGATTCTGTGCTCCAAATAAGAACTGCAGACAGGGCTTTACATTTTCTCAACTCCTCGTAGCCCAAGGTCTGCTCCTGGCCCTGGGATAGGAAATGCCTTACGCAGCTTGGTATATAATGGGAGATGCTTGAGGGGAGGGCATGAATCGAGAAGTCGATCACAGCTGCTTTGGGCTATACTTACTGGCATGGTGATGAACTTTAGCAGCTAAATGCGCTTGTGATGACACCTCACAAACTTCAGAAAGTAAGCAGTTATTTTTGGAAACTTTTTTCCCCTCAGGACTAAAACTACTAAACCTACTTAAAAAAAAGTCTATGCAAAAACGCTTTTCCCCAGGAAATCTGCACCTTCTGCTTATCATGTTTATGGGCATTTCAGCATCCCAACCCTATATCCTTCTTGGTATTCCTTCTTGTCTGTCTTTCTATTGTCTTAAGTTGGAGGGCTTTCCATTGCTGTAAGGGAAGAAGAATAGTTCTTTCATATGCAGTTAGGGGGAAGAGATAAGCAATCCTCTGATCTCATCTTTAAAGCAGATGGATCTTTGCTCTCAGCATGCCATGGTGCTGCCTGGGGGGGTCTTCATGATTCTGCTGGTAAGCAGCACATAGAGTGTGTAATTTCTGAGTTGATTTGTACTAGCAGACTTGAAGGGTTAAGAGTGCTGAATTTATTGTGTAGTTTTGAGATTCTGTTGGTGGTGTCAAAAATTTCTTAAATAAATAAATAAATAAAGCAAGCTCTGAACACTGCCCCATAGTTTTGCCAGTGTAGCTATATTTGGTCTGTTTTTAAGCTGGGTTGTAAAGTCAAGGTTTAATAAGCCTTGGCTCTGATGAGAAGTCACAGGTTAGTGTAAGCAGAGGCTGTGAGGCCTTAGCTGGAGTGGGCCAGAAGGAGAGGCATGGCTGTGGGTGTGTGGAGGAATCCCTGTCAGGGCTGTCCTTGCCTCAGAGCTGGGAAGCATTAGTTCTCCGTGGCTGTGAAAGGACACCAATGCCTGCTGGAGCACCTTGTGGTTGTGTGTGGCAAGTGAGGCTCTCCTGAGGACTAATTCCTGCTTTCTGTCAGCGTGGCAGCCAGCGTGCAAATGTGCTTTGGCTGAAGTGCAATAGCTGCTCCCTCTCTGCTGTCAGTCCGCACTCATGTAGGGCTGGGGTCTAAAGCAGCATCAGTCAGCTGGTCTTAGGAAGTTGATCTCTTGCTTCAAGTGACCTCACAGAAGGTCATAAGCTTACTCTTGTTTTCAAAATGACATGTAAAGTGCTTGTCTGTGGGCTTTCAAACTCCTTGGTAAGGCATTCTTTAACTCGGGTGGCTCCTCCCTGTTAGTTCCTTTTCAGGGGAGGTAGAGATGAAAATGAACTAACAGGACATCATAGTCTTGAAGTATCCCAGGAGTTTTTCCTCTTGGAACCAGTGTAGGAAAATGAATATCTCTTCAAAACTAAGTCTCCTGAAAATCCAGATTTAGCATAATTGAGGGTCAAACTTCACAAAGAATGCTTTTAGAAAAGGAGATGATGAGCTTTAACAGCTGTATAAAGACTAAACTCTTTGAAATACATCTTAAAGCACTTTTGGGGAATGGACAAAATATTTCCCACTTTAGAGAAAAACCAGTTTCAGATAACTAGCTACCTGATCTTCCCATCAAAGAGAAAAGTGTATTCTTTTGAAGCCTTTGCTTATTAAAGTTCTAATGTAAAACTTGAGGGGACAGTGTTTGAGGAGGCACTGATGGGATAAGGCAGTCAGGTTCTAGTGGGCTTAGTTTGGTTTTTTGTTTGGTTAGTTGGTTTTGGTTTTCGTTTTTTTTCTTTTTCCTTTTTTTTTTTTTTGTTGTTGTTTTGGTTTTGTTGTTGTTTTAAGCTTAAAAAGTCAAATAGAAGTCACCATGAAAAAGCTATTCTAAAAACATGCGGTTTTCAGTTAAAGAGTTAAAGATTAGGACAGCACAGAGATGTGCCTAGATTGGTTCTCTGAATCTTTTTTAAAGGAAAATAACAGAAAATGGTCCTTAAGAATATCTAAAATTTACTGTTGGCTTTTGAGCCATGAGTTATCCTTTGTCCAGAATTAAGTTAAACATTATGCTATTTTTTTAAACTGTATTGCATCACATTAAACAAGTTTCTAGTGGGTCAGATTTCTGAAAAGGGATGAAATTACTCTCTTTGCAATATCACTGTTTTGGTGGAAAATATTGAAATGTTTTGATTATAGTGTATTGATCACCCTAAAAGTGATGTTTAGTGTGTGTAGAAGATGCTGTAGGAAACATTAAGTAGACTTTTTCCTTTTTGCAATAAAGAAGAGGTTATGCTACAGTAACTGTAATAAAGCATTTCACCCTGTTTTTGAAGAAACTGCAAGTCCAAATTACAGACCTTGCCAAGCTGCAACTTTGTGTTACTTTTAGAGTAGGTACAGGTTTGGGCAGTAACTCTTACAATGATTTCTGAGAAATCACAATTGCATGTCATTTAACCTAAATGAACAGTATGAGAGAGTATAGTTGTTTAATGCTGACCAATATTATAAGATTATTCAGGAAAGATTTTGGTTCCACCACAGGTAAATGGAATACATGTCTAAAGGTTGCATAGCAGTAGATGTGAATTTCCTTATAAAAACACAGTTCATGGTTGCACAGCAGTTTTTATTCTCATATAGATTTAAAATCCAGCAGGAGAAGGGTGATCATACCACCCCCTTTTTGTCACTGCCCTCACTTTGTGTAAATGTGTGCTGGGTTGGATCAGGAAACTGATCCCTGAACCATCTTGTTGTGTTACTGTGCAAATGCAAGATGAGTGAGCATCTGGGGGGGTGGGGAGGATGAGTGGGATCAGCTCTTTCAGTGGAGAGGTGGATTTATCACGGATTAAAGTGACAGGTGATCAGTAATCATAGCTTCAAAACATTGAAGACATGCTGCAGAATGAACTTCCCTGTTACAGTAACCTGTAAATTAGTTTGCAGTAATGTATCTTCTAGTGAGTTGGGATAAGTGAATTGTGGAATTTTGTGGTTTTTTACTCTGTTTCTCATAATTATAACAATTTTTGAACAGTGTATTTTGCAGTCACACATTTTGCATGCATGTGCATTTTATTGCTGTTTAATTTTTATCACCCTCCCTTAATGCACTTGAGTCAGGCAAGCCTCATTCCAGTCTTGATGCTGCCTTGCTGGTGAATGTGCCTGAAGTTGCAGTAAGTCTTGAGTAGCTAAAGATCTTTATCCAGTATGTTTGTTTTTCATAAAATTAACAGGAAGTTACAGAGAAACCGATGCTCTAATGGAGACATTAGGGTCATCACTAGTTACTGTTAGCAAAAGGTGGTTTTCAGGGATGAAGCCAGCCAAATCTATCTTTATATCCCCTCATATTCTTTCTCGTAGGTGTTTACTTGCTCTGGTTCCTATGACATAACGGTAGTCTAAATTCTCCTTTGAAACTACACTCCTTTCAACACACTTTTGAATGCTGACCTAAAGGAAGGGATTCTCTTTACCTGTTTGGGTAATCTGCATATTTGGGCTTTAACAAAATGACAGCAATCTCTACTAGGGTACCTTACACCTTAGGTTTATGATGCCAGATGGGGAGATGGTGCTGAAACAGCTTGTTCGGGGTCAGTATTCTCCCAAACAGCAGAGGCAGTGAGTTGCTAGCCGTAGAAGCCTCCTGAACCTCAACTCCTCATTGCACCAGACTTCGAAGCATTTCTGGTCTAGTGCAGTATCTTCCATTTTCAGTGAAAACAGCCCCTACCACAGAGGAATGCATAGGTTCGGACTGGGCTTTCTGCATGGTCAGCCAGTCACGATGCATATTGAGCATGACTACTGTTTTGGGATTTTGTGTCAAGACAAGGTTTAAAGCTTTCATAGGGCTTGCTTCCAAACTGGTGTCACTAGGGAAAAAAGCAGGTAGAGCAAAGGGCAGTTAGCACTTGTGCTGAATTCATCTGAGATTCGTCAGCCAGCAGCTCCTGATGGCTGAGCAAGGCGTACACAGGTCTGTGTCAGACCAGCCACAGGAGACAACTGGAATAAGAACCACTCCCAGAAAACATCTGTCTGCTCATTCGGCAGCAGGTCCCACTGTTTTCCACACGAGCTGTGTGATGTGTGTGGTGGTCTCTCCTGCAGGAGCACGAGTCTGTCCTGCTTCTGTGTGTGTCACCTGTTCTCTGCAGCACACTGTGCCACAACCTAAGGAACATGGAATATTGTTGACTCTATCTCGTTTCTGTTCTAATAGGCCTTGATTTTCCAGCATCTTAGCTGTAACATGCATCTCTCATGTTTTTCACTTACAGGGAGTCCAGTGCAGTTACACATGTAATAAACTGGAGTAATTGCATGCTCTCTTCTTTGACAGACTTCTAAACAGCAACTATGCGTCTGCTTCTAAAAAGATGTATTCTGGGATTTGCTAGCCATGCTTTTCATGATGACATTGTTTAAGGCAACCCTTTGTGTTGCCACTTACACTTTTGCTCTTACTGGAATTGTGATTCTGGGCTAGTTAAACTTTTGTCTTAACCCTGAACAGCCATTCTCATGCAAGGCAAACTTGTAGACATTACTGCTTAAAAAAAAAAAAGAGATTCGAGGAGTGTGTGTGCAAAACCACTTCTCCTTTCTGCAGTCTCACGAACTTCTACCAGGGTAACTGATGAAGTGTAGGAGTAGGAATGTGTGATGGAGTAGAGAAGGAAAGGGCTGCAAAACCTGCTGTTGCTACTGAAAGATCTGCTCAGGGACTGTGCTTTGAATCTGTAGGCTTGATTGGAGTTTGCCTCTATGAATCTTGCCTCATAGCACTGATTGCTAGCACTGATTTTTCAAAAGGGGCAAAAGATTACAGAAATACTTTGCCAGTGTCCTCTGGTGCAAAAAGCAGAGATTAATTTTTGTTACATCTGAAGCCTCGCATCTTCCTGAAATGCACTGAGTTCTTCAATGAGTTGATGTGATTCTTGGTTCTGTACTGTCTTTATAGTTTGAACTACTTTAAAACCTGTCCATGCTGTGTTTCTTGTGCCTTGGGCTTGAGGGATGCCTGGCAATCTGTTGTTTTAATCTCCATTGAAATGTGCAGGGCTCTCCAGTTTCCGTCAAAGATGAGGCAAACTGGTAGGAGCTGTTTTGTTCTTGCCATCACACCACGAGCAGCAGCTGTAGATGTTCATAGGATGACTTATTTCAGAAATCACATAGTTTAGCAGTTGTCAAGTGGAGGGAAAACCTTCAGTCTCCTGTTTTCTTGTGATGATGGGATGCATAACATGGAGCCTGAGTCTTCATGCTGGAGCTTCTCCTAAGATTCAGCAACATGATAGGCAGCGAGTTCAGAGAGATGGCATCTAGTAAAATGTAGGACCTTTTGGTTTGGGGTGGGGTTTTTTTGTCTTTTTCCTTTTTTTCCTTTTTTTTTGGTTTTGTTTGTGGACTTCCATGAGTATAAAGCATCTACATGGTTTCCTCATGGAAGCCTTGTTACTGAGAGAAACAAATCCTGTAAAATTAGCTTATTCTGTTAATTTGGGAATGAATTGGAATAAATGGTTCTTAATTTGTGCCTAAAAATATTTCGCAATCCTTGAAGATGTATGCAGGTTACTTTAATTTTTGCATTTACATTTGTCTGCTGTGGGTGGGGATCCTCTTGTAGCCTTTCTAAAGGTAGAGCCAGTTCTTTCCTCTGGTTATCTTCACTGTTAAAGCTGCATAGTGCTGACATCTGCCTTGATGGATGAGTAGATGTCATTCTTGGGAAAAGTAATTTTAAGGCAAAAAGTAAATGGTGAAAGATTTCTTTTTTTAGTTCTTTCTTTGTAGTAGTTGAACTACCTGTTTTGGTTTCTTTTTTCAAGGACCACAGGAATAAATCTGAACAATACAAGGTTGAGTTGCACCTGTAAAAATGGATTCATTTTCTTAGCTTCCTCCTGTTCTGCACAAAGCCACAAGCAACAGAAGTACTGGAAGGGCCTGCTGCGTAGGCTTATGCTAACCGTATGTTAACTTTGCTTAAAAAAAATTAAACCCTACCTCCTGCAGAACTTGATTTGCCACTGAGAGGAGCTTTCCACTTGCTGGGAGTGAAAGGGAATTTTTCAGTCCCTGGCAATTGTGCGGAGAGATGGCTATTGTTATTGGCTCAAAGACTGTGGAAAGAACTTTAATTTCCCTGCTCTGTTTGGTGCCTCTGCAACTCCAGACTGTCTTTCAATGCAAATATTTAGCTGACTGTCTTCTGTTGCTGCTTCTAGGTTCCTTTCATTTTACATTTTCTTCCACTATCCTTGTGGTTCTTCTACACTGAGTGTATTTTTCATGAGATGGTTTTGTTTCCAAACTAATTTTATTTTCTCTCTAGGTCGTTCATGTATTTGTCTTCACTAATGTTTGCAACATCTCCGAACATAGTTATCCTCTGTGAATTTAACTAACGTGCTGTTTACCCTTTCTTCCAGATCCAGTTTCTGATCCTACTTCCACATTTGGGAGTATGCAAGGGACAAACACATCTCTTTGCGTAGCTTGACTGGATATCCCAAGACTAGGATGTTAGTATATTTAAACATTTTTTTTGCATTAAAATGTTGCCAGTATCTTAATTGCACATAGACTATTATTTCTTAAATGTAATTAACTTCATTGGCATTATGCATGTTCAGAAGCCTGCTGGTAGAAACATTCTCCAGTCTGACTAGTGCTTATTGGTGACTTTAAAATGGGTGCAGGAGTAAAAAGAATTTCAGGGTTGCTTTTTAAATGAGCTTATTTAGTGTTACAGCTTTAGCACTCATTCTTGAAAATGTTGGCTCTTTGTGTAATAAGATTAACTGTAGGTTAATCCATGAACATATAAAATCTTTAGACTATGTTCAAGATATTTATGAAAGAGCATTTCAGACTTGTGAATGCATGAAGAGAGATTTTTAAATACTTGAAATTGTCAAATATCTATAGAAATACTTGCATCAAATAAGCATTAACAAAACCCCAAATTGCACACTGAAGTCTTTTTTGATTCCCTGCCTCGCAGGTCATATTATTATTATGGGACTAGTAAGGAACCAGTTGTCTGGAACAGTAAACACTATGCTAAACTATTTTTGCAGGTTTGATAATGCAACTTCCATAAAAATGCGTTTTGTAATTTTATCACTATTGCAAAATGAGGTATTGCATGTCTTCTGTTATGTAAGTAATTATATGGAGGTAGTTAGTTCAAAGGCAAAGTCAGCATTAAACTATGTGCTATTTTGAAAAATGTTGGAGTTTTGACTCGGCTACGCTTGGAGTGTTCCATGTATTCAACTACTACTATATTTAATGGAATTACTTATTGAACACTAATACAAGCAAGTACTTAAAATACTGAAGTCACTAGGATACTGAATGCAGTAGTATCTTTGGTTAGCTGTGGATTTTGCAGGTTCCTCTCCAGCTTTAGTTTTCCAGTGTGCTTTTGTTCTTTTTCCCGTGTAAATGAAAGGAATCTTCTCTTCATGTGGTTTGAGTTTCTTTCTTTAAAACTGCTGCTGACCTTCTTGGTGACGATTTTAAAGTGATTAGGTATAGTTTCTCTGCTTGGATTTTAATTTGTACTGTTCAGCTCTGTACATGGATAATAAATCCAGGTAAAATTGCAATTCTTCTTTAGCTTGGCTGCCTTGGCAAAAGAAGAACTAGTGCAAGTTGTTCTGCAGCACTTGTTCTAGTATCCCACTGCATTTTGTTTTAGTGTCTGACTTCCTTCACTCATACCTCTGGTATTATTGCTGTGGTTTTATGGAAAAGTGTGTTATGGTTGCTACAATGTGTTCTAGAAGTCTAATATTCCTTGAGCTTGGAAATATTTCTGGTGTCAAAGATAATTTTTTTGAAAAAATTGGCTATATTTGAAATAATCTTCAGAGTATTTAAGATAAAAAATTGATAGTAGTGGGGAACAAGGCACTCACATGAAGTAGTTATTAATGCTTCTTGCACACACAGTCATCAGCAATTTACTGTTCACTCTTTATGCCATACTTTATTCGTTACTTGTGCATGATAGTCTTTTTCTATTAGAGAAACTTATGTATGAAGAATTCTGTAGGGGAAGAAATGACCTTAAAGGAAGATGTTCACAAAGTGTCATGGGCATCAACCAACTTTTGATAGTTGTTAGTGCCACTGTAGACTTTTAATCTCTTAGGATCAGATGATCAGGGTGTAGTCTGCAGAAGCTCAGTTTGCATCGAATTCCTTTACTGTTTGTGTGGCTGTGCTGCTGGCAGTTGCTAGCCATTGATTAGGAAATCAATATCTGAGATTTTCCTCTGAAAGAACAATTAAGAATTTAGAAAAAGAGCTGCTTTGAATATAAGTGGATAGTGATACTGATCTTAAAAGCTGAAGTTTCTAGCAAAGCAGCACTCGAAATTGTCAAGGATTTCTGTAGTTTCTTCATATAAAGGTTGTACCAGATACTTCAGTCTGATGAATTTAGCAGTACAACAGAGTGGGCAAGCTTGAGAAGATTTGTGTATAGGTTACCTGGAAAATTTACTTCTGGTTTGGAACAAAGGACCAACTTCTGATTTGGACGGCTGAGTGCTCTCCCAGTGTTTCTTCACTTAATATGAAAGATTTGGTTTCAGATCTCCTGTTCATCCTAAATAGTGACTTCATTCTTTGAAAAAGTCTGAGGCACTAGCAGGTTTACTAAGCCCTTTTTATTGGGATATCAACTAAAATTAGAGCAAGACTGGCTGTTGCAGAAGTGATCTCCAGATGTTTTGTCTTTGTAACAGTTTGATGTTCTTGACTAGAAAGTTGCCACTTGTGTAACTGTTAGCATATCCTGAGATTCTGCTGCAACACAGTGACATTGAGAAACTTAGTGTGCAGAAAGTATGGGACTGCTGTCTTCTCTCCAGTTCTGATCACAAATGATGCTTTGAAACAAAGAACTTCAACTAGATTGAAAACAAATGTGTGAGGGTATAGGGTGGCCTCAATGAAAGTACAGTGGATTAAACATTTGACTAAAGGAGGCCAGTAATATATGCTATGTTTCAGGAATTCCAGAAGGTCTGGAATAAATGAAATGAAGATGGCAGTGTCAAAAAGCTGCACGGAACAGCTTGGTTTGAGGAAGACGTGAAGATGATGACAGGAACTGAAATTACTGTGTATATAACTCAGTTAAGTGCACTATAAGCTGTTAAATATACCATTAGACACCAAATTCACTGTGTCTATCCAGAAAATATACTTGGGAATAACCTTGAAATTCTGAATGGCCTTTATGAAATCTGTGTTCTCTATCATGTTGCTTTTGCATCAGCCATATTCCAAGCGATCTTTTCTGGCTGTGCTCTTCAGTTCTGATCCAGTAATTACTTCAGATGTCTTTCTCAGATCTGAATAAGGGAAAGGCAGTCTGGGAAAGTGAACAACTAAGTCAGACAAATCTTGATTTCCGCAGTGGTTTTGTCCAAGATGTCCCTGGTCCTGCCACTTGTTCCTACTGATGTAACTGGACTAGGCCAGTGTAACTGAACTAGGCCAGGAAATTGTTCCAGTCTAGAAATAAGGCAAGCAAAAAAAATTTTTTTAAATCTTCTGTATATTCCTGTATAGTCATTAATATTACCAGTCAAAAGTGTGGTTAGAAATGCTGATGTTAAGCAGCCTTTCTCATGTCCCAGGTTGCTGTCAAGGAGGAAAAAAGAAAAGCTCTGTGTAACCCCAGTTGTAGTTGCACATAAAATGCCTCAAAGAAGCTGGGGTGCTTCTCGTGAGAAGGACACCTGCAAACATAGCTTACAGAATTGGTGATGTGTGTCTGAGTTTATAGTAAGACTCCAAGAGCTGCTACATGAAATGATGGTAGATATTATGTGACATCAAAAGTGAGAGAGATTTATCAGTCTCTTGCTCTTTGGGAAAATTTCACTAAACCCTAAAGGTCAGTCTTTTTTACAGCTATTTACTGTGGGTTTTTTGCATGGGAGTGTAGGTTGTTTTTTTTAGAGAAGGTTTACTGTTCCTAGTCTACACTCAGTAATGTTCCATCACATCTGGCAATTTCAGTTCCTGCAGTTAATTTCAGCACCAAATTGTTTTTCTGCCATAATACTTTGTTTCTAAGTTGTGAGCAGCTGTGCTTATGCTTTTCTGTTTCCAGAAGAATATCAGGGCTTGCAGCTTCTATAGTTCATAGCATACCCTGCGGTGTGACTGAAGGATAACTAAGAATATTTCTGCTAGTATTTGGTTCTGTTGGCACAAGAATAACAACAGTAATACAGCTCTATCTTCCTTGCTGTATGCAAGAGTTGTCACGTGCTTACTTTGTACCTTTGTGTTCTTAATATTACTGCTGTGCAAACTTCCATAAACCTGGAGAGGATTGTTAGGCTTAGCTTTGCTTCCTTTGGGTTTGCACCTTATGTTGTAGATTCATGGAATACCTCACTGGATGTATACTTTCAAGTGTGACTTCAGTGATGACTATTAGTCACTAGAAGTTGCCCTGTAGCTAGTGTGAATTCTGTGTCTTTTGGTGTTAAGGTACTCCTCTCTGTGTGTTGATTTGTTTTCAGGATTTTAGTTTAAGGTGGATAGCTTGTGACCCCCTGCCCTGCTTTCATTTACCCTTTCATGTTTGTGTAGCTGCCTCTATCACCTTCTGATTTTGCCTAGATCATCCTTCCTTTTGAGACAGAACTGAGCTATCCATCTGAAGAGGCTAAGGATACCTTTCCAGAATTTCTGGGAAGCCTTCTCAAAACATCACATGTGCTTCGTATTCACTGTGGTCATGATTCAGCTTTCTTTCCATGATCTAGATCTTTCTTTGCTTTTGTTAGCTTCTTAATCAGACTTTAGATATACTCACTGGTGTTGTAGTGAAATAATCACTTGACTTAATAAAGTGGTGTATCTTTGCATACTGTAAGATTTTTCAGGATGCTGTGAGCTAGCTGGAGTCAAGGTGTACTGTTCATTGAGGCGATTATATAACCTTGTTGTGGAGGTTTATTTTACACCAGACGGAATCACAAATAACAGAGTGAAAATGCCCTTGACAATTTTTACCTTACAGGTAATCTCAGTATATTCACCTCTCAACTCAGAAATGCTCAATTGTTTACTTGGGTCTATTAATTGAAGATAATCACATTTTCAATGATTGCTGATATCATTGTGTTTAGTTTCCTAAATAGAATCATATTTTCATTCCCATTTGCTGATTACTGTATAGATCTGAAAAATCTCTGTAAAGATGGTTAAAGGGGTATCTCTAACTTGAGAGCCAAAAGAAAAGATTAATGTATTGAGTTAATTCAGTAATGAATCATGGTGTAAATGACCTCCTGTGGTAAAGAAGTTGAAACTGAGTCGCACTCCAGGAGTTCTCTGTATCACAGCTGTGGTTTGGTAGATGCTTTTTCTGCTGGCAGTCCTTGTTTAAGTGGATTCAGCAGCTTGTACCTACCCTTTCTGGGCAGATTTTTAGCTTTGAATTATTTCAGTTAGTGTGATTTCAGTAGGTGACTGTGTTACAGACAGGGAACAACGTCAGGCAAGACTGAATTGCCGAGGGAGGGCAACCCTCATCAAACAGTACAGTTGTGGAGTATGAAATATAGCTCATATCACAGGCAGTTTAACTCACACTTCTAATGCTTCTGCACTATGCCAATATGTGCATCTTGAGGTTGGGGTGAAAGCCACTGGTGTCCCGTGCTTCCACATAGACAGCTTCTGTGGGAGAGGGAGGGTTCCTCTCTGGTTTAAACTGACTTGGACCTCTGCTGTACCTGCTTGTGGCAAGTTGTTCCTGACAGCACACCTGGCTCTTGCTGATCTGTGATACGAGCGTTATTGTGGCCATGAAACAAAGTGGAGCAGTGAATTGATGCTGCTGGTAATCCTATCTTTTCTGTGGGAGGCATTTTCCAGGCAGATCAATTCCAACTAATGCAAGGCTGTTCTTGAGTTTGTGCCTTAGGAGCATGAGGCATGGGGATAAACACTGGTAGTTAATGAATGTCACCTTACCTTTCCTTGGGAGTGAAGCATTAACGGATTGTCTCCAGTGGAAAAAATGTTTCAAGGTGTTTATTCTGCTGTAATAAGTAATGTAACAAGGTTAAAAATCGAAAAAAATGCCTCAAGCTGGAGAAATGTTTGGGCCTCTGTATTTTGGTCCATGCTGGTTTGTGCTATTGTGCATTCTCATTCTTGAGCTATTTGACTCTTTTAATCTGTTTGTAAACTTCCTACCTAGTTGTTGTAGTTTCTTATCAGTGAAAGTTGTACCTGGTTGCCTGCTGGAACTCCATACCTGGAGGTTGAACAAGTAAAGAGCACTGTCATTGAACTGAGATACTGAAAAGCAATTCCCACTTCAATTTTTAGTGTTAAAATTTGTTTGGATTTTAATTTAGTTAAATTCCTTTAAAAAAAAAAAATAGATACTATTCTACCATTAAGTAAAACCTATGTTTTTTAAGGATGCCTAGAAAGTTGGTCGTTACTGAAATTCTTCTGTTGTAATTCTTTGCCATTTTTGTGCCATTTTGTCTGTATTTTCTGGTTTATTTTCTAAAGTAATAAAATGCAAGTATTTACGTGAGAAGATTCCAGTCAGGTCCTGCATTGATGGTGACTGGCTGTGAAGGAAACCAGATATTCATACAATAAATCTCCTGATCTTGAGTTAAAATATAAAACAGAAACCCACAACCCCTGACTTGAAGAACTGGCTGGATTGATGGTGCAGTATGTACAGATTGGAGGATCTTTCACCCCTGCAAATCCATGTGAAGATTACAGCTCCGCCTGCCAGAACAATTGCTGTATCTTGAGGTGATCTTGAGACAGCCATTACAGAGTCCTTAGCTTTTCTTGAATTCTGCTTCTGAGACTTTTGATTGGAGATAAGAAGTTTGCACGGCTTTGTGTGATTCTCTTCTTGCTATCAGATCACACACACAAAAATACCCCTCGTGGGAGGAAAGCAGGAGATGATCCATATTCTGCTATACTCTGCACTCTGGCAACAAGCTTTATAACTTGTCACTTCTGGTTTTTTGGGGTTGAATTTTCAGTTGTAATCAGTGAGATAATCTATCAGTTAGAGTGCTAACATTGGATGGAGACTCCTGTTTCCATTCCTTGCACTGCACACAACCTGGTGACTTGCTTTGCGTCTCTGCTCTTCTTTGGAGAGGGGAGAGATCTCTCCTCTTTTACGGTATTTGGCAGGGCCCTTTTCTGCTGTGAAGGCAAGTGCATTGCAGCACTGTTTCAGCTATATAGCTGTTGTGCTGTCATATTGAGCTCATTAAATTTTAAATGCCTTGCTGTGAGTTTGGGATTGCATCAGAGAAAATGTTCTTAGACTTGGTTCTCAGAGGAGAAGGAGTAACTTGGTTGAGAGAGATGCTTGGAGAGAAGACTGAGGATAGTCTGCTGCAGCTTTTTTATTAAAATTACAGACTAATAGTGAAATTTTAATTAAATCCTGCAGGATGGATGGTCAGTCAGAAGCACTTCTATATCAACAGTTCGTGTAGTTTTTTGCTGCTTTTTTTGATTTCTCTTTCACAGCTTACTGCTGTGGTAAGTTACTGTAACAGTGAAGTGGCTGTTTGGCAGAACATGCACCTTGTTGGCTTCTTAATTGCTTCAAATGAAGCTGCAGTACTGGATATGTTGTTGTACAGTGAATAAAGCATTACTCTAAGGCCAAAGAATTCTTTTTCTCTTGAGCTCCAGTAGCCTGTTTAGGGACCCCAGCACGTGATAAACCCTGCATTCTGTCCTGAGAACAGAAGGTGTTTTGGTGCAAAAAGCCACAGGAGCTGTGTGTTGCTATACAGAGCTTGGAGATACCTGTTCTTTTAAACAGTACCTGTCCTGTTTAAAACCATCCTTAGTTCGTTTCTTCTCTATGCATGTGTCTAAATTGCTCTTATAGAACCAGGTTATTGATATTTAAGGTCCCCAGATTCCTCTGGAGCAGGAGTGTCTGCAGTAAGTCCTTGAACAGTGCAGTTTCATTAACAAGAATGGGGAAGCATGAAATTTGAAAAATTGGTTGAGATGTGCAGCTTTTTCTTTGTTCCCCAAAAAGCTGAAGCAAAGTTGATTTAACTTGTAGTTGGAGCCCTTCATTGGTCTCCATCCAGATAACAAGATCTCTCATCATAGGTGGATGGGAGTTTCTTTTATTTTGTTGCATGAATAAAAGAATATTCACAACTTGTAATTATATGCATGTCATGAGACTTAGTGTATATTAATAACTGTCCTGTGACTTTTTTTCCCCCCTCCCTTGTTGCTTGGTCTTGCTTTTCTATTAAGATGCCTGTGACAGAAACATTCAAGTTTAATAGATTTTTGTCCTGAAAGAGACAGAATTCCCGTGTTACACATAGACTGTAGGATTTTCCTGAATTAATTTCTGCTTCAAATCCCATAGCTGTGGATAAATATAACCAATCTTGACCAGAAAATCTAGGCATGAGAAATCCTACAAAAACCTGGTGTGATGGTGGTGGCTCTTGCTTCATCCTAGTTAATGAGACTCCTAACATGATGAATCCAAGTGCTGAGGGAGAGGGAAAGGGAAATAGATCTTAGCGACCGCCCACGCTTTACTGAATAACACCTCCAGAATCCCAGAGTGGGGAAAATGATGATACAGTCCTAGAGTGCATGTCTTGTGTCTTCAGTTGGACCCTTGTAGAATTAAAGAGAGAGTGTCTTATGTCTGGCTGAGTTTGATCAGCTTCCAGTTTCAGCTGCTGGATCTGGGTATGTCTTTGAGAAGCTGTTTTTCCTGTTCCTAGATGTGGGATTTGTGGCTTTCTTCATTCCCCCTACCCGCCTTTCCAAGTAGTGTTTAATTGCATTTGCTTTGGTAAGCAGCCTTTGTGACCTGGGCCTTTTGCTGCTTGCTGCTCTTCCTGTCTTTGTAGCTCCAGCAAATTTAGTGACTGCTTTCTTCCCAGTCGCTGACGAGGACTGAAATGGCAAGTGGCACAGGGCCAAGAACCAGTACCTGATGGACTGTGCTACCAGTAGTTTCTCATTGATACCAGTGTTTCCAGAGCTGTCACTTAATTGATTTTTAATGTTTTGTATTTATTTGACTGATTTTTGTTTGATTTGGCTTAGTTTTTTTTAATTTTGGGGTTTTTTTTAATTTTTGATTTCAGTCAAGATGTGTCATGCTAGCCCAAAAGTCTAAAAATATTATATCAAATCTGTTGTTAATTAAAACTTTAGTTTTGTAAGAGTCTAATAAGAATTTCTGTAAGCCCATGTTGATTGACACAATTTTTGCTATCAATTCCTGAGAACTGTTCATTGATTTTGAAAACTGTTACCAGTTTGAAATCCCAGTACTGACTTGTTTAATGTTTTGACATTTCAAAGAGATTAATATTTTTGTTCTCTTTTGAGTCCATTGGTACTTTCTCAACTTTTCAAGACTTTCTGGAATTAAACACTACTGCAAAAACTCTTTGAGTAACTCACAGAAAGAAAACCAACACATGTCCATTGAATATTAAGACAACTTACAAATGTTAGTAACACCACCTTGATAGATTTTGTTGAATGATATTTGCCATTCTATTGAATGTTTCGTAATATATTACCATATTGTTACATATATTACCTAAAAAATCCAATCTATATGTGCCTTGGTTTTGATTTTATCTTTGCTTACTTTAAAGCTGTGTGCATCTCTTCTCTGACTTCTGCAACATTTCTGAATTTTGATTTTTCTTATCTGCTCTGAATCTTCCTGTTCATCTTCCAACCTCTTGTCTCCTCTTCGTGCTTTTACTCTTAGTCACTTGGGTTTGGATTTTGTTGGTTTTTTTAATTTTTATTTTCCATTTAGCATGTCAGGTTTTTTTCCCCAGGGTTTTGATGGTTTCTAATATGTTCTTAGATAGTTAAGAAATTTAAACAAAATATGCAGCCAACTAATGTCTTAAGTTACTTGACTTAATTCCCAGCTTTTTGAGGTTGTTCTTTTAATGTACAAATTGCTATATATTAGGCTGACTGTTATAAATAAATGCAGATGAATCACTTGTCTTAATTTCTATTGCAACTAGTCCATTGCAGTTGAATTTGACCTCTGTGGATCACTTCCAACTCTGGATATTCTGATTCTCTGGTTCTATGACCTACTATACTTAACTGCTGCCCTGGCTAATACTTATTTAGTCTATTGAGGTTTAGTTTATAAATTGATATTCACAGATTAAATTGATATGCACAGATAAGGGCTGAAGAGTTGACAGCTATGTATGATGGTTTTTATTTTCTGCCCTTGCTATGTTGATTTTTTTGTGAGTTATTAACAATTTATGTAATAATCAGACTGATCGTTGTCTGTCTTTTTTACTGCCCCCAAAATGATTTGTACCGCTAAGTTTAAGTCAAGCTTTACTGCTTTGACCAGATACATATCTGAGGCTGAATTATGTAGTGACTATTCAGAAGTATGTTTGAGCTGTGCTGTCTTGAGGGGGGAAAAAAAAGCATCATTTGACATGCTAGGCTCAGTGTCAATGGCACATCAGACATGCATCCCTATCTCTTTCTGGAGGTCTTGCATTCCTGTTTTTTATGGTAGAGAATGTGTCTTTGGCTAATCCACATTGCTGGAGATCAGCCATCGATTATTGACTATGGACTGCTCTAATACTGTTATCTCAAGGAGCCTGGGAGTACTGAATCATTACAAGGGCTCTCAGCTTTAAGGGAGATGACAGAGGGCCTAACTGGATTTTTTTTTCTTTGCAAAGCTTAAATTAAACTGTTATGTTAAATTGTAGTCTTAAACCATTGGCCATCAAACTACAATTTCAGTTTAAATTTATGACAAAATATTTGGTTACAGATGGGTAAAGATGCCAAGGACAGATGAAAATAAAGCTGTTTAGGTGCAGAGACAAAACTAGTGAAAACTGATCATGCAGATGACTGCATACTCAACTCTTTTCCCCTCCACCACCCTTATGTTTAGTTTTAATTTCTTTCCTTGCTACTCTTAGCAGAAAAATGGCACAAACATATTCTGAGTTTTATCAGAGGGTGTTTTAGGGAATGCTTTACTTGTGGAGCTAACAACTGTGAAATAGCAATAAGTGTGTAACAACCTCTGCATTTAAAAAGTTATTACACCCTTGCTTCAGTACTAAGGGTTTGCTTTCTTTGTTCTGGGATTTATTTTTTCTAATTCTTCACTTCCTAGAGAGCCTTCTGGGAAAGAGAGATGTTTACACTTTATAAATCTTGTATTTTTTAAAAAAATTAAAATATTTTTTCTGAATTCTTACACTAACACCCAAGAATGTTTTTCATTGTAAAGGTTACCAGTAACACTTGTAAGTGTTAAATATGTGGCTGCTTTGATTGTGAAAAACATATCAGAGATCTAAATGCTACTGATACTGAAAATCTAATCTGACATATAAATAATACTGATTTTTAAAATATTGGAATCTTCTTTCTTTTTCTTTGTTCGAATTCTCTTATTCCTGCAACTTTTCCACTGGCTCTGCTCTTTAGCTGCTGTGAACTGTCAGACACTGAAATACAGATGATGAAAATATAGAAACTGGAATTTAGCAGAGGCAGCCATGTTAATTTCTGTTCCATTTGAAATGCAGGAAAATATCATCTGCCAAATGGAAAAGGACAATCGGTGGGAAAAGAAATGTTCTTTTCAAGCTTCTAAGAGCAGTGACAATGGAGAGAAAAAATACTATAAAAAGTAGGCAGCTCCTTTTTCAAGATTTTGTTTTCAATGTATTCTGCATGATTAACTGTACACAGTTGCTCTTTTGGAGCCCTGAATGACTGAACACGACATCACAGGGCTTAAACTGCCTTTGCTGCATTGCACTTTGCATTTGGGGGGGAATAGGGCTCAGCTTAATGGCAGTTCTACCAGTCTCTAGTATAATTTTTGAATACATTCATACTTCCCTTATTTGCCTTTTTTAATGTCAAACATTGCACATAAGATGTTCTGCTGTTGCTATGCAACTGCTAAATCCAATATTTAATATTAATAAAACCCGAGTGGCATTAGCATCACTCAGAACAGTGGGCTAGCAAACTATGATCGTACAATATCCAAGCTGTAAAACTTGGCAGGGACTTCAGTGTGCAATTGCATGCATGGCAAACTATGGGGCATGAGTCACTGGCAGTTACTATTTAAAGATTGATGAGTTTGAGTAACATTTCTGAGGTATTTTGATTTATATATATAAAAAATATAAGTTTTAAATAAAAAGATAAAGCACAAGGTTGGTTAGCTGTTTTCCTTTAGGTTTCATTTCAGAGTCAAATTCTGAGGGTCACTACCCATATGTTAAAACGTTATAAACTCTACAACGTTATAAACCTATGGGTCAATACCCTGATTGTCCTATTTTTCTTCTAGGTCAGGTTGGTCGGCCCTTTCCCACTGTTCCTGCCACTTCCTGAAGCCTGAATTGGCTTTTTTTGGAGGCAGTGCTACTTCTCTGCCTGACAAGGTGCTGTTCAATGGGATGTATTTCCAGTTTCTCAGTTTCTCCTCGTCAACCTTGTTTTCTGATTTCTCCCTATTTCACTTCACTCTTGGCTGTTATTTCACTTTTTTTTTTTTTTTTTTTTTTTTTTTTTTTTTTTGGTTCTTGGTCGTTTCTGAGATTAAACTTTTAGTGTTGTACCCCAGCAATGCTTTGGCCATCTAAGTCATGTTGCAGGCTGCAAATTCTGTAGGATCCTGTGTCTGATAGCTGAAGATGTTGGTGCACTAACACTCTTGCTGACACCCAGAGGGGTGTAACACTATTTGTCATTTCCTTTTGAAGACTGCTCTCCAAAACATAATTTTGATATTAGATCTGGATGAAGTCAGAATTATTTTAGAATTACTGCTCTTTTGAAGTGTAATAAATGATTTCCTTCATAGTACATGATAATTTAGATTTTGACTGATTTCTTAAACATTGCTATTTCGGGTGGTTTATCTGTCCCTGATTCACCCATGCAAGTTTCTCTAAATCTAAATATTTTTTTTTTTGTTTCTTCTTCTGCTGTTCAAAGACTCAAACAAGTAGGAGAAGCAACAAGCCCCTAGCTACTTGCAAACCATTCTTAAACCTACAAAGCAAAAGTATTTGGAGGGGGGGCTGGGGGAGGACAGGCAATATAATAAGTTGTAGTCTTGAATTTTTCTGGTCATATTCCATTTTTATACATTTTTATAAACAGGTGGAATTTGTCTATCACCCTTAAAGTATTCTCTGTACTTTTCATACTCATTCTGCTAACCCATCTTCTCACACTATTGGGTAGCTAATAGCTCTGCAGATTTTTTACTGCCAACAGGGGGTTAGTGTAATATTGATTTAACTTTTCCAAATAATGGCAGTAATTTTGGTTCACGTTTTCCCTCTTTTGGAATAAACTCAAATTGAGTAGATTTATTTTAAGTGAGGTATAAATCATGGCATTGAAGTAAAACAGACTGTGTGTGTCTTGGAAGCAGCTTTGTGATTGAAATTTCATTCCTTAGTGATATGGCAATGCTGAATCCCTCTCCTTTTAATTTTCTCTCCTCAAGACTACAACTCCTCAGGAAACACTGATTCTAATGTTTACTGAAATTCAGAAAAGTAACTGAGTGCCACTGAGATGGAAAAATGTATTTTTTTTTAACTGGGAAAATGTACCTTCTTTGAGTTCGGAGGCTTAAATGAGAGTATTTTTATTTGTGTAGAAATTACTTGGTCATGTTGTAGAACCTGCAGCTTTCTATGTTCTTTTCAGAATGGTTTATTTCGATGTTGTAATTCTTTGTTTTTAACCTAGCTATTTACAAAAATACAGGAGTCAGTGCACTCTAGATTGTGCTATGATTTATCAGTAGTTCAGTCATCACAATTAACCCATGTATCTTGTAATACTTGGAGAAAACACATTGAGCTCTGTTCTTGGAACAGATAAATATAGAACTGCTATTGTGAATATTGTAGTGACGTACTAATCTAGAAAGCTAACAATTCTTTTTTGCTTTTAGGGTTTGAAAGTATTCTAGAAGGCCTGTTTGGACCTGGATTATTAAAAGATCTCAGTTTGTTTAAAGGTATTCAATCTCTGTTTGTATCTTGTTCTGCATTTCTAATGACAGAAGCAGCCCCAGCTCTGCCTCTAGAAAATGTGTGTTACCGTGGTGATTTGTGCTTTTTTTTCCCCCTCCCCCAGGCAGTGCTCACAGTTAGTTTCATATTGGCTAAAATTACTAATGAGTGTGCGTTCATCTTTATGTAGCTGGGAGTGTATTTTGCAGTGCTCAGAAAAACAGATTTGTTGTGCATAGGTAAAATGTATATAGTTTGGTAATCTGTAGATGTAGAAAAATGGCCGAAATGAAGCCTGAATCCTCAGAATGCAGGCAAGAATGTTGTGAAACAGGTATTTAATTTGGCATTTCTCTTTTGGCTCCAGTTGTGTCGTGGTTTATGAATATGAAGTAATTTGCTATTCTTCTGATTTACAGACTGTGAGCCTGAAGGTGTTTCTGATTGGTCTTTTGATGAAAATTGTCTATTCTGCTGCCTGAGAAGAGAAAAAGTGAAGGTAATAATGCAGATGTATGAAGTCAGTAGTTATAGGGGAGGGACAAAGGGAGGGAGTTTGCTGCTCCTAGTTAACTGAACATGGAAAATCTGCAACCTCCTACCCCTTTCCCCTCCTTTGGAAAAAGGTTTTCGGAATTAAAATATGCAAGTTAATGAACAGACTTGGCCTCTTCCTCTGCAACTTTTTCTTTGTAATATGTAATGCAGGTGGTGGGTCTCTTTTTTTTTTTTCCGCCTGTGCTTTAGCTGTTTCTTTTCGGTGTTTTTTTTTTTGTTTTGGGGTTTCTTGAGTTCTTTTTAAGAGATCTTGTTGGGCATCATGAAGTCCTCCCCAAAGGAGCCAGACTGTGACTTGTGCATGTTTACTACAGTCAGATGATGGGCTTATCTTCACTATGGAAATGTCCATTTTAACAATCTAGTGTCTTGTTCTGTATCTTGGAATCTCCTTCCCTGTGGGCCATATCCCTTATTAAAGTGCTCTTGTGCATGATAGATTTTGTGCTGTACTTGTTCATAGCAAAGTCAGAACCTAAACATGGACAAGTCAGGTTTGCCAACACAATAAACTTGCAGTTTATTTTCTTAAGGAGGTTATAGTTGTGTATAAAACAAAAGCTATGGTGCTATACTGATTGTTGTTCAGCCCACGTGTTGAAATTGCGATTGTTCTATAACATAGGAAGGAAGGATCATCTGTCTTGGCAAAACTTCATTTACTGGAATTTGTAACTACTACTTCTTCCTGCACATTGTAAAACAACACCAGAATGGATCTCTATCAACTTAGGAATGAAACAAAAGCACTCTTTCCTCTCCAGCAGCGAACATGTAGCTGCATGGCTTGTCCGTAAAGGAAGTACCTTGTTGACACTGATACTTGCCATGCTGCCAGTTCGTGCATGTTTTTGTATTGCAGTTTTTATTAAGGCATGGGAGGAGGTTTTAGGAATGCTTGCATTTAGAACAGATGTAAGCCATAGTTATTTCATTGAGACTGACAGCAGGTAACATGTATGTATGCTTGTGGTGCAGGAAGTTCTGCCTTTTTTCTTACCCCATCTCATAAAAGGACAAAATCCTGTGTTAAGCACAGCTCTAGTTAAGCCATTGAATTGATTCAGAAATTAATTTTGTGGTGGGTGAGAGACTGGTCATAGTCTGGGTCAATCTGACAGTGTATGGGTAGGTATTAAAAAATGCAGTCTTACTGCCCTCCAGCCTCTCTGTCAGTTCTGTTGGGTTTGGGTATTTTGGCTTTTTGGTTTCTTTTTTTGTTTATTTTGTTTTTGATGGAATAATATGGCTCCTTTCAGGTCTAGGTTTTTTTGTGTGTCAGCTGAGAGGTGGTAGGATGGGAGCGCTTCCTTTCCCCTGTGGGTGCAGCAGATTGCTGCCCTGCTGGCCCTGATGTCATAAGCTTGCAGTAGAGAGTTAAATATGATTCTTTCACAAGAGCCTTCAAATAGTGTGACTTTGACAACATCTTAATTGAAGTTAAAATATCAGAGACATAATTGTTAGAAAAAAGTTTGTAACCTAATTTGGTGTTTAGCTAAATAATGGACAGTCTTCAGTTAATTTAGTTCAACTGCATTAAAAATGGTACTAGTTTATTTGACATCTTATCCATTGACTATCTGGACTGCTATCTTTAACTCTTCTTTTTAGGGAGTTGCAGGCTGTTCATGTGCATCCTCTCACCTTGTTTGGAAAAGAACTGGGCAGGGTGGGATCGTTTGGGTTGGTGCTTGTATAGTGCTGAGTTAGAGAATGAAAAGATGTGTAATTGGTTCTGTAGCTGGGAGTGGGGTAGCCACAAGCCATGTAATACAATAGCATGTGGCTGGCCTGGATTTTTTTTCTTTTGAGTACATAATTACCAATACCTTCCTTTTGGATTAATTGAATAATTAGTCAATGTACTTGATTTTCACCTGTGGGTGACATGTAGGTACCTAGTGTAAAAAGTTCAAAACCAATAAAAATATTGAGGGTTCTTTTCTGGATTTCATTTGCCCTTAAGAATTACCTGTATCTTAGGAGACCAGTAGTTATGCATAAGTAAAAATGAGTTCTGGACTGTAGAATGAGAATTGAAGGCCAGTATTAGTTTATTGACAGAGGTGCTTAAAGGGTAAAAATCTACATTAGCTCTCCCACCCTTTCAGTGACAGTGGTTATTGCTTTTGCAGGCAGATTCAATTACACGACTTCTTCAAAGGATGGAAAACCATCTGCTGAAGTATCCTAAAAAGATTAATTTATTTGTAGCAGTGGTTCTAATTGCAAATACTGAGCAAATACATGCATTTTTTGGCAGTCAAAGTACAAGACAGGTTTTGATAAAGAAACGGACTTCAGTGTCTTCATTTGAAAGGGATAATAAAATGGAAAGCAGGGAGTTAGCATCTTCCCAGACATGTTTTTTTCCCAAGTCCAAAGGGTTATGTGCAATAATGTAGAACTTTTAGAAACTGGATTTTTTCTTTTTATCGTAGAATGCAGAAAACCCAGTTGTTTCTGTATGGTGTGATCAGAGAATAACTGGTTACCTAAGGAGCTGCTACCAGGTTATTAATGTGGGTGCCTGTGTGCAGAAATGTACAGGTACCTTGATGGGCAAGAAAGACAAAAAAAAACCAGTTAGCAAGCAGCTCTGGCTGCCTACATGTGGTGAGAGAAAGATTGGGTTCTATGGGACCAAATCTGACAGGTTCACATTTGGATGGTCTGCGATGGTGGTAATTCTCTATTGCTTGTGGTCTTTATCACTTTTCCTTCTAAACGGTTGTGGTACAGAGAAGACCCATCAATTCAGATGGATTGAATTTGGAGTGTACTTGCCTTATCTCTTTTTAATTATGATTCCTAACTTTTCTGTGTGACTTGTTAAATAATCTGACAGAGCCATCATTACAAAAGAGATCTTCAGCTCATGTAAAATGTTTCTATCAAATGAGGTAGTCTCTAGTGTCATTTGCTCATAGTTGGAGCTCAAGCTGAGTTTAAGACAGGCCAGAAGAAAGGAGAAATGGAAAAATGAATCCTTAAAGAGGATTCAGGTGAGTATATTCATGTGGAAAAGAAAACACTGTTGTCTCTAGTGACATAAAGCAATTCATATGTATTAAGAGAAAAAAGGAAAGCACACACATGGACACACAACTAATCTCATTAGTTGGTGAGAGTGGAACAAGAAGGATAATACTCCTAAGCACATTAGCTATTTTTTAGATATATTTAAGCTACAAAAATAGGAAGAGAGAAAATGACTTCTAGGAGCATATTCTGGATTCATAGGCTGTTGTGGCCAGAAGATTGATTTTGTTTGCAGAGTTCTCTAAAATACCTGTGCTTCAGTGAAAGGACCTCTCACAATTCTTTCATATGTGAAGAAATGTGGTAACGTACAGCATTTGAAGAAGTTACTTTAAAATTCAAAATTACTCTTACATGATTTGGGTATTTTTAAAAGCTTGTAATTATTTTATACAAATCTGGTGGCCTTTCACTGTGGAAGAACATAAACAATAAGATGTGAACTGTGATAAATGTCTGAATAATTCTGAAGAGAAGTTATCACTCATCTAAAGCATTAACTTATAGAATAATTGAAGATGGCAAAGAAAATACTTGAAAATGAGTTGAAGTTGCAGAATTCTTACAATTTTTGATGGCTTTAGAATGAGTTTAAACTGTGTACAGAGATCCCTAAGTGTACTGGAACATGCTCTAAAACATTTTTAATGTATTTCATCACTTAAAAAACTCAAGCATTTAGACTGTCAATTTTGTATTGTGTTATTTTAAAATAATTTGATATGGAGGCTAAAACTTGAAGAGGCTGTTTGTGATAATCTCCAGCTGTGTTTAGTAGTAGTGCAGGGTTGCAGCTTTGCTCGTGCATCAGTGTTAATGTAAGCATATTGTGGTTCCACTGATACATTTCTTCTCCTCTACTATAGGTAATGATAGTCAATAGCTATGGATCAGTAAGGTTGTTTGTTTTGAATTTGATAAATATGACATCAGTCAACTTACTATAAAAATATACATGTTTAGTAAGTGAGAGAGGTCTTAAAACTAATTAAACAATCTGAATTTTTATTAATGCTAAGCTGGGATCAGTGGTAGATGCTTTAAAGGACATGCTCAGAATTGAAAATGATCTTGATAAATTTGAAAAATAGGATAGCCAGACTTGTTTTGTCAAGTCACAAGTTACAGATATCTGGAAAGTGATAGGATTGTAAAAGTAGTAGACTACTTTGGGGACTGTATCAAGAGAGGAATTTGTGTTAAAACCTGGAGAGGAAAACATAAATGCTGGTGAAGCTTCAGTTGTAGCATTTTGAGAGATGTAAACTGAATAGCACTGAAATGATACTGTCTTGCAGGTAGAAAGAAAGAAGAGTCTCTGGTGCCCTTAAGGCTTGTCTACAGAAAATTGTTCTGCTTTGCATTGGCTATGAATTAAAAAGACTGTACAGTCTTAAGGAAAAAAGCATTGGAGAAGACAACCTAGGGACATTGAAACATTCCTTTCTCACTCAGTGTTCCTGATTTTGCCTTGAGGTAGGGTGGAAGGCTGGATTTTATCCCTAGGGTCCATGGGTTGACCAGTCAGCCATGGGTGGTCTGTGGGCAGCCTCCCTCCATTTTCCCTCTGAATATGGATAAGAATTATCTCATCCTTTGCTGGCTTGTGGGCTCTTCCCACCCCATCTGTGTCCTGTGGCTTAAGCATGAAGCTGCTGTTTCCACATCTACGCAACAACAGCCTGCATCATGCAGTTCTCTTCATGTCAGCAATTTAGCATTTGGAATTGCTGTATCAACATTTCCTACAAGGAGGCTCTCAGTGAGCATCCAGCACTGGTGCTGAGGAGGGCAGGCTGCCCAGGATTAGGTGGTCTCGCAAGGTCACGCATTGACCCAGCGTTTTGAAAACCTGAGCACTGTATTTATAAGGCTCTTTGACTTAATTGCATAGTTATGCTGTTTATCTTAAGGTACAGTAAGAGCTTTAGCCCTCAGGGAGCATGTGCAGACCATTGCAGGTACCTTTCTCTGAAGGTGTGTTGTTCCATATAGCGATACTGCATGTTCACTGGTGGATTTCAGGAATGCTCTGGGGCATGCTTCCCACCTGAAGAGAAGCACAAAGAGAATAGAAAGAATCCTGTGTTATAAATAATATGTAAAAGTAACTGATTGGTTATAAATACCCTGAAAAAAAACCCTCAATGACAATGCTATCTAGATATTATTGGGTTTTTCTTCTTCCTACTACCTGCATGTTGCTACTGAAAATTTTGGTGTTGTTTAGGACTGTAGAGTGAGTGGGTAAGCCTGGAAGTAGTGGTTCTGAATAATGGTAATTGGGAAAAAATGCTGGAAAATGTAAAAAAAACCCCTAAAAATCAACAAACCCCCACCCCAACCAACAAAAAAACCCCAACACAAACTAACTAACCAGACACTTCCAAACCAAATAAAAACCCCTCACTTTTGGAAGTTGACTTTTAATAGCAATCACAATCAAATATTTGTTGTGAAAACTTGCATTTTCCTTCTGGGGTGAAAAAAACTGCATATTCCTGGAGTAATTATGGTACAATGGATAAGAAAACAAAAAGTGCAATAAGCAGAAATATTTCCAGTATATTTTGTCTCATGTAGTCACTGCTGTACTGAAGATGCCAGAAGACTTTTTTTGCTATGTGCAAGGTTAAGTCTGACTCTTTTACGTAACAGTATTTCTTTACGTGTTGATGTCTTAGCATGGACACTGATAAAAACCATACATGTAAGGAGATGCTCCTTAGTTTGTGGGATGAAAACTAAGCACTGCCATTTTCTTGCTATTATTCCTCTCCTCTCTTCTCCTGAATGCAGATCAAGAGATCCTTTATTCAGCTGGTCACCAGCATAAGCCACTTAGATTTTTTTCTTCTGGCTGATCCCTTTTTCTTTGTTCCTTTTCTATGTAGCAAGTGTACAGCTTTAGTTAGCTTCAGTAGATTAAATTGCACTCTTCTTACATTGCCTTTATACGAGTAATATAAAATACATTTGTTTATGGTGAGGCTGGATGCTGCTAGACTCTGTTTCCACTGAGTTGCCAGGCTGGTATTTACAGTGTATTGTTTTAGTTGCAAAAAGTGTTAGGAAGATTTGAAATGCATTGTGTTGGCCAAGGGTTATTTTTACTTTAGGCTTCATCCAGAGCTATAGTCTGCTAAAGGGAAGGGTGTCAGATCAGGTTGAATGGGTAGTGTTTCCTTCAAGTCAGAATTCTGTTTCTCTCATGAATTAAAAAGTTTTTTGCAATGGTTCATGGGGCTTTAGATAGAGAATGCCAGTTAACTCTAATGGATCTTATCTAGCCAAATCTCAGTGCATTGGTTTGCAGTTTCCTTTTAAAGGAAAACTTCTGTAAAGGCTTAGAAATTTCAATGATTGTTCTGACATTTCTGTGTGCCTAGATTACTTACATTATTAGTTATTTTGCACGTGTGCTTTTTATGCAAACCGATGAGTTTACTGTTATCCTGGTAATGCCTAAAAGACAATAGAGCTGATCTCGGACTCTCCGTCAATAACTAAGATAGATCCTGCATAAAGTTTTGTCCGATGCAGCAATACAGTTTCAAAAAGAGTGTACAAGTGTGCTCTGTGAAGTTCCACTTGAGGAGTTACTCTCAAAAGATATTTGGTTTACTATCCAGAAATGTATGTTAGTATCAGAGAAGTACAACTGCATTTTCAGTGTGTTCATAAATTGCCAGCGAACTGCTACTGGTTACTGGTACAGGGATGCCTGGCACAGAGGTGAACTTTTATTATAGCTAGCCATCAGTTCAAATTTGCATGAAAGAATTAAAGTCTGTCTCAGTAGGAGCTTCTCCTATGGGAGCAAGCAGGTTTGAATCTCTCTGGTGTGGAACAAAGTGTCAGTCATTTTGTGAGGCCTTTGCTTTTGCAGGCTCTTACCCTCACAGAATCAAAGATGTTTTTACTCACCTGTTACCTCTGTCATCGCATGTTCCTTATATTTCTATTTGTCATAGAAAACTGCTTTGTCTCTATACCCTGTGTGAGATAATGTCTCCCTTTGCTTTTCATAGAGAGCTTTCAGAAGCTGTTGAATTACAAATATGATGTGAAAGCCCATGTGGTTCAAGCCAGAGTCCACAACATTTCGTATTGTTACCCTTTGCATGCAGTTTGTCTGAGTGCTGTGTTCATTAATTTACTATGGGCTGGTCATGTAACCTAACTTCTTAAACCTCTTGAAGCTGAGACAGCACAAACTTAAGAATTACTTATTTTTTCATTTATTGTGATTTATAAATGATTTTCTATTTCTTTCCTTTCCTTCTAGTCCCATGAGGATATGAATCTGAAATCAGCTTATACAGTAGAGGCCAAAAAAACAGATGCAGCCTAGATATTGTGGTAACTGATACTTTATAAAGGTTAACAAAACAAAACACTCCCTAAAGCCAAAGAGTGGCTGTGTATACATTCCTGCAGTAGGTAAATACAGGTATCTTTCATGTAGTTTAAAATGAAAGTGGAAGGAGAGGGCCAGTAAAGAGATTGTTCTCCTGAGCAGGAGCAAGGCATTAAACTGAAAGAAATGAGAAAAGAGGTGTACGTCTGGGGGTGGAACCTAAGCATTTATATTTTGTATTTTTGTAACCTTCTCTTCTAGTTTCTTGAGTGTATTGAAAATGAATTATTTAACCTGGCATCTCACATGCTTAATTATCCTAGTTTGAATATATTCTTGAGATTACTCAGCTGCTTCCAATTGTGAGAATGGATTTTATTTCATTGTAGGTGTTGTAACAGCTAACTTAAGTTTATTTCACTTAAAAGTAGCTACTACTGGACCTTTTCACAAAATGACCTGTTTGTTGATAATACTTGGCCATTTTTTGCTCAGTTTGCATGAATGATGTGTAGAGTAAGGAGAACTGTACTATGTTTTGCCTTCAACAGTTATTTATTGAATTGAAAAGTAATCGCCAAAGAACAAGTGCTAGATAAGAGATTTGCAGCCAAATGTTGTATAATATCTAAGTTTTCTTCTTTATAATGGGCCGTTATTTTCTGTATTGTTATCAAATCTTATAGGCTTCTGCTGCATTTATATCTTGGGTGAAAGTGTAAGGTGTAACCAAAGTATGTATACTACCACCACCTACACCACCTTCTGATGAAGTGTTAATGGTGGGTCCTTTGTAACAGCTGCATACCCCACCTGTGAGTTGGGTGTAGTGTTCTCTTTGTCTTCATGTGTTAACTACACCCAGGCTAAGGGTGATCATCTCTGCTGATGTGCCATCAAGGACTCCCCAAAATACCCCATGATTCCTGTAGGATTACAACATTCCATTGTAAAACTCCCTGCTCTGGGGGAGGTACTGAACATTCCTGCCTGGATTTGAGGGTGTATAGTCTCAAGGTTTGGGGGCTTGGGGGAACCACCAGAGAAGGACCAGACCTTTCCACAGAACCACGGCTTTGACAAGACCACATCCATGCCTCCAACGGGACCATTTAATCAGAGTGCTGCCACCACCACGCTGACCAACAGGGTGCCAGGTTGTACTCTGGCTTTGTTGGTTTAAGCCAGTGTTTCTGCCCTGTTGCCTTTATTGTAACTTTCCTATTAAATTGTAGCTCTGTCTTGAAATCTCTTGCAGGGTGTTTGTTTGGGGTTAATTGCTCCCGGTGGTTTAACTTCAAACCCACACATATTTTGGTGACCAATGTGCAGCATTGTGAGAGAAGTCAGAATTGCAATTTTGCGTTGTATTACTGGAACTTCCTATTCACCACGATGCTTGACATGTTTACATGGATGTTGTACCTTGCTCTCTATATTTTTCTACTCATGGGGAACTATTTGCCACTTGTGATGCTGCTTTTGAGACCAGGGAATGGTATGAAAATTGCCTTGGTAGTTTATTATGTCTGTTGCATGATAACATCAGAGGCAATGAACCTCATTTGGAATGTATATTCAGTTTTGTTCACCTGTCTTGGTCTGGGCTGCTACCTCTGGAGCCTTATTAATAATCACACCCAGCCCATGGAGGGAAGAGGAGAGAGTGGTTCCTTCCAGCCTTTCAGGCCTAACACAGCAGTTTTTGAGAATGTTGAGTTCTGTCTGGATGTCAAAGACAGCATAATCTTGTTGTTAGTTTCACTTTGTCTTCTCTGTGCAGCCTGCACTGTGTACACTATGCTTGGAGTCAGGACAGTGCTTGGTGTGGTACAGCATTTTCAGGAGGAGGAGGAGAAAAGAAGCAAATCAGCAGGCACCATGTCTACACAAACTGCCACTGAGCCAGAGTGAAAAGGAACCAAAACAACAGGCACCATGTCCACACAAACTGTCAGTGAGCCAGAACAGCCTAAGCTGGTAGCAGTTGCCCCCATTTAGAAGAAGAAATCGAAGAGCAAATCAGTTCACGCAGTGACTTATGGGGAGGCAGCAGGACCTTAGCCCCCAGTGGAAGAGACAGAGCCAAAGATCATCACTCATTCTCTCTCCCTGAGTGAGCTGCGTGATGTGCGGAGGGAATTCACCCGTGAGGCCAACGAGTCCATCCTGACCTGGCTGCTCCACATCTGGGACGCGGCAGCCAATGACACCATTCTGGATGGAAGTGAGGCCAGGCAACTGGGACTGCTGTCCCAGAATGTGGTCATTGACAAGGGGATCAGGAGAACCCAGGAAGTACAGCCTCTGGCAGCAACTACTGGCAAGTGTAAGGGATAGATAGTTTTGTAAAGAGAACGTCTATATGCAGCAAGGAAAATGGAACACAATGGAACAAGGTGTCTGATGCCTAAGGGAATTGACTGTGCTGGAGATGATCTTTTCAGAAGATGAGAGATTCCCTAGAAGCCCAGACAGTGTCCAGTGCACATCACAAATGTGGTTGAGATTCGCACGGCTCGGACCAGAAGTATACTCCCATTACCTGGCGACACTGCAGTGGAGGGAAGGAGAGGACAATGTGGATGCATTGGTTAACAAACTAAGAATTTATAAGGATGCTGTCACTGCCCTGTTATGCACCCACATCTCGTCTGTGGAAACAGCTGGCTGAGCACATCTGGAATTTGGAAGAGAAGATTGAAGAGGGCCACCAGAAACTGGGGGGAGCTTAAGAAAGGAATTTACAACATCTCGCAAGGACCAACAACAGTCTCTGCCATTAGGAACAGGAGTCCCCCAGCCAAGGAGTGGGTATGCACTCTGTGAGGTAATCTCTGGTTTTTCTTTCAGGAGCATGAAGAAGACATGAGGAAGTGGAATGGAAAACCCACCTTTTCCTTAGCTACCTGGGTACATGAATTGAAAAGAGGAATAATAACCACAATAAGCTCAGCTAGGGCCAACGCTGCTCTAGTCTCTCATGGACAGAACTCCAGGTGGTAAAGGAATGATCCCGTCTTGAAAGGACCTCAAGGTCATATTTACAGGAGGAGAGCAATATGTACCATGACTAGGATTAGAGAGGCCCTGCCTGTAGCCAGGTAGAGGAAAGGGTCAATCGGATCTGTTGGACTGTGTGGATCCGATGGCCTGGCATGTCTGACCCACAAAAATATGCGGCTTTGGTTGATACCAGTGCTCAGTGTACCCTGATGCTATCCAGGTATGTGGGAGCGGAACCCATTTCCATTTCTGGGGTGGCAGGGGGATCTCAGCAGCTGACTGTACTGGAAGCTGAAATGGGGTTAACTGGGAATGAGTGGCAGAAACACCCCATCGTGACTGGTCCAGAGGCCCTGTGCATCCTCAGCATAGACTGTCTCAGGAGTGGGTATTTCAAAGATCCAAAAGGACATCGCTGGGCTTTTGGGATAGCTGCTCTAGAGACAGAGGAGATCATACAATTGAATGCCCTGTCTAGTCTCTCAGATAATCCCTGTGCTGTGGGACTGCTGAGGGCTGAAGAAGAATGGGTACTGATCGCCACAGCAGCAGTGCACCGCTGGCAATACCACACCAACAGAGACTCTGTGATCCCCATCCATAAGCTGAGTTGTGAACTGGAGAGCCAGGGGGTGGTCAGCAAGGCCTGTTCACCCTTTAACAACCCCATACGGGCAGTGCGTAAGTCCAGTGGAGAATGGAGACTGACGGTGGATTACCGTGGCCTGAATGAAGTGACTCCATCGCTGAGCGCTGCCATGCCGGACGCACTGAAACTTCAGTACGAGCTGGAATTCAAGGCGGCAAAGTGGTACGTGACCATCAGTATTGCCAATGATTTTTCTCCGTTCCTTTGACAACAGAGTGCAGGCCCCAGTTTGCCTTCACCTGGAGGTGCATGCAATATACTTGGAATTGACTGCCGCAGGGGTGTAAGCACAGTCGCACCATCTGCCATGGACTGATCCAGACTGCACTGGAAAAGGGTAAGGCTCCAGAACATCTGCAGTACATTGATGACATCATCATATGGGGGAACACAGCAGGGGAAGTCTTCAAGAAAGGAGAGAAGATTATCCAGATTCTCCTGAAAGCTGGTTTTGCCAGTAAATGAAGTAAGGTTATCTGCTCAAGAAATTCAGTTAGGAGTAAAGTGGCAAGATGGATGTTTCCCGATTCCAACGTAAGTGATTAAAAAATAGCAGCTATGTCTCCACTGACCAACAAGAAAGAAACACAAGCTTTCCTAGGTTCTGTGGGCTTTTGGAGGATGTATATCCCGGAGTAGAGTACAACTGTAAGCCCCCTCTATCTTGTGACATGAAGGAAAAGGGATTTCTGGGGCCCTGAACAACAGTAAGCTTTTGAATAAATTAAACAGGAGGTTGCCCATACAGTAGCCCTTTGGCCAGTCAGGACAGGGCAGGATGTAAAAAATGTGCTGTACACTGCAGCTGGGGAGAATGGTCCTTCCTGGAACCTCTGGCAGAAGGGACCTGGGAAGACCTGAGGATGACCGCTGGGGTTCTGGAGTCAGGGATACAAAGGATCTGAGGCCAGCTATACCCCAACAGGGAAAGAGATTCGTGCAGCCTGCAAAAGCGTTTCAGCTGCTTCAGAAGTAATTGGCACCAAAGTGCAACTGGTTCTGGCACCCTGCCTGCCAGTGGTGAGCTGGATATACAAAGGGAAGGTTTCCTCTACCCATCATGTCACTGATGCCATGTGGAGCAAGTGGATCGCTCTGATCACACAGCGAGCCCAAACAGGCAATCCTAATCACTGTGGGGTTCTGGAAATAATAACACGTCATAATAAACGTGAGAATTTTGGACTATCTTCTGAAGAAGAAGAGGAGCAGGTGACATGTCTGAGGAGACCCCACCATATAACCAACTGCCAGCGAATGAAAAGCAATACACCCTCTTCACCAATGGTTCCTGCTAAATTGTAGGAACAAACTGGGAATGGAAAGCTGTGGTATGGCGCCCCACACAGAGAGTTGCAGAAGCTACCGAGGGACAAGATGGGTCAGCTTGAAAAGCTTACACCTGTCCAGCCGGCTTTGAATATTGCTGAATGGGAGAAGTGGCCGAGATTCCATCTCTACACTGACTTGTGGATGGTAGCTAATGCTCTGTGGGGATGGCTGGATTGCTGGAGAAAGGCCAACTGGCTGCATAGAGGGAAACTTGTCTGGGCTGCTGAGATTTGGCAGAACAGCACTGCCTGGGTAGAGAAGCTGACTGTGAAGGTTCAACATGTGGATGCACAAGTACCCAAGAGTCGGGCTAATGAAGAGCATCGTAACAACAAGCAGATAGACTGAGCTGCCAAGGTTAAAGTATCTCTGGTGGATCTGGACTGGCAGCACAAAGGAGAATTATTTCTAGCTCATTGGGCCCATGAAGCCTCCAATCATCAGGGAAGAGATGCAAGGTACAGATGGACTTGTGGCCGAGGGGTGGACTTGACCATGGACAGTATCTCACAGGTCATCCACAGCTGTGAGATGTGTTCTGCAATCAAGCAGGCCAAGCAGGTGAAGCCTCTATGGTATGGTGGACAGTGATCAAAATATAGGTATGGGGAAGCATGGCAAATTGATTACATCATCCTTCCCCAAAACCTCCAGGGAAAGCGCTATGTGCCGACCATGGTAGAAGTGACCACTGGATGGCTGGAGACCTACCCTGTGCCTCACACTACTGTCTGGAGCACCATCTTGGACCTTCAATCACAAGTCCTGTGGAGACATGGCACCCCTGAGAGAATCAAGTCAGACAATGGGACCCATTTCAAAAACAGCCTTATAAACACCGGGGCTAGAGGACATAGTGTTGAGTGGGTGTACCATGTTCCTTATCATTCACCAGCTGCTGGGAAAGTTGAATGGTGCAATGGAATGCAAAAAACCAGCCTGAAGTCATTGGGTGGGGGGACCTTCAAAAATTGGGAGCTGCATTTAGCGAAGGCCACCTGATTGACAACACCTGAGGCTCCATAACTTGAGCTGGTCCTGCCCAGTCAGAACCCTTGCACACTGTAGATGAAGTCCCTGTGGTACACATGAGAGATATGTTAGGAAAGATAGTTTGGATTAATCCTACCTCAGGCAAAGGCAAATCCATCTGTGGGATTATTTTTGCTCAAGGACCTGGTTACACTTGGTGGGTAATGCAGAAGATAGGAAAACCTGTTGTATACCTCAAGGGGATATATATATATATAAGTAGAGTTAAAGAAGGGTATTAATTTGGGTATGATATGGATGGTGTAGAATAAGGTGTGGATAATGTCTTGAGTTAAAGTGTAAGGTGTAACCAAAGTATGTATACTACCACCCACCTACACCACCTTCTGATGAAGTGTTAATGGTGGGTCCTTTGTAACAGCTGCATACCCCACCTGTGAGTTGGGTGTAGTGTTCTCTTTGTCTTCATGTGTTAACTACACCCAGGCTAAGGGTGATCATCTCTGCTGATGTGCCATCAAGGACTCCCCAAAATACCCCATGATTCCTGTAGGATTACAACATTCCATTGTAAAACTCCCTGCTCTGGGGGAGGTACTGAACATTCCTGCCTGGATTTGAGGGTGTATAGTCTCAAGGTTTGGGGGCTTGGGGGAACCACCAGAGAAGGACCAGACCTTTCCACAGAACCACGGCTTTGACAAGACCACATCCATGCCTCCAACGGGACCATTTAATCAGAGTGCTGCCACCACCACGCTGACCAACAGGGTGCCAGGTTGTACTCTGGCTTTGTTGGTTTAAGCCAGTGTTTCTGCCCTGTTGCCTTTATTGTAACTTTCCTATTAAATTGTAGCTCTGTCTTGAAATCTCTTGCAGGGTATTTGTGTGGGGTTAATTCCTCCCACTGGTTTACCTTCAAACCAGGACAATTTACAACAAGAGAACAGGACAAAGTACAATGTTCTGAAGCAGCCAAAAAAACAAGTTTTGATTTCAATAGATGCAACTCTGTGCTGAGTACCTAAAAAAGTTTTGAGTTTGATAAAATATTGAATGCCTAGGGAACTTTATTAATTTTGGAGTGAGGAAGATCTTACAAATATTAAATATCTTTGCAGGAACACTTAGTCAGTCTGGATGAGCCAGCCTCGGAAGCTGGACAAGAAGCTCTGCTTAGACAAGAGCAAGCAAAAATCATTCGTTTTGAAAGGCAAGCAGAAGAGTTCCTCAATGCAGTCTTTTACAGAAAAGGTTGGTTTTAATGGAGGGGGGGAGGATGTGGGAAATAGTCTCTCTTGTGGCCTTTTTGCATGCAATGTAGGTACCAAAGATCTGATGTTCAAGTTGTCACTGTATGTTCAGTATTTTTCAGTCATCTTCTTTATATATATTTATCGAGCGTAAAAATTGACTCTCAAGTAATGTAGCAATACAACAGCATGGTCTTGGGACAGAGGAAGAGAGTGTAACTATTTAACCCTGAACCAGATCTCTCCTTGAGAACACTGGTGTTTTCATTTTGGAGAGATGATTCAGTTCTTACCCAGCAGAACTGTTCCCCATAAACAGTGTTTAGGTGAGTGGGCGGTTTGGAAGAAAGGTCAAGTGGCAGTGGTGGTAATAGGTGGGTAATGTGCTTTTAAAAAATCTTTATTTTATTTTGATGGGATATGTACTAATGCAGTTTTTCTTAAAGGTCATCAGTCTTTTCACTATTGGCAATGATTACCCAACCTGTTCCCAACAATCTACAGTATAAAATATTATTGGAATAGTGCTAAGAGGGGTGGATATATGGAGAATTCAAAATGTGATCAGCAAAAGAATTGCTGTAGAATATGCTCAATGCTAGAAAATCACCTAAATATCTTCTGGAGAGTTGTTGCTTAAACTGTGCTTTTAAGGAAGGCATAAAGCTCATTTCACTGTTTCCTGCAAATCTGAGAAATATGAATCCAGAGGTTGCTTCCAAATGCATCCTGAATGAAAGTACATTGTACTTATCAGTCTAACCCATGTGTGAGAAAATCTGCCAAATCAGTAATTCCAACCTATCTGCTGGGGGACAATGCAGGGCTTCAGTTTAACAAATTAGAAATTGCTGTAGCCAGTCCTTAGCCCTTCCTTCCAGTAACCAAAATATTTAAAGGTGTTTTAAGTAGATAACAGTATCTTAGCCTTTCTTTTATGACTCAAATGAATAAATACAAGCTATACATTATGATGCTTCTATACTTTTTGCAATACATGCGGGATGGTAGGATGGATAGTTACTGCATTACTACTGATAGTTCAGATAGTGCCTTTATTCCAAGGCTTCCTTTTCAAGTTTTCTTTTTTCTTGTAAGGTTAATGTTTCCTTTTGCTTTTGAGTTTATCCCATTTATCTTCAAATCCAGAAGGAATTTAAGAAAACTAAAGTCTAGAGAGAATACAGGTTTTTTCCATATTGCTTTTTCTGGTGAGGAAAAAAAACCCACACACTTCTGTCACTTCCAAATTGTTCATTAAATACTTAATTCCTTTAACACTAAACTTACATCTTTATATCTAATTAATGTGTGTGTGTGTGTCATTTAGGAAAGTATGCTTTTTTAAATTCATTGGGGAACCAGCAGAAGATACTGCAGTGTGCTAATGAAGGGTATAATACTCTGTCCATGGTCAGATACCCTGAAAGAAGATAAAGAAACATGTCAGATGTCTGAGAATCTTTGAGAATTTTTTTTTAATTATACTCTTGTTTTCCTCCCTCAGACAAAGCGGTACTTGGTGCAAGAGTAATAGGTGAGGGGTAGAAGACTGGCAGGAAGTCAGTTCTGAATCCTTAATGCATCATTGTGAAGCTTGCCTGTATTTAGATTACTTGAAATCTAACTCGTGCTACTGCCATAAGATCCCCAGGCACTGTCATGCAAAAGAGAACGCAAAGAATGGCAGAACTCTGACACTCCTACATTGCTCAGAGATGCTGAGCTCTCCTGGCTTCATGCCAGCAATCAGTTTTTTCTTCTTTCCATCCTCACTGCCAATAACATTTGAGATGGGTTTTTTGTAGCCCAGGTAGATCAGAGAAAATGCAGATGCTCTCTGAACACTGGCAACACATCCATGTAGTGGACATGAATAGGAAATTAACAAGATCAGCAAACTTTTTGAACAGGTTTACTGCCCATTAATCTTATGTCTTTTCTCTGAAATTTGTGTCCCTGGCACTCTGACCCAGTAATGCTTCCTTCAAATATTCATATTTTCCAGTCAAAGCAGAGTGGTAGTACTTAGCTGCCTGTGTACCTTTACTTTGTGGCTGGACAGGACCTTCTTCTGCCCTAAAGAAAACCTATCTTTATTTGTTTGATACTGCCCTTTTAACATTCCAGTATAAAAATACACAAAAGCTATTAGGCTTTAAAGCTCAGCGGTACTACTGCTTTAGACTATTTATAGTTGATAATTATTTGCTGTATTTTTTCTTCTTTGAGAATTTCTATGTTCTAGTTAATCTTAGTTTTATTTTCTTAAAAAAACGTGGACAAGTGCAGTCAAGATAAATATCTGGTTGATTTCAAGTAATGCTGGAGGGGCACCAGCACATATTTCCCACTCATTTTTGAACAGTTTTGGTCCTCAGCATTCAGGCTTTATATTAAGCAAGAAGCCCTTAATGTGCTAGGTACCTACCCTTCTGCTGAAAATTGAGTTTTTTGTCCTGAATTAGTGAGTTTATCTTCAACAGCACTAGAAAGTTGTCATTCTGGGCTGATTCTTTGAAGTTGCAGATTACAAAGATGTGTGGCTGTAGGCATATGTAATATTTTATTTCTGAATGTGTAAATATGTTCAGCTGTAAGCATTTTTGAAATGAACATATGAACATGGTGCACAGTAAAGGCCTGATGCTTCGCTCAGAAAACACAAGTGCCATACAGCTCTGCATT
Organism: Orthonyx spaldingii; assembly: GCA_013397795.1. NCBI lineage: Eukaryota > Metazoa > Chordata > Aves > Passeriformes > Orthonychidae > Orthonyx > Orthonyx spaldingii. The sequence goes on along the minus strand of VZTJ01002933.1, from coordinate 1,587,253 downwards.
CCTGCCACTTGATTATGCTACAAGCACGTGTCAGACAGTTGGTATCAGTGTGATCATACCATCAATTTGTGCCCCTGTGGGCCTCCCTAGAGCCTTTTCATGTCCTTCAGGAGGTTATAGTGAAGAGGTTAGAAAGTGGAAGAAATGTCACCACAGCAGAACAAACCTTCCACATTTTCCCAGGCTGGTGTCCTTGTGGACCGTTTGTTAAGCAAGTGAGATTATAAATGTATCAAAATGTAAGTTTGGCTCATTTTTTTGTTGTGTTCTTCAAACTGTAGCATTTGATACTTAGCGAGTAAAATCTACAGGATGTTTTAAAGAAAATGGTTATGTTATTTTCCTAAACGTCCTGGAAATTTACAGCTATTATACCCCTATAAGAATGTGCATGGTGACTGTATAAGATCTGAGGTGTAGAAAGCTCTGCTTAACAGAAGGGAATTTGGGCTTGATAAGTATTTAAAGCTCAGTATGGTGTTTCATCAAGAAACACAGTGGCTACTTACTGCTGCTCTTTGATTTGTGGGCAGCTCTGCTCAAACCTTCATGTCAGTCATCTTTTACACATTCAGTAAAGCTGGTTTGTTGGATTGATATACTTTTGGCAAAAATGGTGGCAAAAGGCAAATCTAACACTGAAATGTCCCACAAAAGATTTTGCTAATGCTTTTAATAGCTCAGTCTCAATAGATTACATTTCAACCTGGGCAATTTTTTAAAAAGAAGTAGTAAGCACTTCTGTATTGTTCCCTCTTGAGAGCTTCTTTTAAAGATTTATTTGCTAAATGTTTCTTCGGTAATAGGAAGTCAAACCTTTTGAGCCATTTCTGGAATAGTGGTGTGGTTGTAGTATGCTTTGGGTTTGTTTTGGGGGTATTGTGGGTGGTTTGTGTTTGTTGTTGTTGGTTTGGTTTTTTTGGGAGTGTGAGTTTATTTGTTTAAAAAACCCAAAACTGATTTGGCCAGAGAACACAGTGTTTGAAGTGAAGTGGCAGGACTTAGCTTCTGTGATCTAGGAGTTAAGATTTACTTTCACATCACAAATTACTACTGGTCTAAAATAGTGATTTTTGTAAATAAATTATGGATTGCCCGCATGCCCAGATGCCTTTTTATTTATACACTATTTCATATCAGTAAATTGGAATGCCTCCTTGTTCTATTTCTCATCCCTTACTAATAGATTTAGCAGCTTTTCTAGAAATAGAATTACTTGTCATGTGACACATCTTGAGTTTTTGTGTATATGCAAGTTCTTTGAGTAATTCTGATGCTGCGTTGATTACAATGGTAGAAATGTCAAAAGAAATAGATATAGTGAGATGGAAGACACTTGAACATTTGATCTTCATGTGAAGAATTTTAAATTATCAGAGCTATAGGGCTTTATTTCTCAGTAAACGTATAGGGGACTGCTGCAACTTTTTTCTCCATTTTACCCTTCTTGTAGCTGCAGGTAAGTTATACAATTCTTCCACTGAATAACCCATTCAATATTTTTGGAACAAGCTCCATTACTTGGAACTTTAACTCTCCTTGCTATTTCCACACCTCTTAAAGGTCTGGTCGAATATATCTATATTTAAAAACAAAATATGAGATTGTGTATTTCTTTTAGGAGTTTTATTTTGGGAAGGCTGTACCGGAATTAGCAATGGTTCTTATTCAGGTATTCCAAGACTAAAGTACATTTTCTACAGAAACTATTTTATCTTTGGCTTTCTTTTTTCTTTACCTTGGATTTTTTTTTTTTTTGTAAATGACTTAATATAAAAGGTGTTTTACTTAAAGTGCTTCCTTAAAAGAAATCTCTAATATTTGCAGACAGTCCTAGGGTCTCTGACCCCAATATTCCCCTAGTGGCCCGTGAGATCATGCAGCGAATGATCCGACAGTTTGCTGCTGAATATACCTCAAAAAATAGCTCTACTCAGGACTCCAGCCAGCCCAATAGCACAAAGAACCAAAGCCTGCTGAAAGCATCTCTGGTCGGCTCCTCTCCCACGGCTGCAACTGCTCAGAACCCTGTGCTCAGCAAACTGCTCATGGCTGACCAAGACTCACCTCTGGACCTTACTGTCAGAAAGTCTCAGTCAGAACCTAGTGAACAAGGTAGGACTCTTACCAGTGTCTTGCATCCTATGGCAATCCATTAATGGCATTCTTGTTGCAGAACTAGAAAATTAGAAGGTTGCACTTTCACATAAAATGTAAAGTGGGAAAGCAGTAGATGTTTTTACAATAAAATAATGACTAGTTCAATGTGGCTGGGAGAGAAAAGACTTTTTGAAAGCATGTAGACCCATAGACATGAGAGATTCTTCTGAAGAAGGGCAAAGGGGTTGACATGCTCCAGACTGAGGATAAATGTGCTGTTCTTCCTGGGAGCTGCAAGAAACAGTCTGCCAAAATAGACTGTATGCTTGCTGATAAGAGAAGTTCATGTGGTCTTCATAATGTTGTCTCTTCTGTGAAGATTAGTACACAGTCTGACTGAAGGGCTGATTTATTTTCCTTTTGGTCATGGTATGAGAAGAGTATCATTTAAAAGTCTGTCAGAAATTGCTTTGTGAAGGCTGTAAAAATGATACCCATGAAATGCACTAAATGTCCAGGTTTGTGCATTTGGAAGAAATGTCTCTTTTCTACCTTAAAAATAGACTTGTTCTGCAGAGCACAGATTGAATAAGTTGTAACAGTGTTTCAGAGCTTATTTTAATTCAAAAACCTTGCTAAATGTCTTTTTTTTAAAGAAGCAAATTCTGTGAGTGGTATACTATGTGAACTTTTCTTTTCTGAAACTGTTGAATCCTAAGTGTATTGTACTGATTAAAATTAGACCCTTTATCTGTCTTTAGAAGTATGTTAGTGCTTGAAGGCATTCTGTCACTGTAGGCTGTCCATCTGCAAATGGAAAAGGTACCTTCCAAAAAAAAAAAAAAAAAAAGCTTTCTTCTAGCTAGGACAGAAGAGTTAGGTATCCCTTTATACTTTCAAATTGAGTTTATGAAGCCTTTTGTAAACAGGTTGATTTTATTGTGTCCATTAATATGCAGCTTAGACATCTGGACAGATATTGCACTTACAGCACTTATTGAAAGCTGTTGTTGCACTTCAGTTACAAACTGCAATGAGAGGTTGGGTTGAATAGTGTCTCTCTTGAAATGTGGACCTGTACAGTTAGCTGATAGGCATTTGTTTCTAGCTGTCTTTATTATAAATGCATTTCGTGAGTGTGTTTTGCATGTATAAATGTTAAACTGTTCTCATTGTTAAACTTTTTGCTGAAAGAAAAAGGGAGAGAATCAGTTTTGCTGTGTTTCTTTTTAATTAGAGGATGGTATGGTGAAGAAGAAAGCATATACGTGAACTGTTCTTTAGCTACCATGTGATGGAAAAAGCTGTAAGATAATGTATACTGTTCATAACACTTGTTATGAAAGTGAAACATGTGCATATTGACTTATACAGTAATCTGTTTGCTGATGTAAATTTTTTTTCCAATTTACATTTAATGTAATTGGAAAGAGATTTTGCCAAACTTGTTAATGAGAGATTTCAGAGGCTGTTATGAAAGATTGCTAGTGGTGCTTCATGCTATATTTTGTTCGAGTGGGTTGAGGGGAACCCAGCTACTTGTAAGCTTCTCCCTGGGGTGTGAGGTTGGCTCTGCTTCCCCTCAGGGGCTTCTGGGTCATAGTGACCCTTCCAAAGGAGGAAGTGTGGATTCAAGTGCCTCCAGCAGCTGCCTGTGCTGTCCACCCTCTTGGAAAGTAGGGAAGGCTTGATCCAATCTGTGTCTCTTGTGCCTGCATAAGTGTTGTTCAAAAAGAAAATTTAATTTTCTGCTTGCGTAAGTTTGGGTTATGGTGTGTTCCCAAATGCAGTGGGTGGAACAGCTTTCCGTAAGTTAATTCTAGTTCACTGTTTATCATGTTTTTCTCCATATGTCAAATGAGAACTTTAAGCAATTTGAAAGCCGTCTTACCTTGTTCTTGTGTTTGTTGGTATTTACTTGATTAGATGGAATGAGTGAGGAGCTCTGACATGTTTCAAGTTTACCTTGCCAACAGGTTTAATTTATCTTTACCTTACAAATTCCTTGTTTCAAAGTTTCCAGGAACTTCAGATGGCTGGGCTGCTTCAATGACAATATTGCTCTTATTAAAATGACCAGAATTTCAAGCTGCTTCAGTGCAGTAGGGGCAAGGCTTTTCTGGTGAAACACGCTCCCTTTTCTGATGCCTATAAATGCCGAGTTTACAAAAGGGTTTGCAGGGGAGCATGGGGGGAGCATGAGGAAGTGCCATTAGTGAGAGTGGAAGGAGCAGTCTAGCAGGAAAACCAATTTGGCATATGGAAGAGAGGGAATAAAATGACACAATAGAGGAGAAAGGCGGCAGCTTTTCCAGTAGGGATCCAATGGAGACATGGAAAAAAAAAACAAAGCTGACTGCCACGTGAGAAAGAATCTCACATCTCTATGTGTGTTCATTTAATTTCCAATATGAAATTCTCAATGAATTTTCCTACAAGACACTTGGATTAAAAAAAAAAATTCAAATACTGGATTGCAGCCTTCCTTTAAGGAGGGGAATATCTCAGGAATTTGAAGATTGTCTCATTTTTGGACCACTGAGAGGTAGTTATGTGATAGGCTCTGTTGTATCCAGAACTGTCATTCGTAGGAAATTTTTTATACTATGTCTCTTATAACAGATGCACTTTTCATTTTGTTAATTTTTGTTATGATTTCTGAAGACTGTATTGAAGTCACGTGTAAACCATATTGCAAAAAAAAGAAAATCCAAGCCTTATATTTTAAAAAATACAATAAAGCAAAAAATGTTGTGTGCTAAAAATTACTTTAGCTCGAAAGACTTGCTTTATCTTTTCAGCTGAAGACAAGATCAGCATGGCTGATCCTGCTTCTTCAAACACTGAAGTCATTCTTTTGTCTCTGCAGACGGTGTGCTTGATTTATCCACGAAGAAGAGTCCTTGTGCTGGCAGCACCTCTCTGAGTCACTCTCCAGGGTGCTCCAGTACTTCGGGAAATGGGTAAGAGAAAGCAACTTACTATGACCTTTTAAAACAGTTTTTTACTAAAAATGTGTGCTTAGCTCCTGTTAACTTTGACTTACTTTTGGTGTTAACCCTTTGGAGTAATGTGTTTTCATCTTGTACCTTTGGCAAATACCTTCACCCCACCTGCCAAATAAGAGTTGTTGCCAACTGAGACAGGTTTAACTTGCAGTTAAGGACTCTAATATCTGTTATTTTGGCCAATGTGGTACTTAACCAGAGATCTTTCCATTACCTGTTTCTTGGGTTTAGTGATAGGTGATTTCCATGAAGATGTAAGTTCAGTTAAATGCATGATGAGTCTTAGAGGCTTTGCACTATATTTAGACTTCATTTCACTTAGGGCAAAGTTTATTTATTTCACTTAGGGCAAAGCTAACAGTTAAGTATATTTTAGGGATAACAATGATTCGGGTGATAAACCATGTTGAATTAGATTTAAATCACTGCATGATTTTCGTTAATATTTCCTGGCATAAACCACAACTTAGAAAAGGACCTGGGGTGGAGAGTCTGGTAGTTCAGAAAACTTTAAATGTGAAACTTTAAATTTTGGATTGATTGTAGTATAGTACTGAACAAGTTTTTAAAAAAATAATCACAAAGTATGTGATGTACTATTGTTGCATAATCAGTTCAAGGTATGAAATACTGTTAATTAAAAAAGATCTTTAGGTTTCATATTTCTAGATCACCATTTGCATACATTTAGAAACCCTTTACTCTTAGGGTTGTACTGGAGAGGCTGAGGGGGATTTTGGGTGTTGATTATCTTGAGGCTACTGTGAAAAAACAGTTTTTTAATTGAAGTACAGAAATAGTACATGGTTTAAAGTGCTATTTTATTGCTGGATTTAGCTTTATGATAGCCTTTGAAAAACGTGAAAACCTGAACTAACAACCCACTTCTACCACCAATCCCATGTACTGCTAACAGCTTATTGAATTTTTGCATTTCTCTTTGGAAAACTATTAGTCTCAGATTTCTCCCTTCAAGATTACTTTTCCGTTTTATATTTCTATTAATAAAATACTTCAATCCTTCTTTAAAACTTAGTCTTAATACTTTTTACAGTTCTTTAACATAAACCTTCCCCAGCAGCACTTCTCTTTTCATTCTGAACAGGTTATTTCCAGCTTAATTTTCCTAGGAAGGCAGCAGAAGCCACTTGAGACTCTGTACTGTTTGTTCCCTTGTTTGTGATTCAAGTGAGGGCCAAAGTCCAACACACAGGGATGACAGGACCAGCATCTGGCACTGTCCTGCCCAGTCCTGTGGGTCCAGAGAGGATGTGGCATACTGGCACCTGTGGTTACTTGTACAGGTGTGTGGTATGTGAGGCTGGCTGCAGTTTGTTTAGCATCACTAAGGTGCCAGTATGACCTTTTTTTAGGTGTGGAATCACTGGTGCACACTGTGATGCTGATACATGCTGTCGAAGGGGTGGAGAATGCACATTGTCTGAGAGGGTTCTCTGGAACTGCAAACTTTGATCCATTTCTCTGGGTTTTGTTCTGAATGCTTGTTGACTCTTGTTGTGCACATCTATGACTTGTTGCATCCTGGAGAGGAGTGAGCAGCATGCGTATCAAGCATTGTGTATGTTACATGCCAGGTCCTTTCAGTGGATGTCTTTTCTCTAAAGACTTTTTTTAATCCCAGTGTGATGTTCAAAATAATAATGTAGCTTTTTCAGTACTATGTATCCTATCCTTAAATAATGCTGACTTAGCCCGAGGGTTTTACACTAGTATAGTGTCCCAGAGCATTAAAGTAGATTCTCTTTGTTAACTTGTATGTTGAACATGGAGAAATTTGGAGGTGGATTTTGAAACCAGTGTGACTTAATAACTACAGGGGGCTAAGCAATCAAAGCATTAAAATAGATGTGATTCTCTGCAGCAGTAGTACTTTATTTCATAGAGAGAACACTTGTGATGAAAGGGAAATGGTAAAAATACATACTGCCTCTTTTTACTGTTGTTAACCCTTGATCTGGATGACAGTTGGAATTTAGATCTTTCTTTTCCTGGTCATGCTTTATATCAAATGAGATTCAGGGCTGTGTATATATGCAATTAGTTGTTACAAGAGCAGTTTGGTAAGTCTGGTGTAATGCAGTGTTTTTCTTTGTGATCCGCAGTATCCCAGCTTTCATATTTGATGCTTAATGAAAGGCAAATACCTTTGAGGCCTCCTAAGCTTTTTCTTTTATCCTGAGCAGCAGTTTTTCAATATGATGTAAGCAAATACTATCAAGGGTTTCCACCTATGTGTAGATACTGCAGGTGGCAGTCATATTTGCATGTTGAATATGTTGCACTTCGGCTTACTCTTTTATTACTGTGCTTGTTTAGTGGTAACGTCACACCAGTAACACAGTTGTGTGTAGATCTATGGCGATTGATTACTACTTTGTAATTAAGGTGCTATTTTCAGACGCTTGCGCGAAGTCTTTTCTACTCCGAGAATTTGTGAACCCAACCAGAGACCAGCCAACAGGTTTCATTTTTCTTTGCCCAAAAAGCTTCTCTTTTTTTGCGAACAAGTTTTAAAACTGACTGATGCTGAGACTTAAAAAAAAAAATTTAAATAATAAAAAAAATTTAGAGAAAAATAAATAACACAAAAAGTGATGTTACCCAAGCAAGGCCTTCTAATAAAGGAGTGGCCCCCTCACCCATCCCTCCCTACCTGTGCAAGTCCTGCTCACATCAGTTTCCTTCCATCCAATTAGGCGACCTGGGAGACCCAGCCAGCACCATCCGGAGGGACTACAGAGTGGTGATGGGGTACCTCCAAGAAGCTTGCAGGATGGAACCAGGGAAGGTTATGGCCACTCCACATCTCTTAAAGTACCACTGGCTCGATCACTCCAGATTAGTGAAGAACTGCTGAGCAGAAACCAGTTTTCTACAGCTGCCAGCCATGGGCCATCTGGACTGCAGAATCATGGACAGCACTTAATATTATCCAGGGAGGCTTCTTGGGCAAAACCACACTACGAATTCAATTTCAGCCGCATGAAATTCAGGGGAAATGGTGCACTCAGCAACATCAGTGACCTTCCTTTTCTTACAGAAAACTCTGCCTTTCAAAAAATGGCACTTCAAACTAAACAGGATGGGAAAAAGGACGTGAGCCATTCATCTCCTGTGGATTTAAAGATACCACAAGTTCGAGGCATGGACCTTTCATGGGAGTCCCGCACTGGTGACCAGTACAGCTATAGCTCTTTGGTAATGGGTTCACAAACGGAGAGCGCGCTTAGCAAAAAGTTAAGGGCTATCCTTCCAAAACAAAATAGGAGAAGTTTGCTGGATGCTGGACCAGATTCCTGGGGCTCAGATGCTGAGCAGTCTACCTCTGGACAGCCATATCCCACCTCAGATCAAGAGGGAGATCCTGGCTCCAAGCAACCTAGGAAGAAAAGAGGGAGATACAGACAGTACAACAGCGAGATACTGGAGGAAGCAATCTCTGTGGTTATGAGCGGGAAAATGAGTGTTTCCAAAGCTCAGAGTATTTATGGGATCCCCCACAGTACACTGGAGTACAAAGTTAAAGAGAGGCTGGGCACTTTGAAAAACCCTCCAAAGAAAAAAATGAAATTAATGAGATCGGAGGGGCAGGATGTTTCAGTAAAGATTGAATTAGATCCCCAGGGAGAAGCAGCACAAAGTGCGAATGAATTGAAAAATGAATAGGGATGTTGTGGAGTGCCAATTTGCAAACTGGGTGAGCACTACTGCATAGTTCAACCACCACTGAGCGCACCTGAGTCTCCTGTTTACTGCAATGCTCTTTCCTTTGCAGTTTAGCATAGACTTATGTGAACACAGGTGAAAGATGTGCTCTGAATGTCACATTTGTAAATTTTTCTAGCCTGGAATGGCACAGTTTCCCTCCTTCACCTGCCCACTGCCCTCTTTCTTTCTTTATTCTTTTTTTTTTTTTTTTCCTTTTGCCTTTTGCATGTTTCTCTGTAATAGAGAGTTGAGTTACCTCACAAAGAATGCAGATCTGTGGAAGTGGACATCTTGCCTGTAGAGCCTACCTGAACTTCTGATGTTGGATTTTTCATATCTGCCTTTATAGAAATAAGTCCACTTTGTTAAACTGACACTCTCCCAAAACCAGGCAATTTTCAAATGAAAATCAGACTGTCATTCTTCAAAAATGTTTCAGAAATCTTTTTTCCCCTCTTTTTTTTTTATTGATCCAGTTGATTGAAAGATGTAAGCTAAATCAAATTATTTAGGAGTGGTACCTCTCTTGAACTCAGATTTGTCAACTAGGTAGATAATCAATTGGGTCTAATTAGGCTCTCCACCATTTTCTTTCTAAATTAAATGTACTTACCATTTGCTGTCTGCTTAGTGCTCACCCGGAAGGGAGGGGAGGGAAAACTTACATACACTACCTTCAGAAAATGCCGGTTAATTATTTATAACACTACCTTCGCTGTAATTTTATTTGGTGTTTTTGAAGGGTGATATTTAGACTCACCTGCTTGAGGATGTAGCCTTATCTCACGGAAGACAAGCTTCTCACAGTCAGGAGCAGTCAGGGTACACTAAATGATGTATTAGGGTATGCCTCATTATACCAGAGCTATGGTTCTTTGTGACCTTTACACTTTTTACAGACTTGGTTCTGAGTTTGCTAAACTATGTGGTTCCAACAGCTAGTTTAAATGACTCTAATCCAGGGATGGGGGATTTGCGTAACAAACTACTGTGATACTTCAAAAAAGAAAAAAAAAATGGAAAAAAAAAGTAGCCCACAAAATGGTGATCTCAAACGTTACAACCTCAGTAGTCTGCCCAAATATCCACATTAGTGAAGGAGCTTGTTAATGTTCAGGGAAGAAGTAAAACACTGGTAGCCTGATCTAATTCAGGCTCTGCATCATATCTATCTGTAATACTGTCAGGGTCAAACACTCAATGAATGGGTGTTTCCTTTTTAAATATTACAGTTGCCAGTAGCAGGAATTTATTTAAGTCCTGCTTTTTTGTTGTTGTTTTTATTTAATCTATTTTGATAGTGGTTTAGCACATGCTAGAAGAAGCATTTAAACACCATAAAAAGAAGCACTCCATAAACCACAAATCTGGGTTGTTTTGGTTTTTTTTTTTTTCAATATGGTGATATCGTTATGATTATCTGGAGATCCAGGATAAGTTTTGTACTGAACTTTTTGATACTTTCCGCGGGAGTGGTCAGTAACTAAGTGGAGTTTACTGGATTTACCACAACATGACCAAATCATAATTGCTGGTTTTTCAGGTAGAAGCAATTTGGTCTTAATATGTGCAAAAGGTAGATAGAAATACCTTTTTTTTTTCCCCATTTGCACAACCAAAAGAAGCATTGGAGTTTTTGTGTGAGAGCATTAATTGATGTCAGTGAAAGTTTCTCAAAGTTCATGGGAGGGTGGCCTAGGTAGCCCTAGGGGTGCTGAATGACTTCTGGAACAACTGATTCTATTAGCCTCTCCCCCTCCCCAGCAACTTCATATTTTCAAAGGTTAGGCACACCATTGCTGTTGTTTTAAATATGCACTGCTCATTCTTGAAATGGACTGGGCATTTGACCCCAAGTATATTTTATTTTTGTTTTTTAATATATTTAAGTCCTCAAAATCCTGGTTCCTTGTAGCTTTCTAGTTGTCATCTTGGCATTTAAAGCAGTTTAAGCTCAGTAGCAGTATATAAACTCTGCAATACGTTCCAGTTTAGTTGGTGATTGCAATAAAGGCGCAGTTTAAGGTGTGGTTTCATCCGCTGTTGGAGGTTATGGTAGAAAGTTTGTTGCAAGTTAAAAAAAACAGTAACACAGTTTTACTGTTGAGAGAGGTTTAACCTTTTGCAGTTGTCCTTATTTAAGAAACATGAGTTGAGTTTTATAAAACTTGTCACTGTAGTGTATGTGGAGTGCTCATTTTACTAACCTAAATATTTTGTATGTGTATGTTTAAGTGGGTGACAATCGTGCAGCAGAAGAATGGTGTGCCTACCCTTTAATGCTGCAGTTTTAAAAGAGAATTTGTCTTGTCATTTCAGACTGTAGGCTAAGAATTGTAAATAGATAGTGAGAAGTTGAGTACTCTTTATTTGCTTTGGTTAGAAAGTGGATTTAAAAAAAAAAACAACAACAAACCAAACACGTAACTTTCTCAGTTTAAATGTCCTGAGACCTGAAGATTGTAATACTCATAACTGCAAAGCTTTTAAACACAACACTTGATCTGTGATAACTTAATATTCAGGTAATCTTTCTTTTTCGAGAAGCTTTTGAACAACCATATTTCCTCCAAAGGTCTCTTGTTTAAAAAGGAAAAAAAAGAAAAAGTGTAGATTATTTTTTAAGCACTAATTGCATTACGTTGGTAACTGCAATATGAAATAGCCATTATTGTTTTGTGAAGCATGGTTGAGATTAGTTAGTGGTCCCTTTTTAAAATTTCATGAGCCTCTCAAAAAATAAAAACAAATTTTAAAAAAAGCTGCTGAATATTCAAAAGATATATATTTTACCTTATTGTAGGTTTTGTAAATTTAGTCTGTAATATTCAGGTGCACCTTTTAATGTTACCTTTTTCTTTCAAAGTCCCAGCTAACATATTTTCTCTGAGGTGATTCATCACTTAAAGCTAGTATCACTCTAAGTGCTGCAGTGATCACTAAGATTTTGTTTCATTTTTCACTACATATTTTTTGCAGGCGCTTTCAGTGTAGCTAACTAGTAGTATTTGGGATCATTTTAAATATATGATTGGAATTAATGTTTGTCCATTAGCATGCTTAATTTTCTGCTGACCAGCAGTTTGCATGGCCAAAATCCCTGGTTGACCATATTTTGGTGTGGGAAGGTGTGGTTCACTGTGGTCTTTGTAACAAAAGCCTTGTTTCTCACCTTATTTCTGGTAAGTGGATGCTTATGTTACTTGGATCACTTGGACAGGAGAAAGATTTTAAAACCTTCTCCTGCTGCTCTTCTGAGATCGCATTAACGTGTAACATAGACAAACTGCAACCCTGTAAAAATCGAGACGTTGTTAGGAGGAGACCTTTCGGGTATTTTTTGTCACTAGTTTTCTCTTATTCCCGAGAATGTCCATCTGATGTAGTTATTGGACTTAACAGTATTGTTGTGTACTACGTTGATGTAGCTGAAAAAGCCTGACAGCAAGAAACTGTGAATTATATTTGTGGCAGTCTCTGAAAACTAGTTTTTCAGTCCAAGTACCATGAAGGAGAATCCCCCTCCCCCACCCCACCCTAGAAAAGTAATTTTATATTTTGTGTGTATAAAGTTTTAAGAATCGAAGTTTCATATTGTACTGAAGTTTAGGTGTTGCTTGGTAAATCTTTGCTGCAGCATATAATTGAAGATGAGTAAGGCTTAGTGTGGTAGGGGTCCTGGTGTGGAGTTAATTATCGTACAGTTCTGGTGAGAAAGCCCAACATGTATGAAATGTGTCCTTTTTTTTTTTTTATTTGGACTTGTAAGATGTAAAAGTGCTTTTTTAGAACTCTGACCTATTACAAACTATTACCTCACTTTCAGCCAGCTGGATCCTCATTCCACAGTGTTGTAGGCATTATTGTGGCCGTAATGCTTGAGTACAGCTATAGAGTTGAACGTTTCCAGTTAGATATTGTAGGGACACGTTTCTGGAGTTGTTTTTATTTCTGTCTAAAGATAATTTATTTTCCAGTCATTCCCTGATTTTTTTTCTAAAGGTTCAATACAGTTTCCTTTAGAATTTCTCATTTTTTCCCTATTGCACAGGATAAGTTGCTGCATAAGCAGTACAGGTATGCCTTTACTTTTTTTGTTGCAGAACTCATAACTTGCTGCTTGCATTACCAACCCTACTGCTAGACCTGAAGTCTAACTCTGAACTTCCTTGGCAATTGGAGAAAAAATGATTTTTAACAATGCAGGGGTACTGATAGGATAATGCCTCTAGTAAGGGAACACATTCAGCTTCTGTGTTCTCATGCAACTCCTACACAACTTTTTGTGTAGAACTTTCCACCACTGGAGGATACTCCTAAACACAGGAGGTAACTGCACATGTGTTTAGACTGAGTAACAGCAGATAAGGAATAGTCTGTGCTTTGTCTTGTGGCAGGCCAACATTTACATCTAAATATTTCTTTCATGAGTACCCAGGAGTACATTGCCTTTCCCTGGAAATTCATGGGAGCTGGGAAAGTAATTCAGGGGCTTTAGGGTTGAGTAAGCTTTGTGAAACAACCTTTTAGTTCTGATTGAATTGTTTTTTGTATCATCTGCAACGATTGTTATGCAGGCAAAACTGGAATTGCCATGTGTTTCTTTCCAGTTCACTTTCAAGTAATTCTCTTAAGAGGTCCTTGAGTCTTAGGAGAAGAACACAGTGTCCAAGGAGTGAAGGGAGCACTCTGCTGTTCCCTTTTTTCTCAAAAACAGTGTGGCTGCATCTGTAATGTAAAGACCTTTTTCTTCAGTGAAGACAAAATTTGAACTCTTCAGTGTAAGAATGCATACTCTTGTTGCAGTCCAAACTCTTACGAAGGCAAAATTATTAACCTTACTGAAAGCTTTGTCATGATATTTTAAATAGCTTAAATTCTCTGCCAAATGTTAGAAGTAGGATGGGAAGGGTTGTTTCCCTCATTTTCATGAGGATCAGAAACTTCTAGGTATTCGTCACAAATGTTTCAGAAATTAAATGTGATTTCAGTCTAGGTCAATGTTGCTTTTTCTTGGCATTAGTACATAATGTTGACTAATATTGGTTTAAAAAACTGTAAAAAATAGTTTTGAGACTAGTTTTGGTACTATAAAGGTTTCTACTTGATCTTGAATTATATTGAAAATTCAGTAATTGGAACCTTCAGAAACCTGAAAATATGCACTGCTAGTTATATGCAGTTCTGATGAATGTAGCAGATAAAGTAGCCAGTATAGTAACTCATTTCAAGTTATCCAGTGTATAAACACAGTGTACTGGGATGACCACTAGGCAGAGAGATATTACAAACTCAAAATGATCTGTAGATCCACTTCACGTATACCAGAAAAAACTGTTCAGTAGTTAGAGCATTCCAGTGTGTCCACCTCGCTCCCTCTTTCCTGTTCTTTCTTTGATTGGGGCCAAGTCTCTAAACCAGTATCACAGCAGCGGTTTTGGATCTCGTCCTAGTGAATTATGCCTATATTCAGCCATTGTCATAAAAACCTTCATATTAAGAGAGCTTTATTTAATCCTCACAAAAATCTCTTAGCCCAGTTGCAAAATCAATTTTCCTGGGTAATGTACTAGGAAGAAGGATTTTTTTCAGCCTGTCCAGGGCATTTAATTTACCATTTTAAAAGCAAACGTCCCTACCTGTGCCCCAGTGCTTGTCTCTACTGAATTGGTAAGTATAATTTAGGAGGACTCAAGGTGGTAACTCTACCTTATGGACCAGGAATTAGGACAAAGGCTTCATTCTGACTGGAGCAGGAAAAGTTAACATCAAAAACAATTTCTCTTGTCATCACCTAGTATGGTTTATCTTAATATGTTTTTCCTACTCAGAAATAATGAGGATACTACTACAGCTACTTAAACAGTTTATCAATTACTTGGTGCTACATTTCCCAAATATTTTTACAGATAATATTTTTTATGCCTGCGTGAAAGCATGTAAACTTTTACTGTCAGTATAAAAAGCACTTGTCTGACCTATTCTAAAGTACCAGAAAAGGGATAAATAACTGCAGCACTTTTTCTGTTACAATGCCAGAGTCTTAATTAAATCTGATCTTCAGGTTATGAGATACTTTAAATGTACAATCTAGGATCATTAACAGCTTTTCAGGTCAGATCACAAGGTCTCTTGGGATATTAATCTGTTTTTTAAAGACTAGTACAACAAAATATTCTGGAGTTCAGGCAGGGGATGTATGTATACATGCCTGG
This sequence comes from Orthonyx spaldingii, assembly GCA_013397795.1. Taxonomy (NCBI): domain Eukaryota; kingdom Metazoa; phylum Chordata; class Aves; order Passeriformes; family Orthonychidae; genus Orthonyx; species Orthonyx spaldingii. The sequence goes on along the minus strand of VZTJ01002933.1, from coordinate 1,572,201 downwards.
TATTTTTAACTAATCATTTCAATAGGCCGTTTCAGGGCTTGACATTTGGAATCTGGGATGATGGGTAGGGAAGGGAGGTGTCCCAAACTGAAAAAAAAAAAACCTTTTTGGATCATTGTTTAATGTTCAGTTCGAAAACTATATCACAAGAAAAATGGGTAGGGATTCTTTCTCCCTTATGCCTTCAGGGAATGAGTAGTATTTAGAATCTCTGGCTGAAATTCAAGCCTTTTTACCATGTAAATTTTTAATATAAACTCATTGACATGCTTTTTACATCTGAGGACTGAAAATGGATCTTAATGTTTAAGTTGTGGAATGGTATATTTCTTAAATGAAGGGGGAACATTTAAAACAAATAGATTAGAATACCAGCATTAGTGAGCTTAAGGAATTTTAGTATGTAATAGCAAAGTATAGCAAAGTATTTGATTAAAAAATTAATCTTGAATTGCTAGTCTGTAACTAGGTGCATTCTAATTTAGCGGGTGAATATTCTTTACTTATCGATATATGATGGGCTTTTTGCAAATAGAAACCTTTATCTGAGTCCCACGTGTTGCTTGTACTGATGGGATGTATGCTTACAGCAGCTTACTGCTGCTTTAAAATGTATAAAATGTTTTGAGTGTTTGCTCATAACTCTTTTTAACCTCCACTTGTTAAATTGTCAGACATGGGTATTTTATCAGTCCGCAATGTAAGTTTAAACTAATGTTCTTAGGAATCCAACTTGTACACACACTGTTTAAAAACCCTCAGGGACAGTTTACACACTATCCTCACTCAATTCAGGTACTTGTACTCTCTTCTTAAACCTAGCAGTGACTTGTATTTTGTTTTGCTTTTCTTTTGACGTGCTGATAGCACATCCTTGATGAATGTCAACTTAAAACTCAGTTCAGGTATCCAGGTATAACTCAGCCAAACAGATTTTAAAGCTGCATATTTACTCTCCAGCACACAGTGCCTCAGACACTTATAGTGGCATTCTGTATATTCAGTTATTACTACTGAGCAGATCGCGTGGGGGTTCCTGGTATGTATTGTAAGAAATTCCTATGTATATTATATAATATGTATTATATTATATACATATATAGTATATATGTTATCTTAAACTTATATATTTTAAAATGCCACTACTAGCCAGCGCAGCTAAAAAAGAAATACATTCCCAGCTGCTTCTGCAAACAGCAGAGGCAACTTCTTAACGTGGCTCTTGCTTCTCTCTCACCATAACTACTTCTAACCTCAAGCACGGGTCCTTGGCTGTCTGACCTCTACACTCTAGTTATGCAATGTCCTTAGAGAATTCTGTGCACTGGCCACTGTGATGGAAACCAATGGGCCGGGAGTGCTTTGAGTTTATTAGTAATTGTTCTGCCAAAGTTGGTGTTTGTATGACAAGCGTGTAAACCTGTCAGATAATCAGCAGAGGTCCAGGTTGTCCATAATCACTTCCACCTCCTGGGTAGGACCAGACCTCATGAGGTGCCTCCTTTCTAAGGCTGAGCGCTATTCACTGAACACCTGCAGTGCCAGGCCTCTCTCTGTGCTGCACTCACCTGGAGGCCAAGCCTGAAACTAAAATCTGCTCTTCTGCCTTCATGGCAATGTGTTGGCAGCCGCAAGTCAGCAACACCTCTGCTTTGTTATTTGACACTTTACATCTAAAAAGTCTTCTCTTTCTATTTATGTAACCCATAGTCTTTGAAGAGTATGGAAGATGGCATTTCTCTCTGACCTCTAGAAGTTCAAGTGTCATGGGAAAAAAAAACAGGAACCCCCCCCTTTACTCTTATGGACCTCATTTCAATATACTGTTTACAGTTTGACGGAATTGTATAATTTAATATTTCTCTTGTACTGTAGTTTATATTTATTTACAGATTTTTTTTGTACTGTGTGATTTGAATTTTTTGTTCCTTGCTATGATCAATGTTTTATGTAGTAGAGCACTTATGATCACAAATTAAGGTTTTTGGTTTGATTGCACTACATTAATTTTTTTAATGCAGTTCTGATTTTTTGACTGGACTAAATAAGCTGTGTCTTAATGTATGTGATAAGTACTTTTAAATTTTTATTTCATGTGGTCCATTTATTTTTTGCATTGTATGTCAAAGCGCTAATTCTCTTGTTGTGCATGTGTAAGATTTAATGGCTCCATTGTATTATTTGACCATGTCATTTTGGAAACACATTCCCAGCTGTAACGTTGTGTATGGTAGTTTTCACTGGATGCTAGACTTTTCAAAACCACTATTCTTCTAATAAATTTTGTTGTGAAAAACTTTAAGGGTTCCAATTCTGTTGTTTCTGACGTGCTTTCTAAATGCCTCCTGTACTAGTAGCCCAAGGATATGAGATGCAAACTGTCACAAATGGGGATGAGCAGGGGAGAAAGGGAAAATAGAAGGTAAAGCAATTTCTGGCTGAAGGATTGAGCTTTGAAAACTCCATACTCCGTTGGGTTCTTGTCCTAAATAGGATTGACGATAAAGCTGCTTTAGCAGCTGGATAGGGAATACATGTGAAAGCTGAAACGCTGTCTCATAGCAGCCCAGTCTCATGAACTCCCATACTCTAATTTGTGCTTCCCTACTGGCCACCTTAATTTCCTTAATGGTAAATAATTTATCCAGTGAAGAACAAACAGTCTCTCAGGAGGGAAAGTAAAAGGTGCTGTAGTGATGTTCACTGAGTACTCAGTAATGAGCCAAGGTAGGCACGGAGGTGGTGAGAGCATGGCCAGAGCCCCGTGTGGGTGGATTTTGGGCTGTGGGGTGGGAGCGGGCAGAGCATGGCTTTGGGCAGCGGGGCTGTGCACTGGAGCACACGTCACCAGGCACAGGCACATTGCTTAGCTGCTCACCAAGGCACTGGGGTTGCTTTTATTTTCTCTGCAGCTTTATTTTTTCTGCTCCTCTTCTGCAGAGGGGGCAAGTCCCCAGCTCCCCATTAGCACAGGGAAAGATCCAGCAACCCCATCTTACTGTTCCCCTGCACAGGGGCACAAGGCAAATCCAGCAGTGACACCACACTGCAGCCAGCCCTTCTCCAAGATCCGTGTTTACTTTGTTGCGACTGTACTTTGGGTTGAACTACTTTTGACGTTATGCATTATTGATACTGAAATGCTGAATACTAAAAAGTAGGTTACAGTAAGTGGTGTATAATGGAACCCACGTGAGTTTAGGCATTTCTGCTAACCTTTGTGTTCAGTTCTAGGATAATTTTGAGAGTGATGCATAGGGATTTCCTAGCTTTAGGAAAATTCATAATGCTGCACAATACCTTTTCTCCTGAGAAACTGCCTTTCTTAGCATGTGCTATTGAAAAGTAGGTAATTTAGGGTTTGCATTTTTCAGTGCCTTTTTTTGTTTTTTTAAGATCCTTAAATAACTTACATTGCAAACTAGTTATTGTATTTCTTGTATACTAATACCAGTATTAACAAGAAAAAACAAAATGGTAATTGGGTGTTGTCACTGGTTTAGCTTTACCAGGCAAATCTCTGTTAAATAAAAATTGTGGTTTAACTAGAGACTACATCTTACACTTATTCAGGAATAGTGAGTTTTTATGTGTAAATAGCGTGAAAGCCTTGTGTGGTAAACTATCATTTATCATATTTTTTTCTCTATGTCTGAATACATCTGTCAAATCTATGAAAATAGCCTTTGAAAGCGATGAACCATATTCCCATCTGCCATTCTTTAGGATGCATTACCCTGTGCAGGCTTGTCCCAGAACATTTTTAATCGACACTTTTAGTCCTGCGATTATCACAAATACCAAGTTTTTCTGCTTTTCCTGAAGGACATGCTGATGGTCTCCCACTGCTAAGATGAAATTGTTCAGACTTAAAAGAACACAGTGTTGATTTCTTCTTTTAAAGCTGTTTCCTGTATCATGACAAGATTGCACAAGATGTTGCACCCAGACCCAGAAAGAAGCTTCCATGCTGTTGTCTGTTATAAAAGTAGAAAAGAAACAAAATTAGCCCTGTTAGGCAGCTTTAAAAGTCACCTGCTAATTTCCTTCAGTTTGTTTGGACGCAGGGTGGGTTTTGAGCTGCTCAGTCTGTTATTGAAAGAGGCCTCTTTTGAACCTGCAGAAGTGTATCCAGTCACCTTCTGAAGTAACAGATCTTTTGTGGAGTAGCAGTGGACTGTACCCCCATATACCCCTTGGTCACTTGCTACAATGCAGGTACTTCCACAGATGTGAAATGAGGGGCTCTGCTCATTGCTTCTCTGTGAAAGTGAGAGCTGCTGGGAGGGGAAGAGCAGGAGGCTTCTGCTTCAAGTGCACCTGCAAGTTTTGGCATCTAAACTAAACCTGTAAGGAGGTAACTCCCTGAGCTCAGCATGAAGGATCTGAAAGCAGGAAATAAACTTGAGTTTTGTGAGGTAAGCTGGTTTAATTAAGGGAATTCCTGAGCATCACAGTTTCAATTCCCATGTAACCAAAGCCAAGCCCTTGTGTCATGGTTCCTCAAACAGCAGCAGTGCAGAGCTTGCTCTGGCATCTGCATTAAGACGGATCACCAATGGCTTTCCTGCCTGAGCATGCCGAGCTCTCTTAATTTCCTAGAGGCATGACAAAAGTGGGTCTGGGGGAGGGGGAGGATTTAAATGCTGATTCAGGAAGATACTTCAGCAAATGACTGTTTTCTTAATCTGCAAACTCTACTCTGGCAGATGCCCAAGTATCAGTACTGGCTGAATGGAGGTTTTAACTGGAAGCGAGTAGCAAGTTGTTGGACCTGTTTAGGAATGTGATTCATGTACAGAGGAACAGAGCTACAGATGAAAAGCAATTTCAAATACTGAGCTTGAAGTGTTAGGACAATTCTAGGATTATGGACTTTGATACAATGAAGATGGAAAACAGATTAAAGAGAAAGTTGATCTTTTAAATGTAGTTATTCTTGAGACTATTTTAATAGATGTTACAATGCTGGATGGATCCCAGTTTGTGAGAGTGCTGTTTTGCCTGATCTGGTACATTTGATGCAGACTCTGTAACTTGAAGTTCAAGGTGTTCTCAGCTGTCTAGTAGGAAAATCAAAAGAAATGTGAATGATTTCACACCTATAAATTATGTATTAATTAAGTTCCTTCTTACCCACCTACTTGGAAACGGCCGACAACACAATCTTTAAAAGCTCTCTTTTGGTATCATGAAGAGGGAACACAAAACAATTGCATGTTGTTTTTACAGGTCACTTTGAACGTATCAAAATTATAGATCACATTTGAAATAAAACTTCTAAAAATTTTCTCTTGCTGCCTCCTCCTCTACAGGTGTCTCACAGCTCTGCAGGAGTTTGTTCCCTACACACTTAAAGGCAGATTTTCGTATGAGATGGCTACAGCTCAGATTTCCAAGAATTGTTTGAAAGCTCAATTAAAACTAGAAGCGCTTAAGGTGTACTTCAGTGTGCAGAATTATAAGCACTGCTGCCTGAACATACAAAAGTTGCCTGTATGAAAATACAGCTGCATCCCCCTGAGGAGCTGGCCGGAGTCCTGGACCATAACCTACCCAGCTCTCACACTAACACCATGAGGGATGGGGCAGAGGCTTCAGCTGCTGCCTCTGCCTGAGCCTGCAATGGATCCGTCGATGTGTGGCTCCTGCCTTGTCTCCCTCGCTGTGGTTTCCAGGGCTGGCTTGGTCACAGCTTGCTTGTCTACCTTTGCTGGGCTCCTGCTCCAGGTGCAGATCAGCCAGCCATGTGCTGGAGGAGTGGTTTGTCTGTACAGGATTATCAGCAAACTGCCTGTAAAAATTACAGTGCTAAATAGGTTACACCTGCTATGGTTTGGAAATCATTTTTTTTTTGCTGATGTGCACCAAGATCCCATTGTCACATGTCCCAGATCCCTCCTGCCCAGCTAATAAAGTGTAAGACTTGCTTAACTCGTTTTGGAATGACGTTCCTAACTTTGAAAAGGGCTTTTATGGTTTCCTTTCTTAAGGCCAAGCCTTTTGACTGTGCTTTTCTTCTCCCTGAGCTTTAGAGGAAGGCCCTGACACTAATTGTTGAGTTACTCTGGGACTGCAGGGAAAACCTGACACCAGGAGAAGCAGAACAGTTTCCCTGCATGTGTGAAGGGGTTTTTCATACACACAGCCAATATTTGTGCTGGGTCCCTTGCTATAATCTAAGCCTGATGTGGTTGCTTGGAGGATCCACTAGTTTCCACCACATTCCCCTTTCAGGTGAAGGTGGTAGTATGGTTTCTTCATGTTTTCAGGTGCACTGTGGTCACAGATGGTATCTTCTGCAGATTCCTTTCCACCTTTTAAAGCAACTAGCTGCATCTGAGGTATTGTCAGGGGTTTAAAACAAACTATTTGGCTTTGAAAGGAGACTCTGAAAAAAGACCCAGTAGGATTCTGGTTTTGCATAATAAGCTGTTATGACAAATATACTCTGTACCAAAATACAGGTTTCTTGTTTCTATCCATCAAACATCAGCTCGAGGTGTGAAAGTTAAACAAACTTACTTGGTATCTGAAGTGTGGTTGTTAATAGCTAAGTTCTGCTCGGACCATGGTGGCAGCTGCCTGATCTCACTGCTCACTAGAGGTCTGTCTAGCTGTAATTCAGTGAGCTTTGCTGCTCATGCACAAATACAAGTAGATTTTTTGCTCCTCTTTCAAGCCCTGTATTGGCTTTTCTCTAATAGACACAAGTGTGTATGGTAAGGGTGACCGCTCATTTGCTCTTTAATTCTGGCCAGTTTGCCCATACTTGTCCTTATGTTGGGGCCTTTACTTATGTTTGAGTGTAGACTGGATTGCTAATTGATAAAAGGAAAAATAACATAACTCTGGCTTTAAAAGAAATATGCTTTGCGCTCATTTAACTATATTATTAAATTAGGAAAATTAGTTACATAATTTCATGTAATATTGTAATAGAATAATAGTTATAAAGCTTAAATCAAAGTGACAAAGGTAGTGGCTTAGTGCTGGCAAAGAGCAGATTGATGGGGTTTGGGGTTTGGCTTTTTCATCTGTTCTTTTATAGCTTATGAGTAAAAAAAGGACTTTCATTGCAGAATTTATAAGAGTCGCGAGGCCTCAGCAGGACAACAGGGGATTTGGCACTCAGCCTTCTGTGGGTCAGAATTCCCACGATGTGCATTGTTTGGGCTCTGGTGTCACCATCTGAACATCTGAGTTGCTGCAACAAGGATTTTTCAGAGCTGGTTTAGCTGCGATTTCTGGGTATAGTCCTGTTCTGTATTTCTCTGGTCATAAAAAGCACAGTGCAAATGCCAACATCCCGTTAGCACTGTTGTCTCATTACAACTGCATGGTTAAGCATGAGTTCATTTCTGTGAGCTCTCAGAGTTTGCGCAGTGCACTTACTGTTAATATGATAAAAAATGTCTGTGGTAGAGGAGATCTGTGATTGCTTGATGGGCAGCATGTGCTAATGGGTCATCATTGCTTTGGGTTTCTTCGTGAAGGTTAGGGACTCATTTACCTGCTGGTGGGACCAGGAAAGCACAGAAGTCAGAGGGAGGCAATCTGTGAAGGCATCTCAGTGGGATCTGCAGGGCTGCGATGCTCGCTCCTTCCCCGCTGCGCATGAGGAGTGATGAGTCACTTCTGCTTTTTCCAAAGGATCTGTTCCTTAGCAGGCATAAGCTGTTGTTGATAATTTTTTTCATTTTATTTTTCCTTTTATGACAAACCAGCAATTGATGGATTTTGTCACCAGTATAAAGAAACAAACAATACCTATCACTACGTTGCGGAAAAGAAAGTCGCCCAGAGATAAAGTACATTTCAACTGCAGCATCCATTTATAAAGGGTAAAATGCCAATTGAGGAGGCTTTAAATATGGTAAATATCCCTAAAATAAACTGGGTGTATTAGTAGTGATGGAATGTTACATAGTAAACAAGGTGTAGTTCCCTGCCTCAATTTACCAGGTAGCTGCACAAACATTGGCTGTGTGGGGGAAGATGGAACCTTTCTTAGTGGACATTTGCCAGGGTCAGATGTGGTTTGGATTTGTTAGTCATTCTCTAGCATTGAGATGTGTGACAGTGTAAACAAAGGAGAAAAATAATTGTGGGCCGCAATATCAAGGTGAATTTTAGAGAGGAAGAATAGACTCTCTTAAGAGAGGGAGGAAGGACAATAGTGTGTAATGACAAGGGTTAAAAAAAAAAGATGATGTGAGGGATGTGCAGAAATGGAAGGACGAGAGGTTTGAGCTGAAGAGGAGGGGTGTGCATTAGCGCAGAGGAAATCTCTCCTCACTGGTATGCATAGAGACATTTCCTGCCTTATGTTTTGGTTTCTTAATAGTTATCTGACTATGAAATTAACCTACATCATTTAATGGTAGTTGAATGGCAGCTAAATTAACCCACTTTCAAAATAGAGCTTACCTAGCCCGTCAGCTCTGAGACAGCCTTGTCCCCAGGCATCCAGGGCTGCAATCCACTTCTCTGCCTTAACCTATTTCCCAAGCAGCCAGCCAAAGTGGTGCATCAGAAACAGGGTTTGCTGCTCAGCCCAGCAGCTGACAGAGAATATGGGCATGCATCAAACCGCTAATTCATATTTCAGCAGGCATTTCCCTGCAAGGAGGGATGGCGTCGGCACTTGGGGAGTGCCGCTGTTAGGAGTTGTGGTACTGTTTCTATTAACAACATGACCTTGATTATCTGAGGCCCAATTATCTGAATCTCCAGGTTATCCGAAATGGGGTCATATCCCCAAAGGTCTGTTAATTACACCCAGGATACCCTTCTCGTCTCCAGATGTCTCCACTGGCCCCTCCCAAGCTTTGGCAATTGGACTGTGTGTGGTTAGTTCTAGCGAGTGCTCTACCTAGCTGCTGCATTTGGTTTTTTGTGTCCATGTTGGAAAAAACCCCCAACCTGGATAATTGCAGGATTTAAAATCCTTAAAGACTTCTAGAAGTAGGCAGTGGCTGTGCATGGCAACGTGTCTATTTGAGCTGGGACCAGGGAAGTCTTAGGGGAGAGTGTCCAATGCATTTGGGTTTTCTTCCACCTTTCAGTGTATGTTCAGCTTAGGAGGGGAGGGTGGGATTTCTCACAGCACAGCCTATCCCTGTCATAAGCCTTCATTTACTGCACGAGTGCACCTTCAGTGGGAATTTGCTGGTTGTTGAACCTTTGCAGTTGCAGTGACTCCAGCTGATCTGTGTGTGCCTATCTGAAGGTTGGGGAGGGAGAGCTTTGTCCCCAGTGTGCTGCAGGACAGACAGTAGCTGACAGCGATGGACCCAGAGCAGGGGAGGGGCCATACACCTGCCTGACCTCGGGTCCAGAGCCAGTACAACTTCCCAACTCTGGGACTGTTACAGATACTCAGGGCATCCCTCCCTATTCCACAGTCCCTGTGGTTCATTCTCCCTTGTCTTGACTGGGTGCTGCTTTTTTTAAAACGTGCAAAGCCGTGAAAATCATTGTAAGAACTTTTTTCTTTGCCCTGCATGCTTTTGTTATCTGTCTTCTGGTGCTGTCTGTTTTTCTATCTATTCTGGTCTTCTGGTGCTATCTATCCTTTTGGAGCACCTAGCTCAGGGAAGAGTCTGGGTACTGCCTCAGAAAGAAACAGTCATGGTAATTTTTTTTCCTTAAAGGGAAGATCCCAAATGATCTTGATAATTAGAAAAATTAGCAAGGACAATTCTGGAAAGAGTTTGAAAGTTGGTATGTAGAATAGTATTTCCAACACGATAAATTTCCCTTGGTTTTAAAGCAATAGCTGAGTGGTAAAACTTTTAATTAGCCATTAAATATTGTATTAGAAGTATCACAGTGATGATAAACTAGTATAGAATACGGTTGGGTTTTGGGGAAGGTGGGAGTTGAAGAAGTTATGACAGGAATATAAAAAAGCAAACTTATCTGAGGCTGCTGTTGGGGTTTTTAGTGTAAAACCAACTTTGGTTTGTTTGATATCTATTTGGTTACAGGTGGGGAGAAGTGATTTTTAATAAATAAACAAATAAAAAATAAAAATAAATAAACAAATGAAATACACTACTCTGAAGGGTTAAAAGTCTGGATCTATAATGGATGTCTGTTATTTGTCCCATCAGTTGGCTGATTGTACAATCTGGATACATTAATGAATACATGCAGCTGACAAAAAACCCCAGCCAAACAAAACCCATCTATAACTTGTTTCTTCCTGCTTTTCAGTTGAAATACAAGCTCAGTCCATCCCCACATGTGTCCACCAAGGACGGAGTAAATTCAGGGACGTTGAGAACCTGGCAGCAATATTTCCGTAGTTATTTTGGCTGTGCTTTACACAACTTCAGCTTTTAATTTAGAGAAGGAAAGTGCTTTTTCTCCTTCCTAGCTGTTATGTGGAGCTGCAGCCTTTGCATGCTGCTTTTCTGTCTTTTTTCAGTGCAGGGAGAGAGAATTACTGTAGCACCCACAGAGGTGTGAAGGGGCTCATTCATCTGTGTGGGGAGTGTTAGGTGCCAGGCATATTTCTGAGGATTGAAACACAGGCATTTAAACTGGTGCATCCAGTGTCAACCTTTAATTGGGGCTTTGGAAGATGAGCTCCAGAAAATCTTGCTTCAGTGGCTTACACTGTTCGTGCCCATGGCTGATTTGCGCATCTGCTGCAAGGGATTTCCAGCAGAAGGAAGCACATCCTGCCCCTCTCCAAGCATGAGGTCTGTGCTGCAGCCATGAGTGGAGATGGGTTTGGGCGTGGTCAGATAGTCCCATACCTTTCCAGTGTGTTTGCTTTGGCATGGCCATTCCAGCAAGCTGAACTGGGACTGGCCCATTTCCCCCTTCTGCTGGGGAAAATCTCTGCGTGCAGCCCTCCAGCACAGGCAAAGCAAGCCCATCCTTGGGAACCCACAGCACAGCCGCTTCCAAGCCCTAGCACACAGGATTCACTGCGCCCCTGGGACTGGGGTCAGTTCACCTGACTACCACCAGGGACCAGGTTCCTTTGAAGGGGCTGCTCTTCCTTTGCAACCCTTCAAAATGGCATTTCCATTCACCCTGAAAAACAAATTAAGTGGTTGAAACCAGCAGGGCTGGAGGTGCCACCCAAGGGCAGTGAGACACGCTACCTCAAACCTTGGGCTCACAGTGGGCATGGTCCTTGCTTTGAGTTCAGCTGATGGAGGGCATTGCTAGCCAGTTGGTCTTTCTTCTTAGTCATCCACGTTTCTCAAATCTCTGCTTTTAGTCAGGTTTCCAAGACACCCTTCAGCTCAGTGGGGTACTCAAGTGGTGCCTCTGTTTCTGGGTGGTGCAAGGCAGCTCTCTGCTGACTGGCGCAGAGTCAGCTGTGTGGCAGCAGGAGAGGGAGGGGAAAGGTCATCCCTGTAAAAATACTGAATTGGATTTTATAAGTTTATAGCTATGTTTTGTTTCTTTTACAGAACTATAATCCTGGTGCTTAGAGTGGTCTGAAAGGAACAGAAACACTTAGCCTTGAACTTTTGTTCTGCTGCTGCTTCTTGTGCCTCTGAGGTACAAAACATACCTGTAAACTTATAATCAATCAAACTGATGTTCAAGGGCTAGAAAAAGAAACCCAAAAAAGGGTACAGGCTTCATGTTCAATAGTGAGAAACTTGGGGTGGGCAAACCAGAAGATTGCAGTTGGCAATTGACAGGTTTTTGGAGACCGGCTTTCCAGGTAGGTTGGTATGAACCAGCTGATTTCTTTCTCCCTTTCTTTCTTCCCCTCTTGTTCCCCCACAAAATAGACTCTACAGCCAGAGACAGGCTGGGCTGCCCCTGAAACTCTTTTTTATGGCAGTCACAAGCAGAGCAAGCACAGTGTCACCCTGGTACAACGGGAAGGAAGAGATATGACAACCCCACCAGTGGGCTGGGAGCACTGCAGGAGCTGGGAAAAGCTCCTCAGACTGTGTAGAGGGAAACATAGATAACTTGGCGCTTCCTCCCCATAGCATAAATCCTCTATCTGTGCAGTCTGTAGGTGTTATGGACTGACAAACCTCTGCCTTCCCCCAGCCCCTTCATCCCCAACCGCGTGGCCTTTGTTGGAAGCCCCAGGTCCCCTCCAGCAAGAGCTGGGGGAGGGTTGACTTCAAACTCCACTAAACAGTAGAGGCACAATGCAAACAAATGTATTGCAGCACGCAGCTATGCAAATAGCTTCAGAGCGCAGCACGTTTTCCCCAGCATTAATTGCTGCACCGCCGGGGTTGCATAGCAACAGCTCCGCTTGTGCCTCTGACAGCTCCTGCCCCTTGATGCCTCTGACACCTTCTGTGGCAGGCAGGGAAGGGGAAGAGAACAGGGCTGCCCTGAGAAATCTAGAAGGGCTGGGAGGTAGCAAGGGGCTCCGGTGATAAGATTCACTTGGCACACTGGGGTTGTCTTCTGCTGGCCCAGGGCAACGTGTGCAGTGAGGCTGGGAGGAAGGTGTTGGGGCACGGGAACAGAGGAGAGCTGGCAGTCACAGCCTTGCGTAGGCAGCATTCGAGACTGGTGGGCAGAAAGGGCAGACTTGCCATCTCCCAGGCTCTGCAGGAAAGCTCGCTGCCATGGGCTGTCTCTCCCATGGCAGTGCATCCTTCTGGGAGCCCCATACAGGTTTATGACTGCACTTACAGCTTGGTTAGAGGCGTAGAAGGTCTCCAGGTAGTGGCCTCTCACTGGTTGTGAATTTGCCTTAGGCTTGTGGCTTTTCCAGCCCGTGAGAGAGATGGCTCATTCCTCATGCACACCCAAACCTAAGAGAACCCTGGGCCAAGCCCTGTGGGAAAGGGTGAGTACAGGCACCAAAGGAGAAGGCTGTAGGTGGGATGGGCAGCCCCTGGGCTCCCTCACTGGTCTGTCTAGCCCAGCAGCTTCTGTGGGATTGGCCTGTGTCTCCCAAAAGATAGGACTCTGCCTGCCCACCTCTTCAGAGACAGGACTGGCTGGCTCCTGAGAATAATTCTTCTTCCTCTTTAAAACTATGTTCCCAATTCCTATCCTCTGTGTTTACCAGTTAGTCTTCAGCTCCTGCTGTGCTTTGGCCAAGGTGAGGAACTTGTTTACACCCGGCACCTTTCCCTGAGAAGACACTTCAGCTCTGTAGTCAGCTCACCTCTCCTCTATTCTGATAAGCCACATATAAAAAAGTAGTTTCTCTGCAACAGTTTGTACTGTCCATAAACAACTCTGCCTGAAAATGTGAGGCACTGGATGTAACTCTACTCTTACATGTGAGCCAAAACAAGCTCTTCTCCAAAACCGCCTTAAGTAGGGAGCATGGGGGCAATCATGTGTCCACCGGCTGCCTCACAAGAGAATGCCCATGGGTATGCTTCATTTAATAGTGATAGCCAGAACAGACAGGAATAGTGGAAAATGCTGGATAGGTACCAAGGCACACAGATTAGCAGGCCCCAGGGAGCACAGAACTGTGTCTGGGAGATCTGGGGATGGAGAGGCACAAGCTGCAGCTCAGCACCCTTGGTGGCACAGGGAGAGGAAGGACGGAGCTGGACCCAGCCATGCTCAGAGCCCGACTGCAGGTGGTGAGGAAAGCTCTGCCCCAAGGTTATCCTTAGACATCCAGAAAAAGGCAATGCAGCCTGCAGTACCCAAATAGGGATGGACTGGGGGAGGAGCAGATGAGCTCAAGGTGAGAAGTTGCAGCCTATCTTTGAGCTGAACAGGCATGACACCAGAGGACCCTGAACGCAATGTGCTGGGTGAACTGTGTCACTGAGTGTGAGACAGGACTTCTAAGTAGAAAGGGCATCAAAACTAAATGGATTTATTTCCTTTATCAAGGAGGAAAAATATTTATCTCTCTTTTTTAAATTTACGGCTTGACAAGCTCTGTGTATCTCTGATTATTTCCTTGGAGTACAGTGGGGCAAATAAGATGACAATGAGCATGAAGGCCTTAGTCACACTTCAGAGGAAGAAACTAGGTGAAAGGCAAGGCAGAAATGCCACTGGAACCTTCAGGATCAGGGAGCCCAGGTCCCCTCTGCCATATGAGCAGGACATGAGCCTTTTCCAGTCCCACACGCCCATGCAAAGCAGGTGTGACTTGCAGCTGGCTGTATTTGGCATCATGGCTGCAAAGGCAAGAAAGGACAGTGCGCAGCCACTTTGGTCCTTTCTCCCAGACCAGAGGCCCTGTACACAGGTTTGCAACCTCCTCCTCACCAGGCATCAGCCAGCCTTTCCTTTCTTGCCACCCACCCAGGCAACCCACTTTGCCTATGCCGTGGATTCTTCCTTCACAGCCATTGAGTGTAGCACCCAAAGGTGCCCCAGCAAGGAGGGAGTTGGCTGTTTTGCCACCATAACCCCTTCCCACAGCTGCCCAGGGAGCATGGTGGGGGCGGGGGGGCAGGGCAGGGCCCCAACTCTGCTGCCATTGTTATAAATTCAGTCTTCCAGGGGGAAGATGGCTGCTGCTCTTCAGAGCTGGGCTTGCGAGTGGGTGAGGAGAGTCACTCCCCTCTTTGCAAAGGTGGAAAAAATTTACGCTGAGCTCTGCCTCTTCAAAACCCCCCCTTCTCCAAGCCCAGGGGGTTGAAAGGTTTTTTATCCCCTTTTGTTATTCAGCAGAGCAAGGGGAGGAGCTGGGCAGTGTAAGAGATCCTGGCTGACATAACCCTTCCCATGCAGGTCGCTGGAGAGGGGCCAGGTTGTACCTGAGTATTTTTATTTAAACTAATCTCAGGCGTTGCAAATTGAAAGCCATCACAGCGCCAGGTAGGACCAGTTGAGACGGTTGCTGGAGGGCGTTTTTCTCACCCGGGTGTAGTAAAGCAGTCTCGAGGTATGTTGTTTATTGCTAACCCTGGGAGTGTGTTCTGGAGGTGCAGGGACACATTTGGCGAGCTGAGCTTGCTCAGCATTTCCAGGTGGTTCTAGGAAAACCCTGCCCAAGAAGCCTTTAAGGAAACTGAGAAGCTGGGCTTGAGAGGCAAAGCCTGGTTACGTGTAAAACACGTTATGTCTGGGCAAACTGAAAAGCAAAGAGCTGGGTAGCAGCTGCTCAGGACAGCCTTGGCTGCAGCCTGGCGTTTCTGGGCAAAGGGGAGACCTGGTCAGCCCTGAGCCTGAAGTGGCCCCAGGTGTCTCTCCCTGCCCACCAGCCCAGGGAATCAGGGCACTGGAGGTGCCTTCCACATGCATGTCAGTTCCAAGAAAGCAGCCAGCAAGCAGTAAGAAAGGAGCAGGTGAGGGCTGCCCAGGGCTGGCTCCGGCATGCCTGATGCCACTGAGCACAGCTGGCTCCAGCCACTGGCTTTCCCTTCTCTGTTTCTGTGCTGATGGTGCCTCCAAGCTGGAGCTCTTGCTCCTCATGCGCCTGTTGAGCCCTGTGCCTGGCAGCATGGAGAGGGAAAACCCACTCCAAATGAAGCTGCTTTTCCCACGCTGGCCCTGAACCCTTTGATAAGTGTTGCCCCCCTTGACCCAGCTGCATGAGCGAGGTTGGTGTCTGATGCTGGTGGGGGGGCAGGCAGAGAAAAGCTGTAGGGGGAGAAAGGACTTTCACTCCTCCAGTACAAGGCCAGGAGGTGCAAAGTGCAGGTGTGGCTGCAAAGCAAGCCTACGTTACTGGTAAAGATCCTGTGTCAGGCAGTGTCGGTGCCAAGGCTTGGGGCCCTCTCAGTGTGGTCAGGAGTGGGTGGGAATCGCCTGTGCTGCCGTTGGGAAAAGATATGGTCTCAATAACAGCACCTGGCATGGCACTCATGATGAGTTCATGCAAACATTAGGTAATTATCCCTTAACCTCTTCACCAGTAAGTCCCAATTAATTGCATCTGCCAAGCAGGTAACTGATAATGGCCTGGGTTTGAGCGCTAGCTAGTGGCAGTGACCCTGTGCTGTAGAAGCCCACCTTTCTGCACAGCCATTGCATGCTGACAGCCCATCAGCTGCAGGAACACTATTAAATGGCAGCTAAGCAAAGGTTAGTGCAAATGGCACAACACTGCGCAGGGTGCATTGCTGCCTGCATGTCCTGCAGGCTGGGAGCTCACCAGAATTTCTGTGCTGATTACAGAAGAGGCTCAGGTCTGCTCAGTTTGGCCTCAGACCCATCTTCTGCCACTGAGGTGTAAGCAGAATTTGAAGACTTCGAGTAGCTGAAGATTCTTGGCATCTGGCTGCCCAGCTTGGATGCTGCTGTGCTCCCACTCAGCCTGGTGGTGCAGAGTGAGGGAGCAGAGGTGTGCAGCCATCCTGGTGGATCCTAGAAATGCCAGGCATTCTACACCAGGTGCCGTGCAGATACTGATTCTTTTTAGGCTTGCTTTGAAAATGTGACGTGGTTCTTACACACTGGGATATCCTAGGCAGAAGTGTAATTATGGGTGCTCTGGCAGTGGCAGACAAACAAAAGTGCAGTCCGTGTCCTGCCAGCAGCGTGCACATGTAAGTGTGCATGCTGGGACTGAAGGGACACCTGCCAGCCCCAGGAAAGCAGGATGGTTGATCTCACCTGGAGGTCAGGCAAGTGATGGGTCTGAGTGGGAGGAGAAGGGTTATTCTGGTTTTGCAGCATAAACTGATATTCCCTGGGACATGTTACTGACTGCTTCTCTCTTTGTCTCTCTAGTGAGGATGCAGCAGAGACAATAGCAATAGACTCTAACAATCAGCCGAAGTCTCCTTTGGAAAAATTTATGGTCAGACTCTGTACACATCACCAGAAGCAGTTCATTCGTGTGCTAAACGACATATACACTGAAGTACAACCAGACTCTGACGGCCAGCAGTTGTCTGAATCTGAGAGCATGGAGGCCTCTACTTGTGGCTCTGGTTGTAGCCAGCGAAGCACTGAAAATCAGGATAAGGGTGCTACTTGTACTGAATCAAAGCTCCCTTGTACATTGGACCCAGGACAGTCAGGGCCCGATGGCCCCCTGCATGTTACGGGACAAGCCCCAAAGCAGCCAGTGGAACTGAAGTCTCTGGACAGAGCAGAGAACTCCAGTCCTGCTTTGAGAAGGGACTTCTGCGAGCTCCCCATCACCAGGCTTCGCTCTGCTAGTCCAAAGGATAGCCCCACCCAAGGATACCTCAGCACGTTGAACTCTTCCTCTTTGAATTTCCATCATGCCGCAAAGAGCCTGGACGTGCAGCAAGCTGCTGGACATGAACAAGAAGCCGGTGTCAGGAAGTGTGAGGATAACAAAGAGCAGCTAGCAGGTAAGACTCTCATGGAAGGTTATATCTCAGTCAAAGTGGCAAATGTGAATGGCAGTGAGGACAGCTTAGACAGCTGTCTGGGGTCCCAAAAGAGCTCTTTCAGGGCTCTGCCAGAGGCGTCCTGGGATCCTGGCTTTGCAGTGACCCCCCCTCGCAGAGCCGACAAAGAGAACACTTTGCAATGCAGCTCAAAAGCATCTTTGCACCAGGACTTAGATGCAAAAGAACAAGATGTGAGACCAAAGCAAGAAAACCACATGCATGCCATGCCCAAGGGCAAGGCAGGCTGCCACCTGCACCCAGCCGACAAGGGCACGCTTGACAAGTCCAAAGAGGGCTGGCTGCCCACTGGCACTGCGCCAGCCACCCACCGGACCCCCGGCGGGCACCCCCGCGCCAAGGCAGCCTCCCTCAGGTCGTCTCGGAAGAGCAAGAAGGCGTCAGGGCTGAGGATCAATGACTATGACAACCAGTGCGACGTGGTGTACATCAGCCAGCCCATCACCGAGTGCCACTTCGAGACCCAGCGGCTGGTGTCGTCCCGCAGGACGGCGAGGAAGAGCACCCGGGGCTATTACTTCAATGGGGAGTGCTGCGAGCTCCCCACTGTCCGCACGCTGGTGAAGAGCTCCCGGGCGGAGGAGAGGGCGAGCAGCCCGGTACTGCGAGCAGAGACCCTCGTAAGTGCAAAGCCACCCCTGATGCTCACGGTGGAGGGGTCTGCAGGGGCAGGACGGGAGGGTGAGAAGAGGGTTTCCCTGAGGCTCCTGGCTAAAGTGGCACCAAGCAGCCGAGAAACGAAAGAGAGAGCTGAGCTGGGCTCCATGCAGCTCCGCGACACCCGAGCACTGCGGTCGAGGGAAGCTACCATGGCCATGCCGTTCTTCTCCCTCTCTGCTCCACCCAGCCCCCAGAAAGAGGACAGCTTGCCCAGCTCACCGCCTCCTGGCTCCCCTCCTGCTGAAGGAGGGGGAATGACAGCAGGAAGCACTGTCACCTGGGAGGCTGGCAGTAGCCTGGTCTCCTCTGGGGATGACAGCAGCAGCAGGCAGGTTGCTGATATTGCTGCCTTTTCAGTCTCAAAAACACACAGTGCGGAGGAAGGTTGTCCAGGCTCTCACATACAAACTGTTCCAGACCTCCCTGCCAGCCCAGAGCCAAAGTCCTCCTCACAGACCTCTGCCGCTACAGACACAACACCTCTGCCCTGTGATGGTGCTGGGGATCCTGCCCAGCTTCCAGGCTCAGGGGATGCCAAGCTCTGTGGGCAGTGTCTGGCAGAGCCCTCCCCGTGCTCTCCAGGCTCGCAGGCTGCTGATGAGCCCCCTGCCACCATGGATAGGGAGAGCCCCCTGGAGCCCCCTGCCACCTTGCAGTGCGAGGATGTGAACAAAAGCATTGATGCTAAACCAGAAGCTGAACCATCGGTCATGGTGGGTGACAGCCCTCTTGAGCAAGAGGATCTTGAGCAAGCTGTACTCATCAGCACATCCCTCCCCAAAATCTTGGAAGGGGAGACAATGCAGAATAACTGCACAGCAGGTGAAAAAGAATCCACTGACGGGGAAACACCACCTGACCCAAACAGCTCAGACTTTGTCCCTTCCAAGGACAGTCTAGACAAAAAGCGAAAGAAAGGCAGGAGAGTGCTAGTGGCATCGGACAGGTGTCTCCGAAGCCAACAATCCCAGTCACCTGCCGAGGGCAGTGCTGAGGACTCTGGTTCTTCCAGTTCTGTGCAGCTTCCTTGCCTTCAGATCAAACCCTCCAAAAGCCCTGGCGCTAAGCGGTTCAAGAGAGAAGTGCAGGCGGATGAGGCAGCATCCACACACTTCCCAAATGACCACTTCCCCAATGTGCTACTCAAAACCAGCGAGGGTCCAGGCATTGGCCAGGTTCCAGAGAGCATCGCTGAGCAGCAGCCAGATGAGGAGAATGGTGTCACTACCAGACAAACCTATAAAAGCATCTTGGCGAAAGTGACTGCTGCAGAGGGAGAAAATTCTTCTAAAGATGACTCCTCTGCTAACAGCAGCCAAAGTCAACTGGGTGAGACGCTGGAAATCAGCATCCAGGCTGATTCTGAGAAGAAAAACATTCTCCTCCCTCCAGAGAACGTTGTTCCAGCAAATGGTGCTGAGCAAGTGGATGTGAAACCAGTCAGTGCCAGTACAAAGGACAAGGAGAGCTCTGACAGTGCCAGGGATCTGGGCAAGCCAGTGAACTACGAGCTAATGACCGATCCACCTCCATGTCCCAGCAGCAGAGGTGGAAGCAAGCATCTTCCAGCAAAAACTGCAAAGCATAAAAAGGTTGCTCTGCAGTGTTATAACTTACGACATGCACCCGCACATGTAGACAGTGCAAAAAAGAGCATACCAGGGAAGGAGTCTATGCAAGCAATCCCCAAACTGAGGGATGAACACAGTTCAGGGAATGATGACTGCCCAGCACTGGAGGACATAGATATGGCTGACAGCAAACCAAAGTTCATGGAATGGTGTGCTGAAGAGGAGAACCAGGAGCTCATTGCTGAGTTCAACACTCACTACATGAAAATCCAGAAGGGCTGGATTCAACTGGAGAAGGAAGTCCAGCCAACCCCCAAGGTAAAGAACAAAGCTGACAAACTGAAAGAGATTTGGAAAAGCAAGAAAAGAACACGGAAAAGCAGAGGCTCGCTGGAAGTGCAGAAGCTTTCTCCTGTGCAGATGCTGTTTATGAAGGCCTTTAAGCTGTCTGACATATGCCAGTGGTTTCTGGAGACAACTGAAACCAGGTCTCTAGTGATTGTGAAGAAACTCAACACCCGTCTCCCAGGGGAGATCCCCCCCATGAAAGTCCCCATGCAGAAATATTCTTCCTCTAGTCTCTACCCCAGCTCACTACAAGCTGAACGTTTGAAAAAACATCTCAAAAAGTTCGCCGCCACTACTCCAGCTCGGAATAACCTGAAGAACCAAAAACTTTGGGCCAAAATCCGTGAGAACGCTGATAAAGCAGAGGCTGAAGAAGCCGCCACTCCCAACCAGACATCTCCCACTGATGCCAGCACCAAGGAGCTGAGCGAAGACAAAACCATCCAGCCTGGCCTCAGCTTGCCCACACAGGCCAGCACCAGGATCCTGCGCAAGTACTCCAATCTTCGGGGCAAGCTGCGAGCCCAGCAGCGCATGGTGAAGGCAGAGAAGTGGAGTGATGGCCCAGGGGACCATCTGTCCCTGGAAAGCAAGCAGAGCCGGAAGAGTGTGTGCATCAACCCTCTGATGTCTCCAAAGTTGGCCTTGCAGATCAAAGCAGCTGCCTTTCCTGCTAAATCTCCCTCAGTGGATGGGACGGGAAAGGGGCGGAAGGGGAAGAGCAGGTCCCAAGAGGACCCCTTGCCCAAAGTCGACCTCCAGCTCAGCAAGAAGAAGAAGACGCTGAAGGAGAGCGGGAGCACCCAGGAGCGATCCAGCTCCTCCACCAAGGACAAGCTGCCTGCCAAGAAGGCTGGTAAAATAAAGCATTCAGAGGTCAGCGTGAAAGTGCCTGCCACCCGAAAGCAGGCTGCCATGGAGAGGAGCAATAAACTGGCCAGAAAAATCTCGTTGAAAGAGAAGAGAGTCCCGAAAAAGCAGCTGGAGAAGATGAGGCTTCCCTTGCGGAAGGGCAAGGAGAACACGAGCAGACGGGCAGTGCTGCCCCCCAGCCACGAGGAGCTGTCCAAGTCCCCAAAGCAGAAGCCCCTGGGGGAGTCCTCCACAAGGTCACAGAAGATGGCCAACAAGAAGCACAGCAGTGGGAAGACTCTGACAAGGTCCATGAAGAAGATGCAGGAGAACAGTGTGTCTCAGGGCAAGAGGAAGCTGAGGGCAAAAGTGGACTGTTCGCACAGCAAACGCTCACGACTGGACCCGAAATAGCAAAGAACCGGTAGCCATGTACAAAACTGATGTATAGTAGTAACTCTTTACCATGCATTAACTAAAGCTGCTTTTATAAGCTGTAGCAAGCCTTTAAAAATCCGCAGTTAAAGGATAACGCCCATGATTTTAGGCATCAGCAGATGTGTCTTGGACAGAGAAGAGGTCGGTCTGTCTGGCTCTGCTGTTCAGAAGGAAGTTTCTCCAGTTTGAACGTTCCTTGGGTTCTTTTAAACTTGGAACCAGGCAGTTTTTGTTAAAAGTACAGTGCCTTATTTATCACTTTAAAAATAAAAACAAGAAGCTCGTCTGTGTGATTTGGAGGCTTGCGTTTTATACTTGAGGCACAAGCACTTGTACTGTAGCAGAAAGAAAACCACCTTCGTGCACATGAAGTAGCTTTTGTCAGCCTTTGGGTGCACACAAACATTTCCCTTTCTTTCAGAGTCCTCCTTCTGTCTGTCTTCTTAGTGGCATTTAAAGCAAAACCAAAATCATTTCCCATCACTGAGGGAGAGAAATATGAGTCTATCCTTCGTCGGTTTGCTGGTAGCAGCTGCTGGTGTCCCAGACTGTTACCTGCATGAGAATGTGAAGTAGCTACTGTTGTGTGTACTGCTGATGGCTGCCTGCTCCCCACTGCACAGCCCGTGGGTGGGGAGGGCCTGCTCAGGCTGAGGAGATGCCGGGCTCCAGGTACCAGGCTGCCACATCCACTGCTGCTGGCTGGGCATGCTGGGCTGTATCTGTCTCTTCTCTTGCTGGCTTCAGGGATGAACTAGTCTTGCCATGCTCTGCTTTTGGACAGACTTCCTTCTCGTGTTTCCCTGCACTCGTGGTGATTTCTGTAGTCTCTGATGGCAAAGCTTTTCTGCAGTGCTTCACTGAAGGTTGAATCAATGTCTCCCTTTTTAAGGGCTGGAGCTCCTGATATTGGTGCAAGAAGGGAACTCTGGCCCTCACCTTGTGCTTTTGTACACGTCTTGCCTAGTGCTCTCCTAAGCCAAGATTTGCAGATAGGGTTGGGCTAAGGGACTGGCTTGCATTTATTTTTTACCATAATTTGCATTTCACTCTTTTACTAGCAAGGTGCGGGAGATTTGTCCTTGCTTGTGTCACAGAACAGGGTCACAGTGCCTGTCTTCTCTGAGAAAAGCCTGTTAGAAGTGCATAGAGTGTGTGGCTGTGCTGGTTCTGCTGGGCAGAGATGACCAGCAGCTGCTGTGGTCTGTGCCTAGGGAAAGGCCCCTGCTCAGCCGTTGCATCCCCACGGCTTCACTTTCACGTTGCTGCACAGAGTCCCTTTGCAGGAATCCCAGTGCCAGCTTCCTTCCACTCATAAAGCAGCAGTGCCTGGCAGGGCACTGTGTGGGCTCTGAGGCTGCCAGACTTGTAACAGCCACCTTGCTGGTGCTTGCTCAGCTGCCTGTCCCTGATGAGAGCAAGGCTCTGGTGCAGCCCATGAATTCAAGAGATGCTGGCCCTGGCAGCAGAGGCTGGAATGGGATTACCTGCAAAGGGAATTGCTTTTCATGGTTGGCATTGAACCCCAGATCTCAAAGCCTGGGGGCTGGAGGTGAAAGGCAGATAGTTCTGTTTAAATCTTTCATTGTACCCCTTTAGTACAGAGGATGAAACCAGGCGTTTGATTTGCATGCCCTTCACAGAGCAGCTCTGGCTCTCTTGCAGGTATTCCCTTTCCCAAGCATTGACATACACAATGCTGCGGCACATTTTTCTCTTACTGTGAAATGGCTGATTTAAAAAAAAAAAATTCCTTTGCCTTTCCTTCGAGTTGTGCTAGAATAAGTTAACTCTCTGAACAGCTAGGAAGTGATTAAATCTAGCTTGTCAGTCCCTGTACAGATTAATATGAAGTTATCTATTACTTTAATTTTTACTGCATGCATTAAATATGTCAAACATTCCATCAGAAAAGATTTAAAAGCATTTCAGGAGAGGTGTAATGCAGGAGGGCACTGATGGCAGTTAAGTGACTGATCTGTACCTCTTTTGCAGGTGGTGTTTCCCTCTTGCTTCTCTATCCCTACTTATGGTCCTTTTCTGACCTCTTGCTGGGGCCCAGCCACATGGGCCCAGATTTCTTCCTCTGGGCCAGGTGTGCACGTGAGCACCCCTCTTACCTTTGCTCCTCATGCCATTCCCCTGCAGCTAATCCCCTCTCCCCATCCTTCACCATCACTGGTCATCATGCACCGAGCGCTCCTTGATGCTTTCCCTCTCTCTTTCTCTCATTTTTTAGCTGCTGGTAAATGGTAAATGCAGGCTGTCCTGCTCCCTGTTTTCTGTGCTTCTGGGACCAGGAATCCCGTTAGGATAAAACCCTATAGAAAGCAAATGGAAAGCAGTCTATCTAGACGGGGTGCTGCTGCTCAAGCCTCCCGGGTGCCTTCCTTCACCCTGGAGCTTCACCAGCACCTCTTGGCTCAAGCATGGCAAGGTTGGCAGATGGCAGGTGTCACATTGGTGCTGGAGTGGATCAGCTTCTGGGCAACCATCCCAGTTAAGCGTGCACTGCTTGATTAGGGCAGTGGTGGGATCAGAGCACTGAGCTTCCCAGCAGGGTCCCTGACAGGCAGTGCTGATGTGTGCTGCTGAGGCACAGCCCCTGCTTTAGAGCAGTCTGTTATCAATAAATGCGGCTCTTGCACCATGCAAGGGATGCACAGAGAGCTGCAGATGAGCTTAATGAATGGAAAAAAATAAGCAACGTGATTTATTACCTTATTCCACATGGACATGGAGTGTGTTTCCACGTGCTACAGGCGCAGAGCTGCCCACTGGCACTACCACAGTGCCATCCTCAGATCCACAGCCTCACTGCGCTCCTCTTCCCCTGGACCACCCCACAGCTCCCTGCTCTGTTTCTTCAGCTCTGGATTTCAAGTGCTACATCCCACAAATCAGATCTCTCTGTTACTTTGGCTTTTCTTGCTGGCTACTTTCTCATCCTATTGAAATTAGTCCATATCATGCACCCTGGTCCGTGAACTAGGAGCAGCATCCTCTTAGCTCTGTACCTCCACAGATGTCCTCACTGTCCCTCTGCTGCCAGCCCCCCTCTCTCATTTGCATAGTTACCTTTTTCTCTCTCTCCTTGTCACCAGCAGCTCTGGATCTTCACACTTCACATGTTCAGGATCCATCCATCTTAATTAACCTCTGGGAGGAGCTGCGTTTACCAAGCTCGGAGTCAAAACTTAATGTTGGGGGTTGAGTGCTGCAGCAAGAGCAGTTTGAGCCCGGGATGGCTCCTTCTACCTGTAGCTGTTAGGATCTTGTTTAGCAAGGCCAGCCCTGTAATGGATTTCCCTGCTGACAGGGTGTGTGATATGTACCCAAGGCGTGCACATATTTATATTCATCACTTACTCGTCCCTGGTGAGGTCCTGCTTGCTGGTGTTTGCTCTGTGCAGTGGGGTTTCTGGAGTCACCTGCCAGCATGTCAGGGAGACGGATTTGCAGAAAACCTTCTCCGAAGAGCCGACCAGTCGGCGCTGATGTTTCTGACAAACTTTCTGCTGCATTGCTGATCCAGGTCCATGAGCTGGGAGAACAGTAAGGAATTGTTCCTGCTGCTCTCTGTCTCCTTGTCCCTCCCATGCTGGAGGAGCCACGCAGGGCTGGACTGAGCAGGCTGGCTGGCTGCCCACACCACTTTTTGCTGGTGTGCAGATGAGCAAAGTTGCCGCCCAGCCCATGTCGCAGCTGCTCTTGTGGCACCTCTGGAAATGCTGGTGTTTCCAAAAGCTCTGCCAGCTCCTAGTAACCTCCCAGGAAATAGACGTGCAATCAGATATACTGGTGCCCTGTTTTTAGGACTTGCTGATGGATGCTTTTTCTCTCCAGCTCATATATTTTCAGCCTGACAACTGCATTCCTAGTTGAAGGTGACTGAGGAAGCTGTGATCCCCAGCCTTCCACAGGCACAGGTAGTGCCTGGGGCAGCACAGAGGTGTGGGTGGCCATCCAGGTTGGGCTCTCACCTTTCCACCACCAGCAGTCATGCTGGGGGAAGAGGGCTGAGCCCCCGCCAAGGTGTACAAGGTCTGCATCCTTGGGCTGTACCTCTGGACAGCCCAGGAGCAAGATGGGGATAGGCTCCTCCCTGCCGGGGAATGCCACTGCAGCTTTTCTTGTAGCAGTAGGTTTTTGAGCAAACCACAAGGCTATGATGTCCCCATGTCGCGTGCGTTGCCCCTGTGTGTCATAGCATCCATTTGGCCCATCCTTTAGCTTGGTGGTTGTGAAATGAATCCATCTGTTCTAAGATGTTCTCAGGAGTTCTTGTTTGTATTAAGCTCACCCCTAGGCTTAGCAGAAATCACAGTCCCCATCCTCCCTGCTCCCCTCCCCGCAGACAAGCCCTCTCTCTCACGAGCACTTCCACCTTCTCCCCGAAGGGCAGCAGAGGGCAGCTGGCGGTTTTGATTCAGGGCACGTTGGCAGTTTTGGGGCAGCCGAAGGAGCTGGGATGCAGCCGGCCAGTATTTGTGACATGGGTCTGGAGGCCAGGCGGTCCCATGGGCTGTGTTGCTAGCCAATGTTTTTTAAGTCTGTTTGTAAGAGTACCTAATTTTAAAATGAAATGTGAATATATATTATGTGTAGGTGCCATGTAAGATAGTGTTGTGCTAGGCAGCAGGATGCTAACCTACTTTTTAAGCTTTTTGGGGGCAGGAAAAAGCATTTTTCTCTCACTTCATGCTCACAGATCTAATATTGTAAATAGGTTTTTAAAATATTTATTTCATGGGCTTTCCACAGGTTCTCGTGACTGGTGTGTCGGTTGGTGGGGCTACATTGCCCAGCGTGCCGCAACCAAAGGGCTGGCGATGGCGTGGGGGGACGGGATGGGGCAGGGTGGGGGGTGGTGGTGGTGTTCAGTTTGGTTTTATGTCACATCATAGCTGAAGCATTAACTCTCTTCATCTCCTTTTGATGATGTCAGACCTGGTCGATGGCCACGGTCCCCAGGGAGGCCGTGAGCTCCCATGGCCGGCCAGGCTGTTCCCTAAGACAGGGGCACTGCAAGCAATAAGATTTGTAGTAATAATGTCTGCTTTGATGGCAGGGGCTCTCGGGGCTCAGGGCGAGGTGGGAATAACCCTGCTCCCGGTAGGGGCTCAGTCCAGCATTGCAGGGGGGAATCTCTTGACTTGGAGGTGCCCAAGGAAGTGTCCCCAGGGATGCAGAAAGTGGGGGATGCTGTCACCCCCAAGAGACCTCCCCAAAACCACCAGGGCAGGTGATTGCTGGTAGCAATTTCCCACTAGTGAATTACTGCCTTTGTGCATACAGGTGACCCAAGGGAGCACACTGCTGTCGCTGCTACAGTCCCAAGGCCGGCTCTGGAAGGTCATTTGCTCATTTGCTTGTCATTCTGCAATTTTAATTCTCCTTCTAGGACGTTTGAGGTCATTTGGTAATTTTTTCCTAAGTGGATTTAGATTTTTTTTTTTCTTTGTTAACCCCTTTTTCCCTGAAGTGTGGCTGGCTCTGACCTTCCAGCCCAGCTGTCTGTCTGGGGCAGTGGGGCAGTGTTAGCAGGACAAGGCCTGCTTTTATGATCATGGGTGTCTGACTTTGGAGGATGGAGTGAGGGGTGCTGCTGGGTCCCAGCAGCGACCCTTCGCCAGTCCCACACTTCCTTCACCCTTGGAACAGGTGTGTAAAAAAAAAACAAAAAAAAAAAGGAAACAACACAGTAATTTTTTTCTTAAGATGCAAAACGTTTAAATATTATCTCCACCCTGATGGCAAATGTTTTTCCTTCATCTGTGTCTGCTTCCCTGGGAGAGTTTTGTTTCTGTTTGTTTCTATATGAATTTTAGACACTGAGCTGAAATTCCTCCTGTCCGGTACTGTATGTTTGAGCCCAAGCAATGTGAACTGTACAGACCAGCAGTGGGAAGTGGGAGCTGGTGACTGCACCTGGGAGAGCCGTGGCTTGGGACGGCATTCCCAGTTGGAGTGGGAAGTACTGCACCATAAGTTGGGAAAATGAACTGTCTGCTGTGAATTCTCGGTTGGAAATGTGGAGAGGAGTTTCCATTAGATAATGTTTACATACCTCACCTGATGAACCTTTGAAAGTGTATATATAAAAAAAAAAAGAAAATAAAATTATATTAAGTTGCTTTAAATCAATATGTATAGCTATAAGAGCTGGGTCATTTGAACTTTGAATATGTATCGATTCTCTAAATGTTGACATTTTGTGAACTCTGTGCTCCTGTCTTTTATTTCATCCTAGCCTATGGAAAAAGTTGTGTTCTTGTTCCAGGTAAAAGGTCCCTAACTCAGATCTGAACTCCTCAAGGATTCCCACCACCTTGTTTTCTTTTTTTCCTCACTGTCAATATTCACCCTATGAGCTTTCTAAAGGTCCGTATTTTATTGCAGCTTATTAAACGTTTCTTTGATATCAGTGTTTGTTTGGTGTGATAAGTGGGGAAGAGTGAAGGTGAGTGAGTGCACAAGGTAGGGCGTAGCAGGCTGGCACCCTCCAAGAGTCACCCCCTCCCTGTGGAGGGGGGATATAAACGCCTGTGTAGAATTTCAGTGCTCCCACAGCAGTACCTGAGCCGTGGCAGATTTGTGTTTGTGGCACCAACAGTGCAGCCTCTTGGTGCTCCTGGGGACTGCTGCCCAGGCCTGCTCTTCCCTTTCTCATAGAGCTACAAGTGCCCAGTTTTCCCTGGAGCCATTCCATCCCCACACCAGGCACTGGCCCTTCAGCTGCCCACATGCAAGACCCCAGCAATCATGACTGCTTTTGCAAGGCACTGCATGGATAACCCTGGCTGCTTGTCCCTGCACCACGGGGGCGACGCTTTGGCCAGAAGTGCTGGCCAGGGCTGCTCCAGGAGTAGGAAATCATCCCCCAAGGCAGGACCAACTCTTTCGATCCTGTGCCGCCACCTCCTCACACAGTCAGCAGCTCCCAAGCACCAGCTTCCCCCTCCTCCCCACCAGGAAAGAAGAGGCCAAGCCTCTGAATGAATAAATGTCATGTTCACATGGAAGACAACATAGACAATACCAAACATCTCCTAAAACAATACAACCTCTGCCAGCGCAAGGATGCCCAGTGCCTCCCTCGCCAGCCTAGTACAAACCAGCGTCTTCAATAGTGACACACACAAACCCCACGGGCCAAACAAAGCCACCGTCATTTTCCTGCCCAGTAGCATCTGTAAACAAAAAGAAAACATCATTTGTTGACCCCAAACATATAAAAATACTATAACAAAATGAAATACAAATATATATTAGAATCTGTAAGTATTCTGTATAAAGAGATACTTTAGCGGTTAGCATACAGCAAGAACAGAAACACAACACAACCAAGCCCCAGGCGGGCCACAGGCAAAATGAGACGCATCCCAGCTCCTCTGTGTGGCAGAGGAGCTCCCATGGAGAGGGCATTTGTGGCAGAAACACATCCCCGTGGTGGTGGAAATGCCCTGGATGCCAGTGGTGAGCAGGGGTGGTGACAGCACCTGCAGAGCTGGGTGTATCCAGTGAAGATGCCTGGAGCCCATCCGCAGCTGGCAGTGCGGACCTGAAGCCAAAGTGCTGGAGTCGTGTGATGGAGAGACCCAGGACTGCAGTTCTGGGGTAAGCCTGTCCACCAGGACGATGTGGTGTTTCACTGTCCAGCCATGTGCAGTGTCCCGGGTTCGGTCCCCACTATCCTTGCCCCCCACAGTCGTAGAGGTGATGCTGCTGTGGATGTTGGGTGCATGCTCTCCATGCGCCCATGCTCCCACACTAGCCCAGCACATGTCCTGGCACTGTGGGCTTTGGAGAGTTGCTGGGTATGGGCACTTGGTCCAAGAGATGGTGGGTCCTGCCCTGGCAGTGGTGTTGGCTCCAGGCTTGCAGGTTTGGACATCTTCGGCCTCTTCAACCTGGCATGAACAAGGCTGAGGGTCCAGTGATAGGCATGGCAAACCTGCATCCCCGCTGTCCCAGCAGCCTCTTGCTCCTGCTGGCTGAGTCAGTGGGACATGGGGCACCTCCACCCAGCCGCAGGCCTGCTCCCCTAGGACAGAGCCTGGAAAAAAGGGATTCCTGTGCTGCCCTCACACAGCTCCCACCTCTGGGCAGAGCCACGGGTATTTGGGGCCCTCTCCACATGAATGGCACAGTGCTGGCCCCCATGGCACAGGGCAGGCTGGCACTGGAACCCTCAGGGGTATCTGTGCACGGCTGCCTGTCCCCCATTCTGTGTGCCTGCTGCTGCCCTGGTCCTGCTCCACCAGCATGGCCCTGATGTGACCACAGTGGGCTGGACCCGTGCGTGCCCGTGCACTGCAGAGCACAGCCAGCATTCACTGACTGGGGGTGCCACCAGAGAGTAAGGCTGTAACCATGGAGCTGGTGACATTATCTGGGGTACTCTGGGCTCCAGTACCCTGCAGGGAGAGAGACCAGGGCTGCTGGAGCAGAGGACAGGAAATGGGGTCTCGGCTCACCAGGACTGCAGGATGCTGGCTATACCGCGCAGCCCACCGTAAGCCATGGCTTGCCATAGCTCACAAGGCCCTGCCCCTCCTCCAGTCCCAGGTGTTGAAAAAGCCCTCAGATCGCTGGGCTGATGGAAGGGACAGGGCTGCCAGGGAGGGAACTCGCTGGGGATGCAGGCACTGCCTTCCATGGCTGTGGGCTGCACTGGAAAGGACGCAGAGCGCCACAGGGAGAGAACAGAACAGGGCAGCTGGGCAGGATGCCCACTCCATATCCACACACCTGTGTAGCTGCAGTTCTTAAAAA
This sequence comes from Orthonyx spaldingii, assembly GCA_013397795.1. Classification (NCBI taxonomy): domain Eukaryota; kingdom Metazoa; phylum Chordata; class Aves; order Passeriformes; family Orthonychidae; genus Orthonyx; species Orthonyx spaldingii. The sequence goes on along the minus strand of VZTJ01002933.1, from coordinate 1,542,290 downwards.
AATTCTCTATCTACACATTTGCTTTGTTTGTGGGTTTTTTTTTTCCTTTTTTTTCTCTTTTTTTTTTTTTCTCTTTTTTTTTCTGTTTCCTTCCCAACCTTCTAGATGCACCAGCTCTACTCTGTGCCAGGCTCCTCAGACACAGCTGCAGTTCGGAACACCCAGAGAGCAGCATCAGTGAGGTGCCCGCAGGGCAAGGTGAGGTCCTTGGCTCGGGGGGGTCTCCCCGCCAGCCCCCCGGCTCTGCAGGGCCGGTGGCTGCTCACAGGCACTGGCTGCAGCCGCACTTGCTGGGCTTCTCCACCTCCTCCACAAAGGTCGCACCATTGCTGCACTCAAAGGCGTACTTCCTGCGCCGGAGCCGCAGCCCAGTGCAGCAGCTGGCCTCAGGGCCACCACAGGTCCCCCGGCATTCCACCCAGGCCACCGGCCGTGTCGTCTGGCAGATGGCGTAGCCCCGCTGCACCTGGTGGTAGTCCCGCACCGGCTCCCCGCGGCACTCCGGCTCTGTGGGACAGTGGGACAGCAATGGGACTCAGCCTGTTGTCGTGGAAGGGGGCTGCCCTCCCTGGACACCCACCTCCTCAGCACCTACCTTGGTCACAGAGGGCTCCAGTGTAGCCATCATGGCACTCACAGGTGGGCTGGCCACCAGGAGTGAGGTGGCAGTGGCCATGGACACAGGGCTGGCGGCGGCAGGGGTCGGGTGGCTCGGCAGGCTGGTTGCAGAGTGCACCTTGGTAGCCCTCGTGGCACTGGCAGCTGTAGGAGAGGGCGTCGAGGGGCAGGCACAGCCCGTGCACACACCTGTGGGCACACGGTACTCTCAGGACCTGCTGGCATGGCACAGCATGGCACCAGCATGTACAGCCCACCAGCACTGAGCACGGCACACCTCAGCACCAGCACAGCATTGCACTGGGACTGGTACAGCACCACCTGGTATGGTACAGCCATCATAGCACAGCACAGGTGTGGCTCTGGTGTGGCACCACCAGCACAGAACAACCTGGCACAACTCAGTGCTAGCGGCATGGCAGGGCAGTGCCGCGGCACGGCACCAGTGTGATGGCACGGGACTGACACGCCACAGCACCAGGAACCAGCCACAGGGCAGGGTGGCAGCCAATGGGAGGGGCGGGCAGGGCAGACAGTGGGGTGAGGGCACTCACTTGTGCCCCTGGCAGGGACCACCGCGGGGCTGGTCGCAGTGAGGCCCGTCCCAGCCGGGCTCGCAGTGGCAGACAGGGCCCTGGGCGCCCAAGGGCTGGCAGATGCCGTGCAGGCAGTAGAGCTTGCGGCAGGGCTCGCAGCCTGGCACCACCCCCGGCGTCATCCGCGTCTTGGTGAAGTCCTGCAGCTCGTTGTTGATGTAGAGGTTACGGATGCATCCATGGAAGCTGGTGCCGTTGAGGAGCTGCCAGAGGCGGAAGGCAGCCGAGTTGACATCCACAGGCATTCCTGGGGAAAGCAAGACCATCAGCGCACCCGGATGTCCCCCATGCCCTCCATCACCCAGTCCCTGTCCTACCTCCTACGTAGAGGGGAGCCTCACTGTTCAGTGTGTAGTGCTTGCCTGAGTTGTCCATGGTCATGGGGCTGCCACCATCAATGGACAGGTTCACCATCTGGTCGAAGGTCACCAGCTCCACGGTGTGGAACTGCCCGTCGTTGATGGTCTCAGCACTGGAGGGGATGGCTGGGTCACTGGGGATGCCCCCAGGCCAAAGCAATGGGGGTGGAGGTCCCCAGTGAGTGGAAAAGGGGTGCCAGGTACCTGTAGATGGCTGAGCTGGGGTGGGTGCCAGGGTCATAGCTAACCCTCACGTGACCCTGGTACAGTTCCACAGCCATGTGGTCGCTGTCACCATTGTATAGCAGGATGCCATTGCCTTCCGCCGTGGAGACCTGCCAGAGAGAGAGGTGGGAGCCCACATCCCTGGGGCAGACCCCCAATGCCATCCCTCGATGCCCCCACACCCCCCCAGCCCTCACCTGAAGGGTGATATTGGCCCGGGGCCAGTCTTGCAGGTCGGTGAACTGCAGATACGTGTCACGGTCCACAAAGTTGACGCTCAGCAGCTTCTCACATTTGGGGCCACCAAAGCCAGGCAGGCACTGGCACAGGGCGCGGGCACCCCGCTCCACACACGGGGCCCCGTTCTGACACTCAGCTCGCTCACAGAGGCCAGGCTGGCCAGCGGTGTGGGGCGGCATCTCGCAGAGCTGGCCACTGTAGGGCCAAGGGTGCTGCTGGGCTGGGGGCTGGAAAAACTCCCTACACCCTGCCCACCACCTCACAGGGCTCTGACAGCACCCTGATTTGGGGTCCCTGGGGAGGCTCTCCACACACTGGCATCAGAGGGATGTCCGGATGCTGAGCTGTGCCCTGGGGTCCCTCCCCAATGATGCTGGCTCCCATCAGTCTCCATCTCCAGAGACACACACTTCCAGCCTCACTCCTTCCTCTCACACTGAGGATGGACAGATGGATGAATACACGGGGATGGATGGATGGACTTGGTAGCCAGAACTTATCCCTTCTGCACAGTGACACATAACCATCCCCGCTTCCCCAGGTGTCCCATCTCTTCTTGGTGGTACCTGTAGCCCTCGGTGCAGAGGCAGGAGTAGCCGTTCACCTCGTCCAGGCAGCGGGCATTGTTTTGGCACCGGTGGTCCTGGCAGTCGTCGAAGTCCTTGCTGCAATTGCTCCCCACATAGCCGGGTGCACACTCACACCTGGGGCAGGCGGGGGGCTTGAGGCTGCCCCTTCCTTCCTCCCTGCACCGGTGGGTGCCTGCTCCTCCTTCTGTCACTCCCCTCTTCATGCCTCCCTCACTGCAATCCCCAAAAAGCAAATCTACCCACCCCTAGACAGCCCGAAAACGTGTTTTGGAAAGAAGGGGACTCACCTGGGCCCCTGGCTGGTGGAGATGCAGGTGGAGTCGTGCTGGCAGGGGTTGAGCTCAGCTGAGCAGAAGTTGGGTGGCTGCTCACAGAATTCCCCTGCAAGGCAGAAGAGGGGGTGTCCAGCAGCTCCAGGACCAGAGGAGCAGCCCCAGTCCCCATGGGGCAGAGGGAACCCCTGGGGGACTCAGCTCAAGGCAGGGAGCTGCCAAGCCCACAGCTTGCACCCCACAGGCACAGGGCTCTACTCCCCTCGAGGCAGCTCCTGCCTGAGCCAGGCACTGCGGGCACCCCAGGGTGTGGGGGTTCAGCTAGGTGTACCCAAACTCAAGAGAACTAAGCCAGAGGCCAAGGCCATGGGCATTGAGAGAGCAGGCAGAGGAGCTATTTAGCCCTTATGGGTGGGTAGAAGCACTGAGCACATTCCTGTGCCAGGTCTGTACCACTTGGAAATGGCTAGCCCCCACTCCAAGTACCTGTGTAGTGGGCAGGACAAAGGCAGGTGTAGTTGGTGGCACTGGGCACACAGGAGCCCCCATTCTCGCAGCTGTGCTCCTTGCAGGGGTCGCTGGTGGTGTGGCAGCTCGGGCCCTCGAAGCCCACTGGGCACAGGCACCTGCCACAGGGCCGGGGCAGCGTCAAGGAGGAAAATGAAATGGAACATTTTGGGGTGGCTCCCCCAAAGGGACCAGCACAGAACCCTGGCATAGAGCATACATGCACACCAAGAGCTGGGTTTGGTGTTCTCCTGTCAAACCCTGGGCACAGGAGTGCTGGCAGCACAGCCTGCCGAGGATGCTGAGTTGCCATGACGACAGGCTGAGAGGCCTGTCAGCGCAGGGAGGGGCTGCACATCCTGCCTCCTCACCCCCAACCTGCCAACTATTTTCAGCTCCTAATTGTAGCCTGATTCCCAGAACGGCCTAAAGCATCCAGGGCAGTGAGGGTTGTGTGAGGGTAAGGCAGCCCCGCAAGGAGCAGCAATGACTCCAGGATCACAGCAACCAGTCCCAGTCCCAAATCCCTCCACTTCCCCACGCCTCCTGTGGTGATGGTACCCTCCTCTCCCCCACTGACCGCAGCCTCGGAACCCTTTGGGCTGGGAGGCATGGGGAATTGGAGTCAGGACAACATGAGCTGGAGCTCTAACGGGAATACAATATCCCAGCTAAATGCCCAAAGGAGCATGCAAGAGGGGATGGAAGGACCAGAACTCCTCCCCACGGGATGCCAAGATCCCATGCTACTGCCCAAACACCCAACTTTCATGGATTCCTGTCCAGCACTCACCTGAATCCAGCTCCTTCCCCCTCCTGAGGCTGGCAGGTCCCCCCATTGGCGCAGGGGTTGGAGGAGCAGCCACTGAGTGCCACCTCGCAATCCCTGCCCTGGGAAAGGATGGAAAGGTGGGAGCGAGGAGGGTGCCGCAACACCTGCCCAGCTCTCCCCATCCCACTCAGCAGGACGCTGTGGCACAAGGGGAGGGTGGGTGGTCCCACAGGCAGCAAGCCCCAGGGGCATGGCAGAGGCCCTGCTCTGCTCCCTTGCCCTCTGCAGGGACACGTCCCAACACACTGGGGACCCCTGGGACCAGGGTACCTTGTAGCCACTGGGACAGGTGCAGCGGTAGGAGCCAAGGGGGTCGTTGTGGCAGGTGCCCTGGTTCTGGCAGGGGCTGGAGAGGCAGGGGTTGCACTTGGCCTGGACGCTCAGGGCGGGTGGGCCTGTGGGATGGGAGGCACGGAGATGACCGTCAGTGCAAGGAGTGATGGGGATGTGTCCTTTCGTGGGACTGACATGGGGGCAGAGCTTCAGCTGTTGCTGGGAGCAGAGCCTGTCCTGCCAAGAGGCTGTGCACAAGGCAATGGGACAGGCACCAGTTTGCTCAGTCACCAGGGACACGCCACCAGTCAGGTAAGAGGATGGGAGCAGCCTGGTCCCCCTTCTCCACAAGGCAGCTCAACAGATGAAATCCTGGAGCCACCCAGGCTCACAAAGCATTGCTCTGCTGGGTTCCCAGAGGAGGGCATGGATAGAGAGCGTGGGCACCTCTCACCTTGGCACTCAAATTTCTTGGCAGGGGTGGTGAGCAGCAGCTTTCCTTCCATGTCGGGGGGCCCAGCGCAGCGGGCAATGCCTGGCTCCTTGTACCCCGTCTTCACCCAGCTGGAGAGCCAGCGCAGGTTGCAGCTGCAGTACAGGGGGTTGGCCCCGATGGCTCTGCACGAGGAGAGGGGCAAAATTGCACCTGCTGCCACACAGAGGGAACTGGGCACAACTCTTGTCACTTGACCGGGATGCCCATGATGGGTACACCAGTGCTCCTCCATTTCTGGATCCACCAGAGGTGCTGCCCACAATGGGAGGGCTGGGACACACAGCCCCACAATGCTGCCCGGTTAGACCACCCTGCTGCCAGACCCATAGCCCATGCAATGCTCTGTGCTCTGCCCTGGGGCTCTCCTCCACTGCCCACACAGAAATTCTTGCCAGTCCCTCTCCAGTACACTGGCAAAGCTACCTGGGGCCAGCAAACTGGGAAAAGTACCTTGAGGCCATGCAGAAACAACAGGACCTGCATGGGAGCTGCAGTGCCAGCCCAGGCTCTGCTGCACAAGCCTGCAGGACAGAGACACAGGAGTGGGCTGGTGGGAATGGGCAGTGGGTCAGGGCCAGAGCTTGTGCAGACAGCACTCAGAGAAAGCAAGGAATTGCTCTGGGAAAGGAGAAGGAGAATGGAGGGTTGCTCTGCTCCACACCGGAGAGGGCATGGATGCAGTGGATGATGTGGGAAGTGGAGGGCCTGGATGTCTCTTTGAATCCTCCTTGACTGCAAAGGTCAGCAGTGATCGAGGGCTGGTGTGACCAACACATGTGACAAAGGAAGGAGGTGGCAGTCTAGCAGGCAGTAGGGACAGCAGATCTGCTGGGGCTGACAAAGCTGGTCCTACAGCACCGGCTGTGACACAGCGCAGCCTGTGGAAACCAGCAGTGCCAGGTGGCAGCAGTGAAGGCAGCACAGCCAAGAGAAATTGGAGCAGAGCAAGCAGTGCTGCTCCCCAAAAAACAAGGAGGCCAGGATTGGAAATCACGATGCTCCTTGCAGAGTGAAGGAACAGCCTGAGATCCCCAGGATACCAGGATCAGGCAGCTGGGAACAGCTTAGTGGAGGCAGGGAGGAGACCAAAAAGACACTGTGAGCAAAGTTAAACCCTGGCCTCAAGTGGTGGATATAGGGCAGTGCTCCTGGGGTGCAGGCTCACTCGAACAGGGGCTGAAACACCACCTCTGGCAGGACAATAGCGTTGCAGAGAAGTGCACTGGCAGAAGGCTAACAACACACTGGTGGGTGTCAGAGAAGCCCCTACCAAAGCGCAGTCGTGAAAGTACTTCGCATGGCTTGACCGACATCTTGGGGGACCCCAGAGATCTAGTGGGTTGGGGAAGGACTCTACACCACATCCATCTAAGACCATAGGAACATCCCAACAGCACTGGGAGACTCAGTTGCACACCTGCATCTGAGGCTGAAAATGGGCAGCAGGTCATAGCACTATCCAACAAATGATGCTGCAGGTACCAGCCCAGAAGAAGGGGGAGAAGGCAGCTCATCCTCCAGGGAAGCCAAGCTCAGCCCAGTGGTTTTTAAAGGTCTGTGGAGCCCGTGTCCAGCCCTGAGCCCTGAGGAGTGGGAGGAGATACTCACAGGTGGGACAGGGAGGTGACATCTGCGAAGATGCCCTCGGGGAGGCTGGAAATGTCATTGCCATGGAGAGACCTGCAGAGAACAAAGGTCCTGCAATGCCCAGGGCTCCAAGGTGGGCAGCAAGGACTGTGGCCCCATCCCACAGGTCCAGGTGTGGATGGCAGAGCTGGACTCCATGTCACTGTTGCAAACGCACCGTCTACTCTGACAGCAGCTGAACCTTTCTGTACTTCTCCTGCAGCCTCTACCCTGCCCAGCTGCCTGCACCCAGCTCCAAGCGGGCACAGGGGACATGGGCATAGGCAGCAGCAGAGAGGGGGCAAGCAGGGCTGCAACAGGGCCTTGGGCAGGTACTTACAGCAGCCGCAGGGAGCGGAGGCCCTCGAAGGCCAGCGGAGGGATGCACTGCAGGGAGTTGTAGCTGAGGATCCTGCAGGAGAGAAAAAGGCAGCTGTGTGTGTTGCAAGAAACCCACCGTGGTCTGCACGCTGCCCCTGTGTGAGCTCCATCTCTAATCACAGCATCACCCAGGCAGAGGGTGCAGACCCCCATGTCCCCAGCACCCCCCGGTCTCTGGAGTCCCCTAGAACAGCCCACACAGCTCAGCTGGGCTGTGGCACCACAGGGACAGCACTTACAGGGTGGTGAGCTGGCTCATGTTGGTGAAGGAGGAGTTGCTCAGGGAGCTGATCTTGTTGTTGCTCAGATCGCTGGAAAAGAGAAACCCCAGGGCTTGGAGCCAGCTGGGCCCTGTCCCTTCTCACTGCTCCCCAGCCTGCTCAGTTGCAATGGGGTGCAAACAGCAGCATAGCACAGCCTCCCAAGGGAGGAGCAGGGCTGTCACACTGGATGATGGCAGCAATGCCACTTGTCCCCGTTCTGTTCCAAGCCTGGCACCAGGTGGTGAGCAGCCAGAGGCAAAGCACTGCTGCCAGCCAGCTGTGTTCCAGAGCAGAGAGGGGACACAGAGGGGTGTCAGGGGTCCCTGCACACTGCCAGGCCCTCATCAGGATCACACATCATGGAGACAGCCCCTGCCCTCACCCACAGTTCCAGCAGTGCCTTCAGCTGCCTGGGCTCCTGCTCCTGGTTACTTACACAAGCTGCAGATACTTGAAGGTAGAGAGCTGCCCTGGAACCTGAGTGAACTGATTTCCATCCAGGTAGCTGCAAGGGAGAACAAAAGCACCTTGGGAAGACTGAGAAGTAGGAGATCTCTCCCTCTGCCGCCTCTTTCTCCTGCACACCACCACAGACTTAGGGCTGCAAGAAGCACCTCCAGCATCACTTCCCTCCTGAACCCAGGGCCCAAGGGGTTCCTGAGGGACTCCTGAGCAGGCAGGGGAGCTAGTGTGTGAGTGCATCAGCACACCTGGGTTTGCAGGTACCTCCCTGGGGACACTCTCCCAGCAGCCTACGTGTGCCAGCGCAGCCAGCCACGTGCCGCGTTTACACATCCGCTGTGAGCGTGGGAGGCTGTAACTGTTCCCAAGGCATGTGTGAGCATGTAAGAGATGGCGGAGGATGCAGAGAGAGGAGTGTGCAAGACAGCGGAGCGGGCTGCGGGGGTGGTATGTATATATATATATATATATATATATATATATGCCCAACCAGTGCCTGCACCCCCTGCACAGGACTTGCTGCCATCCCTCACCCCAGATAGGTACAGAGCCCCTTTTGCAGCGCAGGGCATCACAGAGCCTGCATATCCAGCTCTGGCACGGCTGCATGACATCTCCCTGACACCCACGGTGATAGGTGGGTGACCCCAGGCAAACCGCAAACCACATCCCACTGCCCACGTGCTTGGGGCTGGCACTGCCAAGGCCTCCCTGCAGCTGTGGTGAGAGGGGATGGCAGAGGCAGGGTGTCCCTGTCCCTGCTGCTGATGGCAGGCTCCTGAGAACCACAGAGCCCTGAGCTGCATGGGGACCACAACTGCAGAGAGTGGTTGTCCATCGCTGTCCCTTCCCAAGCGCCAAAGACAAGCGTCCTGGCTGCTGGGTGACAACACCTGTTGCACAATACCCTTGATAGCCCTGAATTGTCACAGAGACTCTTGTTGAGCCACTTGCTGGTGTTGGGGCTGGACAGGATCCCTTGGATGGGTGGGGGTCCTACTCCCATTACCAGGCCAGGATGGGGATGTGGGGAGGAGCCCAGGAGTCTCTGCTCTGACACCTGCAAGCCCACAGCAGACGTCCCTCACCCACAGCTGTAAAGTTGATGGAGGGTTTGGGGGAGAGCTTGGATACTTGCCCACTACTTACAGCTCTGTGACATTCTTGGGAATCCCCTTGGGCAGGGCCTTGAGGTGCTTGTTGCTGCAGCGAACAACGGTGTCGAGGCAGGTGCATTCCTGCGGGCACTGGGGCCGGGGGATGCAGCTGGTCTCCTCCTTACCTGCATCAGGCATGGAAAGCCACCAAGTCACCAGGGGTCCAGCCCTCGGGCATCGTGTGAGGCCAGATTCAATGCCTTGTGCCTGCCTAGGATGACTCACCTCCCATGCCAACCATCCTCCCCCTGCCCCCAATGCAGGGTGTTGCAGGCAATAGCAGTCAGGAGTTAGCAGTGCAGGAATTGCTCCTGCAACCAGAAATCGCCTGCCCCACTGGTGTGGATACAATCAGCCAGCTCAAGGCTGCCCTGATTTTCACCATTTTCATGCAAAAATGCAGTCACAGGGACAACAGAGATATGGGCACAGAAGAAGGGGCTCAGCCTTGCAAATCCTCCTGAAACAACCTCCTTCACCCATCTCCCAGACACAGGTTAGATGGAGCGGCATCTATGCTGAGCAGCCAGAGGAGCTGGCATTGCTCCCCTTCCCTGCTGTGATGCTGGAATCCTGCAGGAGAGCCATCCCTGGGACAACCGTATGCTATCTCGCACCATCAGGAAAGGCGCAGGATGCAACCCTTCAGTCTTTGACGTGGTGGAGGAGGGAAAGCAGAAGAAAGGATGATTTGTTTGTAAATATTTTCCAGAGGGCTGAAAAGCTGCTCTAAATTTTGAAAAAAATATATAAAAAAAGGTTTTTCTCCCCACGCACACTCCCCGTCTGCTCCATCTGCCCAGCTCCGGTGCATGTGCAAGGCTGAGAAGACAAGAAGGAGCAGGATGAATCCTGGTGGGCTTTGCCTACACATCTGCTCCTGTCAGCACCCAGGGCACAGCATTTGTCAGCACAGACCCACCTACATAGAAGAGCCTCAGGGTGCAGTGGGTGCAAACTCCTCTCCTGGCTTCAAAATGGATATCTGAGTGCAGCCCCAAGGGCTGGGTACCAGGAAAGGAAACTTTTGCATCATTAGGGGAGGGCATTCACAGGGCACCCTTTGCTACGGGCTTGCCACAGGCACATCCTGGCAGCAAGGATGGTGCTGGGACAAGGAGCACGGTGTCATTCTGGGAGGAACAGCCTGACCTCCCCTCACCCTCGGCAGCACAGGGCCCATGAGTTACCTTCCTCACACCTGAAGTCGGGGAAAGCCACATCCTGGAGCGGGATCTGCCGGAGGAAGTCAGGGTGTTGGCACCGAGGGTTCCCTGTCACGATCTTCCTCTTGCGCAGCCAGTCCCCCAGCCAGGCCAGCTGGCAGTTGCAGTTGAAGGGGTTAGCGAGCAGGTTCCTGCACATTGGAAGGAGCAAAAGGGCAGCACCCGAACAACCACCAGGCAAAGGGACCTGCAGCCCCCCGATGCAACGAGGCCAGGCTGGGAGCATCCCCCGGGGCCCAGGACATACAGCGTGGAGAGGGACTGCAGCGTGTCAAAGGCACCCGGCGCAATCGTGCTGATCTGGTTGTCGTACAGGGAGAGCAGGCGGACGTTGCGCAGCCCTGTGAAGCTGTCGTTGTGGATGCAGCTGATGCGGTTGTTCCTCAGCATCCTGCAGAGGGAAGAGAACAAAGGCACCTACAACACGGGCAGGCGCCACGTGGGAAACCCACCTTAGCAGTGCCTGGCCTGTGCCCACCTCAGTGCTGGGCAGCAGAACGAGCCTGAGCAAGTCCCTGAGCTGCAAAAACCTGCCCTCCCACCACTGGATACAACCAGCTGGTGGGCAAGGCACTCCTGAGCTGGCCCTGCAGGGATGCAAGGTGCAGGGACATCCCCATCCGGGTGCTCATGGAGGAGAAGGGACTCACAGTGTCCTCAGCCCATCCAGGCCCCTGAACATGCCGCTCCGCACAGACTCCAGCTGGTTGACAGTGAGGTGCAGCTCGTTGACAGAGGATGCTCCCTCGAATGCCCCATCCTCGATCTCTGACACCTTATTGTTGCTGAGGTTGCTGTGAAGAGTGAAAAGCAGGCTGTGATGAGGCCTCTCCCTCCCCCAGATCCCACTAAGCACCCCATGATGCCAGTCCCTCAGACCCTCAGGTTGGGACATGCCCTCCATTTCATGCCAGAGTCTGCCCTGGCATCAGGACTGCCATGTGCCTTCCCAGCCCTTGGACACTTCTGACACAGCTGTGCCTGTCCAATACTCACATTTTCTTCAGATGTGGGAGCTTCTTGAAAATGCCAGTGGCCTCCAGGATGGAGATTTCATTGTTGTTCAGGCGCCTGGAGTGGGCCGCAGGGAAAAGAGCTCAGAAGACAGCTGCAAAGTTCCTGGCACAGCCCACACCCTGAGCCAAACCCCAGTGCCAGCAAGGTTGCTGCTGCAGGAGGGAAGGCAGAGTGAGAGAGAGACTCTTACAGCTCAGCTGTGGACTGCGGGATGCGATCTGGGATCTTGGTGAGTTTCAGGTTGGAGCACTCAACCACACCAGATTCACAGCGGCATTTTGGGGGGCAGATCACGTCACTGTTGCATTCACTGTTCAGCTGGTAATCTTCTGTCCCTGGGTGATGGGAAAGGCAGCGTGGGCTCCCACGGGCAGAGGCACAGGGGGCTGCGCCTACACCCTCTCCCTCTGATTCCACATCCCCACCTGGTCTCATTCTCTTTCCCCAGCTCCCTTCATTCCAGCCCCTCTGCACATTTTACTCTCCTCCATGCCCACAGCGCTTATCTGCAGGGATATTTGTCCTGGGTACATGGGGTACTGCACTGCCCACCACCTTCCTGCAAACAGACCTGGACCCTGGGGCCGCCTCTGTGCCCATCCAGATAATGGCACGATGGGAGATGCCACATCTTGGCACCCAGCACATGGGAAATGAGGTGTAGTTCTGCTGGGCCAGATCACAGGGCTCTGGCACAACTCCCCAGCAGGCAGCCTGGCCAAAAGGGCACCATGCACACATCCATGCACACGTGTGTAGCTCCCCCACTCACCTGGGATGAAATACTGCTCTTTGGCTGTGGGAAAAAAAGCACATCAGCCCTCTGAGCACACAGACACCAGGCTGGGACAGGGCCAAGTACAGCCGTGCCCCAGGGTGCCCGTGACAGGGCTGGGGACAGCTCTCACCTGAGCAGCGGAACTTCTTGCTCTTGATCTGGCCGATGCGCTTGTTGGCCAAGCGCCGGGGGCTGGCACAGCGCGCTCCGCTGGTCTCCACTGGGTTGGCACGGAGGAAATCTGCCAGCCACTTCAGGTTGCAGTCACAGATGAAAGGGTTCTGGGCCAAGTGCCTGTGCCGGGGACAGCGGGTGACACACTGCCAGGGACAGTGGGTGACGCACCACCAGGGGCAGTGGGTGACCACCAGCTCCAGCCCTAGAGATGCTTCTTCCCCAGAGGCTCGCCTGCCCAGCCTTGGGAGCTGGTGCGGACACTCACAGAGTCTGGATGGCCCGCAGGGAGGTGAATGTGCCCTTGGCCAGGCTCTGGATCTTGTTGTCATAGAGTGAGAGCAGTGAGAGATTCTGCAGGTCCTGGAAGGCATCTGCCCGTACACAATTGATCTTGTTGGCATTCAGAAGCCTGGCAGGAAGGGAGGGATGTGAGTCTGGGGCTCCCCTTCACTGCACCCTTCATATCGGTGCTAGGGACCTCAGTCCTGCTCCCCTGTGTCCCTGAAAAGCATCCCACACAGCCACTGGTGCCTTACAGCAGCTGCAGGGCAAAAAGTCCTCCAAAGACGCCCTTGGGGAGGTCTGTGATCTTGTTGCCATACAGCACCCTGGGAAAGAAAGGTTGGTGTGAGAGAGATGGGGGGAGTAGTGTGGGCCGTGGTTAAGGGGGTGCAGCATCCACCCCACCCCAACCACACCAGTGTAGGCACTTACAGGGAGTTCAACGAGCGCAGCCCCTGGAAGGCGTCAGGGGCGATCTCCGAGATCTGGTTGTTGCTCAGGTCTCTGAAACCCAAAGGGAGAAGGTGGCCTGTTGCCCTCTTCTCTTGTCCCATGTCCTCACCCTTGTGCTAGTTCCAGGGGACCACCCCAAAAAACCAATATACAGAGTTGGGGTTATCCAAGATCCCCTCCCAGTGCTGCCATATGGGGGCCCCATGCCACTGCAGGTACCCCACGTCTGTCAGCTCACAGCAGTGGCCAGCAGGATGAAGGTTGTTGGGGTTCAGGGTGAGCTGATAGAGGCTGCACACTTACATCCTCCGCAGTTTCTTGTAGGGTGAGAAGGCTCCTGGGGGGATGGACTTGATGCCATTGAGTTCCAGACGTCTGCAAAGACAAGAGGGAGAGATAAGGGCTCTAGGGCAGGTCAAACCCCAGAACCCCACTGACAGGGCTGGGGGCTGCAGGATCCCTAAGGTCACAGTAAGTTACTCCACAGGTATAGAAATATTCTGCCCAGAGACAACTTGCGTCCTGTGGTTGGGGCTTTCCCCAGGAGGAAGAGGTGACATGGCGGGGGGAACCATGGTGCCTGGGGTGGGGGAAGCACCTCTCCTCCCCAGCACCTTGGGTTTACGGGTGCCTGCTGCCTCCCACATGCTCTGTGCACCATCCCAGCAGGGGCTTTGCACTGTAATTGGATTCCTCTAAGGAGATTATTTCTCTATTTACATTTTTAATGCCGCTAAATCCAGGGCTAAATCTGGGCAGTGTGAGAGAAGGGCAAGGAAGGCCTGCTGCCCTATGGAGTGGCTGAGCTGTGGGGCTTGCTCTGGTGTTCCCAGTGCCTTGAGCCACCCAGAGCCCAGTGGGGCCATACTCACATCTCTGTCATGGTCTCGGGCAGGTTGGCGGGGATGGCCGTCAGCCCCTTGCCCCGACAGTCCACAATGCCATTGCTGCAAGTGCACATGGCTGGGCAGGAGCCGGAGGACAAGCTGCAGAGCTGGGCATGTGCTGAGTCCGTTTGTCCTGCCAGGGAAGCAGCCAGCGTTGGAATTGCAAAGAGCTGAGCCAGGCCAGTATGTGGCAGGACCCTGAAGAAGGGACTCTGGTGACAGCTCAGCATGCTGGGTCAGTTTATGGCACCCTTGAGCAGATACATAAGGTTTTGGTGCACCCCAACCCCCTGCAAAAGCTCGAAAGGCACAGACTGAAACACTTGTCACCCTGATAGGGTGGCATTGTCCGCATGTTGTCCTCACACCAAGGACTGTGCTGACCTGAGATGAACCCGCGGTGTGGGTTCTGAGGCTCTGAGCTGGGGCACGCGGCAGGGAGTGGAGATGGGCTGCACTGGTGGCACAACCTTGTCCCCCTGGCCCGTGTCCCTGCCCTGGTACCAACCACCTCCCCTGCCCCCCTCACCGGAGCAGCTGAACTCGTTCTTTTGGATCTCAGCCACGTTGAGGCCACGAAGCTGGGCGGGAGCGGCACACTGGGTGAAGAGCCCGATGGTGGGGCGCTGGCGCAGCCACTGCGAGAGCCAGGCCAGGTGGCAGTCGCAGAAGAGGTGGTTGGAATGCAGGCGGCTGCAGGCGGATGGAGCAATCAGCAGCCACAGGACAGCTCCTGCCCGCCCCACTGCCCTCCGGCTGCCCCAGCCTGGCTCATCCCAAAGACTGGGGGCATTCTTTGACTGAGGGAGATACAGAGGGGCTGAAGAGCATCTGTGCCAGTTGCTAAGGCCACCACGCTTGGGATGCTCAACAGGGGTGTCCCCTCCATTCCCTCCCCATCGTGCTGTCCCAGCACCACTGAGCACCAGCACCAGAGCCAGGGACATCCCACTCAAGTCCAGGAGGTCACTCCCACCACCACCACAGCCCTGCCACTCACAATGTCCGCAGCTTGGGCATGTGGTTGAAGCTGGACACAGGGATTGAAGTGATATTGTTGTTATTCAGGGTCCTGCAGGAAGACAAAGAAGGGCAGATCATGGCAGACAAGCGGTAAACGGGACCATGAGATGGTCTAGGTGGTACCAACCCCTGGGAGCAACCTGGCACACAGTGAATGGATGGAGAACTACAGGCTGGGGACAGCCCAAACCCTCAGCAGGACTTGCTGTCCTTTTCAGGCTTCTCCTCTCCACAGCCAGCAGCACCCAGGTGGCCTCCTGGGGCACGATCAAGCCCTGGAGCAGCAGTGGTACCAGACCTCTGCTCAGCCCCTGCTTAAGCCCAGGGGGGGAGAAATGGCATGCTGGGGATGTCCCTGCAGCACCTCAGTGAGTGGGGACATGCAAAGACACCCTCATCCTGCACGGGGTTGCAGGCTGGAGGCTCCAGCCTGTCCCCAGTCACTTACAGGACCTCCAGTCCCCGCAGGGCACGGAAAGCCCCATCCTCAATGCAGCTGATCTGGTTCTTGTCCAGTTGCCTGCAGGAGAGAGGGAGAAAAAGGGAGAATTGTTGGGACAGCCCAGGCAGCGAGCCATCAGTGCTCCTGATCACTTTCGCTGCCTCCTGCCACTGGATCTGACCCCAAACTCCCTCATACCCAACACTGCCAGGACTCACAGGTTCTTGAGGTCAGTGGCCCCACGGAATGCTTTCCTGGGGATGGCCTGGATGAAGTTCTCACTCAGGTCCCTGCAGAAGAAAGAAGCAGCAAGGAAAATGAGCAGTGCGTGCAAAGCGTGATGTCCCATGGGAGTAGGGCATCCACAGGCAGGGGCACACCCTGGCACTCGGTGATCCTCAGGGACTCCCAACAAACTGTAATTTGGTTTCAGATTCTTGGCTGACCACTGTTCTGCTGGCTGTCCTGAGGCAGGTCCGGCTCCATCCATGGTGGCTGAAAGTGACTGGGGCTCCCTGGGCACTGCAGTCCCTGGCTCTGACAAATACAGCCAAATGGCACAGCTCTGGGAAAACCCTCCTAACTTAAATACTCTCTGACTGCTGTAATTACAGGTCCCTGCTGATTAACTGGTAATTACACTTAGCAGCTCCAGGAGGCATTCCCATGGAGCCTGACCTGCATTTCAGAAGGCACAAATAATTGGGTCATTACATACTTCATCACTGCAGGGTAGTGTCTGTGTAATCACCTGCTCTGCAATGCCAGGGCATGCCAAGCCAGCAAGGGCTCTGTGGTGCTGGGCTGGCAGCAAGTCAGATCCCCCACCATGCCTGGGCTGGCTTTTAAAGACCATGAAAACCACAAATCTCACTCTAAGTAGGGTCTGGGTGGACTGGCTCAGCTCTGGGAGGACCTGTTTGTTTTATTTGTTCCCCATGGCTCCCAAACAGCCATTCCCTCTCCCACTCTAATAGTCAGCAGCGCCTCTGAACTTGGCTGGCAACTGCATGGCCTGCTCCCAGCCCAGTGCCAGCACAGTCCTGTTCCAGCCACCCCTGGGGCAGGAGGTCAAGTTCCCATCTCCTTCCTGGCACAGGGAAACTGAGGCACAACATAGCACTTTCCCTGTGCAAGTCCATGGGTGAGTGAGGACTAGGACCAGGGCATCCTGCACAGATTAATGTCCCCAGAATTACACAGGCCACACAGACACCCCCATTCCAGGCCCAAGAGGTGGTTTGGGGTGTCCATAGATGTCAGCATTTCACACATAGTGCTCATCCACTCTGCTTCAACACAACAAAGCTGGTTCACTATTGATACCCTACAGCTGGACTGGGTCAGGACAGAGGCACAGCATCGATGTTCCTTCCATGCCTTCATTTCCTTCAAAAAATGGGCTCAACAAACAGGCATGAGCTGCTTGCAAAATACCTGGAGGTCTCCAAACTGGGAATTCACCCTAGCTGAAAGCGTCACTGCCACAAGAAAACGTTCCCAGAGGGAAACACCAGCATTATTTGTACAGATGCACGAAGAAAAGGAAAACACAAGGACAGTGGGTTTGCTTAGCCCTCTGGTGGGATGCCCATCCACCAAGGAGATGACACACAGTCCCAGTGTGATGCACCAGCCCCTGCCCCTGCACAGCTTGTGCATCACTCTGGGTCATTCCTGGGGAACCCAATCCGGCTGGCCAAGCATCACTGCTGAGCCAGAGGAAGGGAGAGGCCACCCCAGGAACTGCCCAGACTACTGGAGAAGGAAAAGCACAGCCTCTCTGTGAGCAGCAGGCGCAGTTTCACAGAAACCCACGTGGCGGCACTGCCAGGCTGGATGAACTGTCTGCGCTGCCTGCGCTGCCTGCCCTGTCCGTGCTGCCTGCCCTGTTTGCACTGCCTGCTCTGCCTGCCCTGACTGTGCCAGCTATTCCCAGAACTACAGACCGACCCCCCCACGAGGGGATCAGGGTCCCCTCACCCTCTCCAAAGGGGAAGGACCAGACAACTGCAGCAGCCTCCGATACCCCGGCATGCCTTCAAATACAAACATCTCCTCATACTATGGTGAGGATGTGATGAGCCTGGGGACCTTCAGGAATTGCCCTGACCTTTCAGAAAAAGAAAGCATTGCACCAACTTCTCTTTTCTCTTGTAGTTCCCAGAAGGAATCCCTCAGAAAACTCTTTGGAAAAGATAGCAACTTTTTTACATAGGCAGACAGTGATAGGATGAACAGTTTTAAACTATTAGAAGAGAGTTTTAAATTAAATGTCAGGAAGAAATTCTTTACCGTGAGGATGGTGAGCCACTGAAACAGGTTGTCCAAAGAATTTGTGGATACCCCATCCCTCGGAGTGCTCAAGGCTAGGCTGGATGGGGCACTGAGCAACCTGATCTAGTGGGTGCCATCCCTGCCCACGGCCAGGACTTTGAACTAAATGATCTTTAATGTCTCTTCCAACGCAAACCATTCTATGACCTTATGAACCCTCCACATACAATTCACCTCTCTTCCTAGCAATGCATTCAATGTACCGCATTCCTTCTTGGCAGCTCCCTGTCCTCCAACATTAAACCCGTCACAGAGGTGAGCACCACACTTCAGTGCTCTGCATCTCTCTCCCAGCTCTGTCACTGCCTGCCCAAGTAGGTCTGCCTGCAGGTTGTTTGGTTCCCCCATGGAAAGCTCGCTCCCATTTCTCTGCTTGGAGCACATGGGAGTCCCAGTGTGCCCAGGGAGTAAACCCAGGCGTCTGTCTCCAAGCTGCTCATTTACAGCTTGCGAGGGAAATGCTGCTAGAAGGTTGCAACTGACTTTGCAAGGCTTTTCCCCTCCACAGCTTTTCGTGACAGTCACCAATGAAGTGCTGCAGTTGGGGGTACCAAAGCCAAGAGGGACAGACGCTGGATGCGAGGGTTTCAGCAAGGCCCCGGCACCGGGCTTAGATTGCATTGCACGATTACACAGCTGACGACACCCGGACAAACACATGCTCTGCCTGTGGGATCCTCGGGCTCCGGCGTTGGAACAAGGCACGGCCCTTCCCTCCTGGTGTTTCATTGCTCCCAGCTATGTTTGCTTTACACTTTGGCACAGAAGAAACAGCAGATGGCACGGCTTCTCTTCGCTCCGCCGTGCCGCTCACGGCACCCGCAGCGGCTGCATCGGTGCCGCCTCACGCCCTGCCAAATACAAGAGTGTCACTGCCATCGTATGCGGAGTGCCAGCTTGCAGCAGTGACCACCAACACTGACAGGTCTGACAGCCCCGCTGGGGACCAGCTGACAGATGGGCACAGACAGAGAAGCACAAGTTGTCACAGTCACCCTCCCTGCCTTTTCTGGTTTTGCTTCCAGGTGTTGTCCTAAAGCTCCAAGTTTAAGAATTCCTGGCTCTTGAATTTGGGGTTGACCAAACAGCCTGCCCATTCACAGTGCCACTGTCCTCCCATCCCTGTGCCATGCTCTCAGAGGACCATGCAGCTGGAGTGTGTCCCTGCACAGCACAAGGTGCAGAGGGCTCTGGTAGTCCCAGGGGTGCAAAGCGAGAAGTATAACAAGGGGTGAGGAGATGATGGAGGACACCTCTGTTGCCAGGCTCACCTACCACAGGAATTTCTGACCCAGCAGATGCCTATACAACAGCAGCAGCCAGCTCCAACCCACAGCTGTGTGATGGCAAGAAAGCAGGCACCCACTTTTCTTCCACGTCCCCCAAAAGCCTCGTGGCCAGACTACATCCACACAAGTCCTCCCTGGCTGGGCAGCGAAAGGGACGTCGGTGGTCAGAGACTGGGACTTCGGGGGCTTCCCTGCTCGGATGTGACACCCCGCTGCCTTGCCCCGTGGTGCGTGTGACGGCTGTCGGCACGGTATCTCCAGCGAGCCCGGAGGCTGCCTCTCCTGGCAGCCACAGCCCCATGCCATGCCCGCGGTTCCCGGGGAGCCTCGGCGAGGCGCCAGGCGGGACGCGGCTCCCGGGGCTGGCAGGGGCCCGGCGGCGGGAGCCAACCCCCCAGCGCGACGCCCTGCCCGGCGCTTAGCGGGGCGCCCGAGCAAAACTGTTCGACACGGCTTCCCAGTGGGGAGCCCACTCAGGCAAACAAACCCGGCAGCCTTAATCTCCCCGGCGAGAGCCCGCCGGGCCGGAGGGCGGGCGAGAGGGAGGGGCCCGCAGCGGGGCTGCGGCGGCCGGGCAAGGAGGCCGGGGCTATTACCACGCTCTCATTCTTTTGGCTAATCCTGACTTCACACTTTAACCTGATTGAGCCTTGTTTGGCGAGCCGGCTCCTTGCGCGCCGTGTGAGGGGATTAGGGCTGGACGCAGCGGGGAGGTAATTGCTTCCCGGCGGCGCTGGCCCCGCGTCCTCCGAGCCCCCCGCTGCCTGCCAAGCGCGCCGGGGCGGCCTGGCAGCGCTCCGGCAAGGCGCTGCCCTCCCTAGCGAGGCAGCCCGGCTTGGCTGGCTTCGGCAGTGCTGCAGGGGTCCATCCTGCCCGGTGTCCGCAGACACGCGGGCACCGTGTCCAGGCTGCAGCCGTGTCATGTCCCAGGCGTGCCGGCGAGGGCTGACAGCCACGCTGTGGCAGGGGAGCGACTTTCCGCCCTGCCAGTGTACCCGCATGCCCGGGACCAGCTGCTGACTGCAGGCAGGGGAAGTGCAGGGTGCTGCTCTTCTCTTTACCTTGTTTCCCATAGTCTCTCAGACGTTCTCCTACTCAAGGGGGCAGATGAAAGGCATTAACCCTTCAGCCTCTGCCAGCCCACAGCTCCCACAATGAAAATGCATGACAGGTCCCTGCTCACAGGCCGGGCACTGCCACAGTAGCTCTGCTCCACCAGTGCTGGCACCAGTCACTGTAGGCACCAGCTCAGCCACAGCAACCATCCAGCGAGCCTCAAGCTGACAAGGCAATCAAAGCTACCAGCCCTGGGGAGCATCAGTGTTTCATACTGGGACAAATGCTCCCCGGACCCCATCCTCGCCTCACTGGTGCTGTGCCAGAGCACCAACAGCATTTCCCCGGCAAGGACTGTGGCACCAGCAGCTATTAAGCAGCCTGGTGTATCTCAGATCAGCCTGCACATGCTGTCTGTCCCAGCACAGCCTGTCCAGGGCAAAGAGATGAGCAGAGGCAGGGCTGACAGCTGTTCACACCACCACCTTCACTGCCTGACAGGTGACAAGGGGTGATCTGAAGGGACAGAAAGACTCTTG
Organism: Orthonyx spaldingii; assembly: GCA_013397795.1. Lineage (NCBI taxonomy): Eukaryota > Metazoa > Chordata > Aves > Passeriformes > Orthonychidae > Orthonyx > Orthonyx spaldingii. The sequence continues at coordinate 1,521,887 of VZTJ01002933.1, read as the reverse complement.
CATTACAAAAAATCAATAGACTAATCAGTACTTGCATTAGTAGCTACAGCCCAGAGTCCCCCAGGGGTTCTGCACTCTCGGTTGCCACTTCAGGGCAGGAGCTGCTGCACCCACTGCTTGTGCCAGCATCAGCACCTGCAGCCCTGTGCTGGGGGAAGTGTCACCCACAGGTCCCAGCCACACAATCCACTCGAGGTGATGCACGCAAGTCCCCAGTGCTGCAAAGACCCAGTGCCCAAGGAGGGGTGTCCCTAAGCAAGCTGCTCGCTGGAGATGGGGAGCAACCACCCCACCACTGCATTAGCAGGATGCCAGGGCAACAAGGCAGAGTTTTGTCCACTGTGTCACCTGCTCCAGTTCCCAGTGCCAGCATGAGCAGGGCCCTGCAGCCCTGTGTCAGGTTGAAGCTCCTGTGGTGTGCCCCCAGCATTATGTCACACTGTTTGATTTTTAATGGGCTCCGCTGGCCCAGCTGCTGGCACCACTCCATCCTGGCCAAGGGAGATGAGACAGACCTCCCACTGCCCCCAGCCCATCTCACTCCACCATCCCCAAGGTCACAGAGAGCCTGTGTGCTGCCTGCTGCTGCCTGTTGCTGCCAGCCACTCACTGCAACCCCAGTTTTGGGACAAGGTGGGGTGGCAGAGCCTGATGCATGGCTGCAAACAAGCCCAAGTGTAGCATGGTGAGCTCAGTGTGAGCCCCTGCCACTCAGGAAAAACATTGTGGAGTTTCTGGAAAAGGCACTTTGGCAGGGCCAGAAGGGGCAATGGGAGGGGATGGGACAGGGTTCAAAGCAGCATGGTGTGGGGGAATAGGAATATTATTTACTGCTTTTCACAATACTTGAACGAGGGATGACCGATACAATCACAAAGGCAGGCTTAAAATCACAACTAAGAGTGAATCCTCCAAATCAGGAGTCCATGGGTCTCTCAGTCACAGCCAGATCAAAAGGAAAATTAATAAGAAGCAAAGAACAGAGATGCACCTGCTATGCCTTGCTGTGGCAAGAACACCTGCAGGTGGATGCTTGGGGGCTGACTCCTGCTGCCAGGAGACCAGCTGGACACACCTCTGGTAGCATCACACTGCCCAGTGCAGGCTGCATGGACAATGGCTCCACCACTGCTCTGCTGGCAGGGACTGCCACCCACCAGGAGTCACTTCTCCTGTCAGCCTGTTTTAGTGGCAGGCAGAGATGCACAACCCTTCTGCTCCCCAGGCCAGTATGGGGGATATCAGCCTGGGGTCAGCCCAGTGCTGGAATGCCCAGCCGGGGCAGGGCACCAGGATGTCTGCTCCAATCTCTGCCTGTCACTCTTGTCACTGGCTCTCCTTGAAGGGGGGCACAATGGGTTGGAAGGTGGGAGGGAGGTGCTGCTCCTACAGGGGTTTAAGAGGGAACAGCTGGTTGCTGTGACGAGCATCCCAGGCTGGGTGGGGTGGCACACCCCTCCCCGCTGGCAGCCGGAGCGGAGCGGCTCATCAGGCAGCCCCAGCCACCAACAATTACGTGCTGAGTAAATCGATGGGATATAATTGGACTATTAAGATCTCATTATCCTCCTAGCTGTAGTTGCCACAGCCTGCAGCGAGCTGGGGTAGACTGCAGCCTGCAGCCACAGAAACTGCCTCCCGACCCACATAGCCTTGATGAGCACTGGGAAAGTATGCATGGAGCAGGGACAGAACAGACAGAGAGGACAAGGATGCTGGCAGCAACCTATACTCAGCACAGGAGACAACTGTGTGGCACAGCAAAGCACATGCAAAGGTAGGGTGGTGTCCCCACAGGGGTCCTAGAGATAAGGACATCCAGTCATTCTTCTAGACACCACACCGGCTTGAAAGCCACCATTGACCTCTCCTGCCCTGTGCAGGGCTCAGTGCTCCTCAGTGGGATGGGGAGTTTGGCCTCTGTATGCTATTTCATGCATATCTCTACCCCATTCCTGCGGGAAGGCGGGGCTCATGTCCCCATCTGCAAGATGCAGGGTCCCCATGCTCTGAATCACACAGGCTGCCTGGCCCTGGGGGTCCCTTGTCCTGTGCAAGGGCTATGTAGCCACATCATCACCTGCTCATGCACCACCCGTGGTGGCTGATGTGATTCCAGGCCATGGGACAGTCCTCCCGAAGTAACCAGTATCCTCAGCATCTACTGTCACCAGGTCACATCCACTGTGGTTCAAGTGAAAGTAAATAATTATTTCCTTTAGGAGACCTGACCCCATTCCCACCTGAGATTTTTGGTAGTAATATTTCTTTTCTTCTTATTTTCTCAGCACCAGTGAAGGCAATGAATCAGAGCTCCTCCTTGCCAAGCCTGATATATAACGACAAAACAATCCTTTGCTCCAGCAAGGCAAAACACAGCTTGACATCGTGTTGTGCTGAGCGTCTCAGCCCACAGACTCCAGCGACACAAGCCCTACCAACAAATTCTGCCTGTCCACTGTGTCCACACAGGAAAGAGTAAAAGTGAACAGTGCCAGAGCAGGGAGCGATGCTTCACGCATACTACCCTGCCTTCCCCAGGCTTCCCAAAGTGCTCTGCTGTCCCCAGGCTCTGGCCCTCGTTCCTTCCCTCGCAGGAGATGCAGATGCTTCCAAAAACATTAAAGCTGGAGAGGTTTGTTGCTTGGACAGACAAGCAGAGCATGTGTAAAAGGCAACATATGCTTATGGCAACAGTTAGTGAGAGGAGTCCCAGCCCCAGCATGGTGGTGTTGATTTAGCAAAACATTTCAGGGCATGCATAAATCTCAGTGGCTTCAAAAGGACACTGCTGACCCATGCCATGACCCGCTGTCTTTACCAGAGCACCAGCAATTGACTCTTGCTGGTATCACCCAAGGATGCCACCCCCATGGTGTCTGTGCATGCCAAGGGGACACGCCGGGGCAGATGTGCGCATGCACCACAGGTGACACCAGCAGCCCTGTGTTTGGACATGGGGGAAGGAATGGGATGATCTGTGGGATGATCTGTGCGGGGAGGGCACCTGTGTGAGCCGGACTTTGCCGAGCAGTTCTCTCTCTGCCAGGGCAGCGCCTCTGCAGTGGCTCCGCTCCGGCTCCAGCAAGGATTGGCTCCTGCGTGGGCTGCGCTGCAATGCCAGAGCTGTGGGACTCGGCCTCTGTGGGAAGGGGGATACTACGGGAACAAGGGGAGCTGGCCAAGGAAAAGAGGGAGGGTGGGAGGGAGGGGGAATAAGGCATCTGCTACACACCCTGGAGCCTCTTCAGAGATTGAAACAAGTTAAAAGCAGCAGCTTTAATAGAAACACAAGTGAAATAACAAGCTGCAAACCCTGCGTGCCTGTCACCGCCCCCTCCCCACAGCGTCCCTTTGTTCCTGCAACCTCGTGATCGGCGGGAAGGGGAGCCAACACAAGGCTAAGGTATCGCCATCAGCTCCCCCGCATCCCAAAGTGCCTTGAGAGAGTCACAGCACCTTCTGTGTCCAGTGCCCTGTGGTCTGGCAGAGCCCGGGGTGAGCGGGGGAGTGTCCTGCAACCCACCTGTGGGAGTGGCCAGCTTGTCACTTTCTGCAAAAGGACCTGCTGTGTGGATGACACATCCAGCCTGCTTCCCACTGTCTGCTGGGTGGGGGTTCATTCCCTCCAGCAAACGTCTGGCTGGACACTGAGTGCTAAAACTGCACCTGCCTACCTCAAAGCCTCTGTGTCCCACTGCCATTAGGAGCCAAGGCACCCAGCCACTGGCCCTATTTCTGCACAGCCTCCTGCTTTTCTGCATCCCTGCTTCTCACCACCTCCAAGTCCCCTTAGCCCTGATGTTCAGCAAGTCTCTTCTCGTCCCTCTTTTCGTGTTTTTGCTTCTGTCTTACCCTCTAGTAGTAGGATGTCCCTGTAGGAACCCTCCACCAAAGCATGTTTTCCCAGCTCCCACACTACCCTCCAGCCTGTGCACCTACCTGCTTCACATCTGCATAGCCTGGCTCGTTTCCAGCCCACTGCAAATAAAAGGCACGGAGATGTCCCTTTCCCCAGGGCTGCAGAGGGAAACTGCTGCCCCAAGTGTAGCACCTCAGCACTCACAGACCCACGTGCTCCAGGATGCCCAGCAAATCAGAGTAGCCCAGCAGCTCCAGATCTTGGGACAGAGAGAGGTGGGGGTGGTGGCAGGGATTTGCTGGACCATGTGTGGTTCTGTCTCCAGCACACAGTAGTGTGCCACAGCAAGACCCTCCTGTGTAGCTCTGTGACAGTCAGGACAAGGTCAACTCCCCCTCACCCCATCGTGACCCCGTGCATGACTGCGCCATGCCCTCAGAAGTGCCAGGCTCCAGCCCTGCCTGCCACGAAGCCTAACATCCTCCAGCAGGCAGCATGTGCTCCCCGCCTGGCACCTCACCCGAGGAGATACCCCAAACTCCATGCTGCAACACTCATCCAAGGTGTAAATGAAAAAGCAAGTAGCTCTTCTAGCGAGCCAGCCCTCAGCCCTGTGGGGAGTTGGCTGCAGCTCTCGTTAGCAGGCTCATCCCCTGGGTTTGCGGCACTGCAGAGCCCAGAACTAATTGACTCTCAGGCTCTGAGGCTTTTAATTGCTAATAAGTGTGAAGCCAGCCCTGCCAGCCCTCCTGGATTCCTCCGAGGTGTGAATGAGGCTGAGCCAAGCTGAGAATTGCATGGCTGTCCCAGATCTGTCCGAGATCTTGGTGAGCCAAGAAGCGATGCTGTGGATCTGTGATGCTGCTCCTCAGCTTTGCAGGTCCTGGGACAGCAACTCGCCCCAGCTTTACGAAGAGCTAAAGCAAACTCCCTGTGGGCTGGAGGATGTTCTGAAACCGAGGCTGAACCTTGCAAGACAGCTGGAGAACTTGGAGAGATGCCCTGATATGACTATGGGTCATTCACACTCCTCATGCTTGGCTCTAGCGCTAAGACAGGTAAAACTCTTAAGTCTTATAGCCTGGGGCTTCCTAAAAGCACCTGGGAGAGGCTGGCAGTGGGATGCAAAGTGGGAGATGCATTGCAGGATGAAAGGCAGCCAGGGTGGAGCCAGTGGGGCAGCTCAATTCGTGCCCAACAGCTGGTAAAAGAGATGTGATTTTACACAGGGCTGGGAGGAAACAGCCATGACAGGAGAAGGAAAGGAGGATGGGAAACGGCAGAGCGAGTGTGGGGCTGCAAGAGCGCCCCAGCACGGGAATCAAACGCAGGGACACACTGCAGGGAAAACCCAACAGGCAGGTAAAGAGACTCCATCTCATGTGACACACATCAAAGCCAAGGTAAGAACTGCTGGAAGGCAGGTAGCAAAGCCCTGTCACAAGGCTGGCCCAAGTTGGGGCTGCCCTTGCCCCTTTAACATTGCTCCTGAGAGCGGGTTTGGGACAGCAGCACCCAGTCATGGCCATGCCACAGGGGACTGGGAGCTGCATCCCAGCCCACAAGGTTTCCCTCCACGGAGCTGCTCTTTGAAGAGCCCCTGGCACAAAACCACACCACAGGTCTAGGGAAGCCTCTGCCTGCAGGTAATGAGTACAGCTGCAGCTCCCACCCCACGGACCTGCCTGTGCTGGGGACCAACAGCCCTGCCTTGTTTTGGGGAGGCAGAAATGAGTTGCTGGAGGCACATTTGGGTGCTCCTCCCCCCTTTCCCCAATCCATGCATGCATGGAGCCTTGGAGGAGTATCAGGCCCAACAGCAGCACCTGACCACAAGGCACAGACTGGAAAGTCCTGGCCCTGAGTCTGTGGGTACCCAGGGATCTCACACAGATCTTCAATCTCTGTATTAAAGCTCAAGTGATGGAGCAGCCCCATATCCCTTTTCGAAACTGCTCTGAGGTTAATTATCTTTGGGGTTAACAATGTACCTCCTGTCTTTGCTCCAAGTGCGTCTGACTCCGAGGGTACAGTGGCTCTGGGACCCCAAGAGCCCATGGCTGACTCTGCCCTGCAGATGTGGCTGAATAGCCAGGGGCTGTGTTACCTGCATGTCCACATCTCCTGCCACAGCCTGACTGAGCTCAAGAGCAGCCAGGATTGCAGAGAGGAACTTCACAGAGGGGAGAGTCAAGGTGTTGCCCAGGAAGAGGGGATGGGACCCTTCACCCTGGTCAGCTTGGGGGGTTGCTCCTCACAGCTCCACGGGAGGTGCTGGCCAGGGCTGGAGCTGCCAAGGCTGCAGCCAGCCTCCAGCATGGCTGCTAGGGTGGCCTGGCACTGTTCGGCACGGCTGCAGCTCGTGCTCTAGGACCTGGGGAGAGGAGCTGCCGAGGCTGATTACCCCTGTTAGAGCAGGCTTAGCGGGTTTATTTTTAACAGTTCTGATTGAAGCTGGTTTCCTGCTGACATTTACACTCCTTCATCATTATCGGCTCCCCGGCTTCCAACCGCCAAGATAAAAGGGGGGATGAAATCTCCCGAACAGTGGGGTCCTGGCTGCAAACCCCGCAGAGGGGGAGAGACCCAGAGCAGTGCAGCTGGGCGGATATCAGCCCCCTTGGAGGGAGGTGGGTGGCTATCTCACAGTGGGGGCATTACAGACTGGGATCCTGCCACCACATGCAGCAGGAATCATCTCAGGGCAGCCTGGGGAGGAGTATGTGTCATCATCACTGGCATGAGTGCAAGGACATGGCAGAATGGCTGGGCTACAGAGGCAACTTTGAGTGCTGGCATCCCCAGAGACACCCACACTCCTGGAAGTGCCCCACTGACTGGCTCCAGGTGTTGCTGGAGCCACGGCTGCTGTCTGGGGCCAGCAGAAGGGTGAGGTGCCAATTCCATTTGCATGCACGTGCCCATGCCATGAGCTCCCAGCAGTGGATAAAGGGGCTCATGACGACATGCAGGGCTAGTACCCCCAACGTGGTCCTCTGCGATGGGAGAGTCAAGCAGGGGCTGTGCAGCACAGCCTGACCTCATCTTCCTTCCTATGCTGCTGTGGGAAGGCCAGCAATGCAATGCAGAGCCAGCAGCGAGGCTCCCAGCATTGCCAGAGTACTCAGATCTGAAAACCTCCTTTTTCCCCTAAGAAACAGTCAAATTCCAACACATGCCGTCTAAAAATACACTCTAGTCTGCCCAGGACTCTGCCCGCTCTTACATCTCTTGGATGACTCATATTTTGTCAGATTCCAGATCAGTTTTGAGACCAAAAATACCAGGTTTGACAGATAAGCCTGACACAGGCCCCAGAAGGTGTCAGAGACCTACAAGAGGAGACATGACCAAGCTGGGAGATGCTCTTCTGCAGCTGGGACTGCAGGCTGGGCATTCCTGACATGCAGAAAGGCTCTCACGGAGGGGCAAATTCCTGCAGCAGCCCTGGATGGGTACAAGCTGCTCCAAGGCCAGACAACCAGCACCAACCCTGCATCCCAGAGCAGCCCCAAAATGGGGTGGATTCATACATGGGAGCTTGCTTCCAGCTTTTACTTAATTACCTTCATGGATATGAAATCGTCAATAACTAATTAGACAGCCCCATTCGTGCATAATATGCTCCTAATTAAATATTATAGGCATTTAAAAGCATTTCTGACAACATATTACATATGTAAAATACTGCAAATTAGCCAGCTCCCACACTGAAATCCTGCTCAGGAACAATGCAGGGACCTGGCTGGACAGAAATTCAGGACATCTTTTCAAGTAAATTGGGAAAAGGGCCCATTCTTCTAGCAAAGGGGTTTTTTTCCGAGGGTTGGAGATTGCTGAGCATAAAGGAGACGGCCCAGAAATGCCTCTCTCAGTCCTGCTGCCCCATGAGCCATGTGAGCCCCCCAGCGAAGGCAATTGGGATGTAAGAGGGCTCCTGGTTAGTTAAGCAAACATTAATGCAAATTGTCAGCCAGCCTGGAGATGAGATCCCAGGCACAGTAGCTGGAAGGGGAGCAAGCGCTTCCTCCTATTAGCAGCATATCCACTCACTGAGGTGGGAGCAGGAGCCAGGAGCTGTTCTGTGCCATAAGAAAGAAGCTCCAAGAGCCAATTTCCCTCTGACCACAGCACATTTGATGTCTTGTGAAGTTGAGTTCACATGCACTGCTGTCTTGCTTTACCCCCTGCACAAAAAACTTCTCTTCCTTAGTCTTCAACTCTGGCTTGGTGTGAACCCAATTCAGTGCTGAGATGGAGCCATGGGGACCATGAGATGGGGCACAGGAGGACTGTAGCACCCCCCATCTTAACCTGCAGGCAGGAGCCCAGCCCAGCCCAGCCCAGCACAGTGTCGTGTGCTCTGGTGTTTGTGTCTGCTCTGGTGCCAGGCTCTTCCCCGAAAAGCAGGGCAGAGAGCAGGCGGTTTGCAAGGGAAAAGGCCAGGAGCAAAGGTAGGGAACACCACCAGGTAATTGCCTGTAAACTTAACTCAGCTTGCAAGTGCCAGGCTTTGAACAGGGCTGTTTCATGTGCCTGGCGTTCCTGCTGCTCCCCGTGCATCCCATCAGACATGCGAGAGGGGATGGGGACAGAGAGAGTGTTTGAAATTGACACTTCAAGGTTGCTATCCGAGTGGACTGGCCTGCATTTGCTGCACGCTGGAGGCAGGTCAGGGAGAGGCAGGGTGAGCGGGGAGACAGGGGCTCACATTCCCAGAGCCTTTAATGCCGGGATCAGTCACCTGCTCAGGGATGCTCTGCTGCAGTGAGAGAGAGAGCTGTACTCAACCCCCTCCTTGCTACAGCTGCCATGCTGCAGCTCCTACCCGGGGTAATGCTGCCTGACCTGGAGCACCCTTGGGCTGGGGCTCTCCGCACACACTGCTGCACTGCCTGAGAGTGTCTCCCGTTGTGTCCATACACCGCAGCACACACACTGCAACCCATCGCCCACTGCACCACCTCCACACTCCCTCCACACATGCGCTCTCTTAATCACTCCTTAATTCTCACTTTCGAGCCTTTGCTATTTTCTGCCCACTGCTGTGTCAGCACACCTGGAAAAGGAGCACCCTGGGGAGCAGCAGAGGGGAGGACATGGCCCCTCCAGGAGTCCAGCCCATCTTTTGAGCCTGGTAGAAAGACGATTCAATGCTCCTCTCTCAGCAATGCATCCTTAGGCACACCACCTAAAAAGCACTCTAGGGAGGTTAGGCAGGGAGGAAGACCCTGGTTCTCCACCACCAGGTCCAGGGATGCAGATGTGTAGTCCCAGACTGGCACAGATCTGCACACTAATGCCTAGACTCTCCTGCTCATACTCTCCCTGAAAAACAGCAGTGTTGAGGGTTTAAGTATATCAAAGCTGGACTTTGAACCATTTTAATCAAACTGCCCATGCCACCATGACAAGATCGCCCTGAGCCATCTGCACCTTCCTGTATGGCACCCAGAGGCTTGCAAAGCAGAGCTAGAGCCCAGAGTCACCCCAGCTGGCAGATACATGTCCTCTGGGACATGGCTACTGGGATGGATACTCTGCATTCAGCTTCCAACCAAACGACAGCCCTAAGTCAAAGAACTGACCCCTTTTCAGCACTGCCACCTGGTTTCCAGGGATTCAGCAGCATTATCCCGATTTTCCCAGGGACAGATTAGGGCACAGGGATGGTGTATCAGTGGCCATAAAGCCACAGGCCAAGAACCACTCTCTCTCCTTCAACCCCTGGAGACCTCCCGAACTCCCCATCCCAGCCAGCTGAAAGGCTCTCCCATCTGCTCCTCGGAGCCACAGCGTCTGTAGGGCCGGGCATTACCTGCCCCTTCCCCGCCGTGGCACCGCGGGGTGAGCAGCCGCCCCGCCGAGCTGGGACATCCCCACTCACCCCCTCGACCCGCGGGCAGCTGCCTGAGCGACCGTCCCCGGCTCACGGGTGGCTCCGGCAGCGTGGGGCCGGGGAGGGAGGGCAGCTGCCCACCTCCCCCGGGAAAGGCGGCGGACAGCCAGGAGGGGACAGGCGCCAGCCAGACCCACGCCGAGAGGAGCCACCAGGCACCGCCACCAGGCACGGTGGCAGCCGGGCGCAGGCCACACGCTGCTGAGGGCCGGCATGGTCAGCTGGTGGATGGGCCCAGCAGGAACAGGGTCCCACCGCCCATTTTGCCCCTGGAGAAGAGGGTTTGAAGCAGCGCCTGCCCCGCCAGCCTGCAGCCTCTCCCTCTCATTATTTTTTCACCGCAAGAACTATCTTATACCTTATCAATAATTCACAGGTACAAACGATAATGTTCGCTGTCATGGTCCGGGAGCCACATGCTCCCGGCGAGGGGGAAGGGGCCGGTTGCAATCGCTATTGTTAATGCCTGCGGAGCTGGGGGGAGGCGGGGAGGATAAATATTTAACACTGTGTCTCCGAGCAAATGTCCATGACCGAGGGCTGAACATGGGTTTTACACAGAGCTGCTCCTGCCCTTGAGAGGGTCATTAGCATGTTAAAAGCCGTCAGAGCGGGGCTGATGGAAGGGCTCTGCCGGAGGGACCCCCAGCGCTCTGCCTGGGGGCTAGCGGGGATGCAAAGGGCTTTTTGCTGCTGCAGGAACATGGCAGTCTCCATCCTGCCCAAATTTTCCCTTTTCTGAGCACAAAGGCTGTGCTCTCGGCTGTTGGTCGAGGAGCATCCCCATCTCTGCCCACTGCCACGTCGAGGGGTATGAGGGACGAGGCACCTGGGGTAGCCCGGGGCTGGTGGGTGGCCGGGGCAGTTCATTGTGCAGAGGAATTACAAAGGGGACACAAAGAGCCACACACCACATTTTGTGTGAGCTTCCTCTCTCGGCCACCCGGGCCTTTCTTTTGCCATGTTGAGGGTGAGCTTTCTGTGTAAATCCCCAGGGCATGGTGGGGGGAGAATAGGTGTCTTTGTGAAAGAGGCTGGAAAATAAAGGGAAAAAAAAACAGAAGCAAAAGCACAAAACCCAAGCCCGGCAGTGGCAGGCTGCAAGGACAGGAGCACAAAGATTCCCAGAGGATGTAAAGACAGTCCTACAGCTGGGGGATCAGGGGTTGGCAGGCTGTAAATGCCCTGCTCACGAGGGCACCAACAGCTCCCCACAGCATCCCCCCACTCTGGAAGTGTCCCCAAACATGCAGCCATAGTGCAACCCCCCCAGAGCCATGTCCTCATCTACAGCCCAGTTTCATATTCTCGTTGTTCCAGGCACAATCTTGGGCACTGACAGGAAAACCCCATGCTGGGATAATCCACAAGCACTCTGTTTTGGCCTTGCTGTCACAGTCACTGCTGGTATCTCTCCACAAATGGATGGGAATGGGAGAGGAACAGGTCCTGTCTGGCTGTGTGGACGTGGGTGTGCAAGAGGAAGAGTTGTGATGGGCAAGGAAGGAGCGTAGGGAAGAGAGAACATCTCCAGCCACCACCGCTATTTGCCCTGTGAACTCCAAGCCAGAGCCCCCACAAAGTTCAGCCAGCACCTACCCAGGGAAGGTACTCTAGAGCTCATAAAATTAAAGCAAAGCTGTCTTTCCCTTTTACAGTGCCAGTAAAATGTATCTTCGCCTAAGATGCTCCGACAGGATTGCAGCGCAGAGGTCGCGAAGGCCACGGCTGAGCATCCCCCGGGGAGAGCGTGGGAAGACCGGCGCCAGTGGATCTCTCCCTGCCTGGCTGAGAGCAGCAGGGGCAGCCTGGAACCCCCTCCAGCACCCACCCGGCTGTGGCAGCCCCATCCCTATGCTCAGCCAGCCTCGCATGGCAGGGATGCTTGGGGGCTTTGAGAGCAATTAAGGACCTGGCCTGTGTTGGAGGCACTGGACTGTTGCCCCCAGTACCCAGAGAGGGAGAGAGGATGGGGTGTCATCCATCACCCAGAAGGGGACACTTTATCACTGGGACACCTCTGAGCACTCAGCCCAGACCCAGAACCTACCCAGGGATTTCTGCTATAACCCTGACATTTCCAGTTTTCACCAGTGGGAAAAGAAGTAGAGTCTCCTTTGCAACTTCAAAGGACATTCAGTTCACCTCTTCCCAGTTGAGTGTTCAATGGTTAATTGCTCTGTCACGAAAAATACAAATTTAATTCTAGTCTGAATTTGTCTGGTTTCAGCCCCCAGCTATTGAATGATTTTATGCCTTTTTTTTTTTTTTTAATTAATGGGGTCCCTACAATCAGGCTTTTCCCCACGCAGGTATGCAGAGATGGAGATCAATTTCTCCTCTTGCAAGCCTCCTCGTGCATACACTAAATAGGCTGAGCTTTTTAATTCTTTTCACTGGAAGGCAGATTTTCCAGACCTCCAATTATCCTGCACTTCCCCTCTGAGCACTTTTTAATTTCCCAACATCTCTCTAAACTGTGGGCCCTGAAGAAGAAACCATGCTCATCAGAGGCCTCCTTCCTGCCCCCCAAAATGGCAACTCCCCAGTACCCAGAGCTATCCACACATCCATCCCTCCCCAGGCTGGAAGCCTGCATCCCAGAGCAGGCTTACACCATGGCTGCTAAGTCCTTTTCAGTGTAACCACGTCCCCAGACACTGCTCCCTGTCTAGTAGCTGTGACCTACATTTTTTTTTCCCCAGCTGCGTGACCTTGCATGAGGATGTTTTCCAGTGCAGGTGTTTCAGGAGGAGCATCCCACTAGAGCGGCATCCCGTCAGCAGCACCAGCCCTGCTCCTTTCACCTACTGGCTCACGTTTCCCCCCAGACTGAGTTCTGTGATTGTGCAGGTGGTTTCTTCCCAAGCTACGTCACCCACACCACTCACCTCACTCTCAGCTGGTGCAAGGCAGAAAGAGGAGGCAACAAGACACCAGGACACTTGGGGGAGTGATTGGCAAAAGTCAGTATTGCCACCAAAGATTCCAAGACCACCGCAGCTCTGCAGAGATGGTGAACATTAATTCATCACCATCAGACCCCCACTGCACCCTGCCAGAGAGGTGACCACTGCAATTCCCCCAGGGATTTCTACCCATGAAGCACACTGTCAGAAATGCTGCACAGATTTCTGCAGAATATTAATGTTTTCATGGCAATATCCTCCAGGCAGGAGTAAAATGACTTGCAGAAGTCTCGGTATATCATGTCAGCACAGTCGCTACTTATCAACCCAATTTGTCAGCTCATCAAAAAAAAAATGATATCAGGTTTGTTTGACGAGAGCAATTTTCCATGTGGATTGGCATTAATTATCCTTTAATTCCTCCCTGATTGCCACCCGTATCGTTATTGTAGCAGGGATCGGTGTCAAGCTGGAGGCAGAGCAGTGGCTGCCACTGGGGTGGAGGCGTGGCAGGGATGCTCTGTCGTCACTCACTTGTGCCTCGGGGGTTAAGAACCTCACCCTCGCTCTGGAGGTGACAAAGTGACTGATGCATAGAAAGTGTCACATCCCTCCCTACACAGCCCAGGTCCTGGGCGGGGCAGTTGCTAAGAGACAAGACCAGGATGAAGAGAGTCAAGGAGGATGGGGGACAGGAAGATCCTGTCCTAAGGAGCAGGCTCAAGGCCACAATGGGGAATTGAGCTACCCGGGTGAAGAGCCATATCTGTGCAACCACCCCTTTCAGAGATGGGGACCTGCCTGCCCCACGAGTCCCCTTCCTTAGGCAAGAGGCAGCCCTGGCTATAGGCACAGGCTGGAGCAGCCCCAGGAGAAGCCAGTATTTGCTTTCTCTCAGTTAACCCTCAGACTGAGGAATGCAGGGTCACCACCTGTGTGGCTCCCTGGGGAGGCAGCTGTGTGTGGAGGGATGCAGGGATGTCCCCTTTTGGCTGTGATGTTTATTTTCTCAATATTTGTGGAAGGAAACAAGAGCCGGGTGGGGGAATGTGGGGCCAAGGATGGGCTGGGAGGGCTGGCTAAAGGAGTGTTGGTTGAGGGTCAGCAGGTGATAGAGGTCATCCAACACTTCCCAACCGCCCTATGTGTCCCTGTGACACTCAGCCAGGACCTTCCTCTGCCACCTTCCTCATGGATGGGGAGTGTGACTGTGGGTCTCCCTCCTGAGCCTCACCTCATTCCCTGGCTCAGCCATCTGTTTGGATGCAGCTGGACTAACCAGAGCAACCCACTGCCTTCACAAAAAGCTGTTTCAGGGTGAGTGAGTTCGTTCCCACCAGGACCAGGGCTTTGGCAGCTTTCACAGAAAAGGTTCCGTGTGATGCTCACTTCCATTAAACCTGGCCTCCCCTTAGCCCTGTTCCTCCTAAAATACTAAAATCTCCCACAAAATGATATGCTGACTTACAGCACAGGTGATATTCCCAGCAGACGACTGTCTCACAGCTTATGTCCTCCTCCCACTCTCAGCCATTAATAAAACTCAAAAGCAACGACCTTGAGGTCCCCACTAGTGACACCAATCCCCAGCAGCTCTTCACTCCCACACTCTGCATCTCATTTGGGACTGATAAGCTTCCAGTCAAGGCTCTGCCACCAGACAGGCTGCAAACACACAGACCTGGCATTATGTAGCAGGTCTGGAGGAGAAATCTGGCCATTGGTGGGAGGCACAGCCCTTGGAGAGACAGGCAGGGCTGTCACCACATCTCTAACCCCTACAGATCTGGGAAATGCAACTGGCAGGGCCACACACGCAATTTAGTTCCTGTCTCTGTGACTCAGTTTTCCATCTGTAAATAGGAAAAAATACGCTGACATCTGCAGTGGTGCGGATGTTGGACTGAGCAAGCGCCCCAAGCTACTCTAGAGACCGTGGGGGAGGGCAATAAAGACTAAATATTATCATTCCTCATTGCAACCAAGACTGCAGAGCAGCAACTGCTGTGCCAGTGGTGCTGCCCCAGTGGGCTGTATTTGCAATGTCAGCTAATGATCGAACTGAGGCACCTCTGAAAGCTGGACTCACACACGAAGTGGTTGTCCCCAGCCCCACACCCCCAGAGCCTGCAGCAGGGAGAGTGGAGCCTTGGTCAGCCAGGGAAGGTGCTTCTTGTGGTGCATCTGCCTTTCACCCTGAGCATGGCTGGGCAGTCACAGCACCCGGGGAGCCTTAGGGCACCTCAGTCCCACGGGCACACACTTGGAGCAGCCACCCTGCCACAGCAGAACCAGGCAGCCGTCCACTGTAGCATCCCAGCTCCAAGCCCCAAGCTCCCTACCAGCTGCCCCTGGCTGGGGTTGTGGTTGTGGGGGTGTTTCCCAGTCCAGGATGCCCATCTGGAACCCATTAGGCACCTTTAATCCCCCTCATCCATTCTGGTGCTGTCTGAGCTCCCCCCCACCAACACACACAAACGCTGCCTTTCAAGCAGTTAATTTAAACAAATTCTGCCCAGCCGCCACATCGAGAAGCGATGAAAAAGCCAAACGAAGCAGCTCAAAGCCAAGGGGAGAATGAAAAAAAAAAAAAAAAGAAAGAAAGAAAAGAAAAGAAAACCACTCGGCTCGGCAGGGCTGATACCAGAAAGACCAGCTGCATCCTCCCATCCCAGCCAGCCCCAGTCCTTCCCTCTTGCAGGCAATCAGATACCATGCGGGCTGTGTAATTGGATGGCAAAGGATAGAGAGAGACATCTTAAAGCTTGGGTCTAATCTCATTAGCACCCGGCTGCGGGGATGCTGTGAAATCGTAGGATGCAGGAATGAGCAACATGCTGAGCCCGTGGGGAGGAGAACAAGTGAGCTGGAGCGGGACGACAACACCAAGAGGTGGAAATGCCTCCGGTCAGACAGCAAGAGCTGGAAACACCACGGAGTGCTGGGAATGCAGCCAGTCCCCTTGCTTGCTCCTCACTCACTTGCTCCTGTTTACCCCACAAGCACAGATCCCCACTCCTGCTACATGTGCCTGACTTCATCCCTATGATGAGTAATTAATAGCACCAGCATTAATTGCCAGGCAGTAATAGCCTGGCTGTGCAATGAAGAGGAGCTGTAATCGAGTATCCCCGGGGTTGAATACCTACCCTCCAACCCACATCCATTTTGCATCTCCACCATTCTTGCCTCGGACCAGCACATACCCAGGAAAACACACAGCTGCCTGTGTTGCTGTGTATGTGCTGGTCCATAGCAAGAAGAATCACCAGACCCCAGACAAACATCCCAAAAGGGTGCCATAATGAGGTCAACTCCAACCCTTATCTCCAGGCCCCCCGTTGCCACTGCAAGTCTGTGTCACATAGTGATTGGCCAAAGGCGTCCCTTGGGAAAAAGCATCCTAGATGGGGTAAAGTGGAGGGGATAAAGCACCCACCCATCTGTGGGTGCTCTTAGATAGACAAAAGTCCCTTTGAGTGTCATACCAGGGATGGGAAGGTGTGGGGTGACACAGGGTCAAAATTCCCAGGTCCCTTTCCCAGTTCTGCCATGGGAGGGTCTGGGGGTGGAGAACTTCCCAGCTCTGGGATGGGAGACACTTTTTGAAAGCTATTCCTCTGCTTTCCACAGTTAATGCTCTGTCCGTGCAACATAGCTAACACTTCTCACTCCTTTGTAGAATCCCAAAATTACCATTTCCCAAACACTCAAGAGGACGGTCAAGCTCTTTCCAGCTGCACCTCCCAGGGAAACTTCTCTCCTCCAGCCCCAGGGCCTGCAAAAAGTCTGTGCCACTTTATTTCTCTTCAAGCAGCTCTGCCTGAAATGCCATCCCCCACTGGAGGGGCAGTGAGGACCAGACATGGAGAAGCAGGGGTGAGGAAACCATTCTAAACCATTTTAAACTATTCCAAACCATTTTAAACCATTCCTGCCATTTCTTGCCTGCCAGTTTAGAGAAAATAAGACAGCAGGATGTCTTCAGTTACCAACAGCTCCCTTGGGAGCAGTAAAAATTAATCCAGCTTTTCCTATCCTGAAGGGAAATACAGACACAAATGAGGACGAAAGCCTCCGTGGGCAAAGGGGGGTGCAACAACCATGGAGGGGCTGGGGAAGGCAGCTGGTGAGACCCCCTAATCCATACTCTGCTTAGCTCTGGCAGGGCAGAGGGAGTCCCAACCACAGACGTCTGGATCCTGCTGGTTAAGTGAGGATAAGCCTGAGATGATAATTAATTTAACACAGATGAGAATCTGGAAAATGAATCCCCACCTCCCCAAAACCACCCCCAACACGCTGCCAGCAGGGTTCCCCTGCATGTGGATGTCAATCGGCACACACAGGGAAATGGGCTGACCAGAGCAGGACACCCTCAGCCCATCCCTGCAGGCAGGGCACAGCTCCTCCTTGGCAATGCCTTGGAGCCCTGCTGCACTGGAAACCCCCCAGGTGTCTGAAGGGGCACCTTCCTCACTTACACTCACCTGTTTGGCCCTTAGGGTACTTCAGCATGGGGAACTTCACCCACCTACAGCACTGGATAAAGAAGCCCAGTGCTCCAGGCAGCCTGCTTGGGCAAGGAGCTGGAGCCCACCAAGCCCAGCTGCTGGTGCCAGGGTTGCAGGCTGTTTGGTCCAGCACCAATGCCAGAAGTACCAAAGGTCCCTTGGGAGCAGAAGAGAAAGAACACAGCACAGGCACCCTGTTGGAAGCAGTGCTGGAAACTGCTGACAGCTTGTTTTCATGGCAATCCCAGCCCGAGAGATGAGGAGCTCCAGCACCCACCGACAGGGGGGTCAACCAGCAAACGCAGGTTAATTACCTGGCTCTGCACATTCACACGTCTGTGGGATACACGTGCAGCGGTACCAAGTTATAACTGAGCCTCAAATCACTGCATAAGACTTTTTTCTTCCACATTCTGGAACTCAAATTACCAGAGGCTAATTCTGCTCACCATTCTTTAATATTACTTTGAACCCTTCTACTATTTGAGCTGTGAAAACAGGAGGAAGGAAATGCCTTTATTCTGTGCTCAAAATGTATGGACAAAGGGATCAGCTCCTCCAAGTGCTCTTTTAACTCTTTCAGGGGACCAAAGGTGGCCAAAGGCTGAATGTGGGACAATGCAGGCAATGAGCTGTGAGGCAGGGAGGGAATAAATAATTCCTGTGTTTTAATAGCTGTGTAATTAGCACTGCTGCTGAGCTTTACGAAGACTTGGCTTTTTCATTGCTTTTTCCCATGGGCTGCAAATGCCCATTTGCCAGTGCACCGCTGGGAAGGTGGACAGGGATGCGCTGCATGATGCCATATGGAGGGGTGGGCTTTACTGAAAGGGGCAGGGGGCTGGAAGCTGCACCTCACCACAGACCCAGCCCCCTTTGCTTTAATAACACACAGAAGCCAAATCCAAGCCTGCGCCCAAAGCAAGATTGAGGGTGAGCCCAGCAGAACCAGTGGCTCAAGGAGAGAGCCCCGGGAGTGGGGCTTGACCCTGTGCATTGCCAGGGAAACCCTGGAAGCGTCTCAACAGCCAGAAAACTGGAGCCAGCCGTGAGTCAGGAGCACAACGGGGTGCATGGAGGGAATGGGGCAGATTATCTCCAGGCAGCCGTCTGGCAATGCCCACTCCTGGCAGCCCTGGCTCTGTGGCAGGATAATGGCACAGAACAGAGTCAGGGCATCCCTGTGCAGGAGTTGTACCACCACCCCGGTGGGAGGGGCCCCAGGCTGGTGGGAAGCAAAGGGGGAGGTTGCTCATCTGCAGGATGGGGCATGGTTGCTACCCTCACCTCAGCTCTCCTGTGCCTCCAGAGACTGCAGGTCAGCTCCTGAAATGCTTATGGAAGTGCTTAAATATAAACAGATCTTAAAAATGTGTTTAATATGTGAGGCTTTGATGTTGTCTGCATTCAGGACCCCCAGGGAGCCTTATTGCCACCCCCCCCCCCAAAAAAGCTGAGATCTGTGGCACATTACTGATGGAGGAAGAAGGGGAGCAGCAGGCCCTTAGCAGCTCCCTGCACAAGGGTGCTCCTTCCCAGCAGAGTCACCCAGCACAATACCCCATATATATCTGTAAGGATGCTGTCCCCATGGGCCAGCAGCACAAGGATATGCCAGCCTGCCTCAGCTTGGCCCTTGAGTAGCCCCCTGAGCCCCATCAAGGCTGGGGGTGCCAGGAGCAGCCCCTCAGCACCTGGCAGCCTGCCGGGGAGGGGGCTGGCCGCCCGCCCGCCTGGCAGCATCCTTCCCTAGGTAACTCCCCACCTATTAGTGGCACATTTGTTTCCCTGCGTTTCCTTAGAGCTGTCACGAGCCACACTGACTCTTTGTTCCCGGGGGCTGCAGAGAGGCCTCCCTTCCCCTTCCCCCTCCCCCTGGCTGCTGTGGGGGGGTGTCTTGCAGCACACAGACCCCACAGCTCCGCTCTCCCCCCAGCTACAGGGGTAAACACGCTGCCCCTCCTCATTGGTATTCGGGGGGACACATCCCAGCCTGGCCCCCCCAGCCCTGCTCTGTCCCCAACAGAAGGAGCTTTGTCGGGGAGCGCGATGGGGTGCGGCACCCGGAGTCCAAAACGTGGGCATGGTGACAGTGGGGACACTTGGCCCTCACCCGGCAAGGGGAGGGGGATGCTGCTAGAGGGGGAACTGGGACAAAATGAGGGATGCTGGGGAAGGGGAAGCAGGGAAGTTTGCTCCAGGAAAGCTGCCCTCTGCTCTGACCTTGGCACTTTGCTCTTGGATCGCAGAGCTCTGCGCAGAACGTCAGCACATACACATCTGTGCAAAGAGCAAAGGGCCATGTGCCCGGTGAGCCAAAGCAACCCTGCTCCAGCATGGGAAGATGAAAACACAATGCTGTGCCCACAGGCCCCTTCCCATGCAGTGCCTGCAGGCTTCTGGGCACTTGCCGAGCTCCAGAACCATCACAAAACCTTGCTGGAGGGAGTGAACCTCAACCAAAGCCCCAGCAGGAGCGACCGTGGGAGGTGGGGCCTGGTGTCTGGCACAGAAGACCCAGGGCACAACCAGAGCCAGCCCACCACAGTGACAGCATTGCCAGGGAGCCAACAGGTGGGCAGGCAGCAAAAATTCCCCACTAAATTGAAAACGGGGTTCAGGCAAGTCCCCCCCCACTGGGAGGGAGCAAAGCTTTGGCACATGCATTCCTCAGACAGCGTTCCTACCTGGCACCCACACCCCCCACCTGGCACCGGCATGACTACCCACTGTGGGGGCACAGGTCTTTTTATCCAGCTGTCACCAAACACACGTTTTTTTTCTGCATCTGTGCCTTCCCCGTCCGGGGTTTTCCTGGTGCAGCCCGAAGAGGAACGGTCACTAGTACAGTCTCACAAGCAACACCTCCCACGCACAGCCAGCCCCATCCGAGCGGGGCCTGTTTTGTTATTCCTTTCTCTGACAGCTCCTTTTTCACTTGTCACCCTGTTTTGCTACTACTCAGCTCACAGCTTCCTCCGGCGTGGTTGTGATCCTCTCCTTCTTGAAGGATGTCATTTGCATTTTCTCAAGTTATTTAGCAGCCCTCCATTTTTCTCTGCCTGCTTTTCTAAAGGCAGTTAGGGCTAGGTTTAGCCAAACGCAGGGGTGGTGCAAGGAACCTGCCCCACAGCTCACCATATCATCTCTCCTAGACAGGCAGCACACCCAGCTGTGGTGCTCTCTGCCACTCAGCTCAAAACTCCATCATCACTCAGATCTTTAAATATCCCTGGGTCCAGGGTGGGTTTGGACCCGCCCCTGGTCCTTCTGTCAGCTCCCAGACAGAGGCAGTTGTGGAGCATCGCTATTGCTCTGCAGGCTCTGGCTGCAGGAGAAGAGCCTCATAGGAGCATGACAATCCCCCCAGCTCCTACAACATTTCACATGTCCCCAGCTCAGAAAGTCACCAGCCCTGATTGAGATGTTAATGCTGTTTCCAGGGAGCCCCTGCCCTTACAGACTGAGAGCAGCACGGCAGCCCTTCCCCCTGGGCTTGGCTGCCAGCTAAGATGTGGCACCATCTCCTTCACCATTTTTGTTGGCATGGGTCCGACAGAAACTGACAGTCTGCGGCCCATGTCCTAAATCTCACTCCTTCTGGAAATAAGACTTTTTTCCCCCTACTCTCTGCTCACCCTCTCTCAGCTCCCACTCTGCCTGAGCAAGGAGCAGCTACTGCAGCTTTTGTTGTGGGAAACCACTGGGTAGCCACTCCCAGGGGGATACATCCATCCAGGATTGTGACTCCCCTGTGCAGGAGCAACTCTCCAGAGCTCCTCACAGCCAAGCACCCACTGCCCAACCACTGCTCCTCTCCTCCCTCGCATCAGCTTGGCTTCCCTTGGAGAAAACTATATATTTATAGCCATCCTGGCTGCCTTTAGCACATTTCAACAGCCCACGTCTTTGCCTCCCTGATGATGCGCCCGCAGCATTTCTGTCCTCACCCTGCTGCTACAGCCATTCCAGACCCCTTTCTCCTCCTTGCATCCCCCATCCAGAAGCCCCAAAGGGGCTTAGAAACAGCTTCAGGAAGATGTTTTAAGGGGAGGTGAGCAGAGAAGGGAGAGAGTGCTACAAAACTCCTTTCTCATCCTTCCCCCATTCTTCCCAAGGAAGCAGAAACTGCTTGCTTTTTCTATTGGGAGCTGTTGGGAAACCCAAAAAAACCCCAACTCCTGCCAGCTTGGGAGAGGTGGTGAAGGAAGGTCTACCAGCATCCCCTTGGCTCCTGGTGTCCCTCAGGGCTGTAGTGGAGCAGGACTGCTGAGCCAAGGTGTGTACGGCTACGGCGCACTGGGGACCAACACTGGGCACTGCAATAGAAGACGTCACCTTCTTGCCTGGGTAATCCTCAATGGCAGGAAAGATCCATCTTTTCATCAGCTCTCCACTTCGCAGGAGATGTGCTCTTCCCCAGTGAGCTGCTGGGGGACCCTGGCTTTCCAGCCCCCCGAGCCCGCAAAGCTTTGTTCTTCCGTCCAGTGCTGACAGTTTAATTAAACCCAGTTTGAGGATGGGTCACAGAGGTCAGGCGCTCTCCAGTGAAATCTCAGATCAGCATCACTTCCAGCCACCAGGACTGCTTAATGAGTTACCCGCTCATTGCGGGGGACATAAATAAAGGAGATCATGCAGGCAGCCCTCCTGGCCCCACTGTCACGGAGCCCCCCACACACTATCTCAGACCAAAATGGGCTCTGGCCAGGCATCAGCTCAATATTCCCAAATTCCAAGGGGAAAACATTCCTCTCCAGGCGTCTCACCTCCCCCATGGCCTTATTTGAGGTTTGCTTTCCGCTGGCCCTTTCCTGCCATTTCCCAGTTTATTTAAGCCCCGACGGATCAGGTTTAACTCCAACCCTTTCCATTATCCCGATGCACAAATGCTCTTTACAGCCAAGTTCCGTGTAACTAATTGTAGCTTGAGCTGGGCTGGGAGACCACAAAGTACCATCAACGTGGATTAGGCTCTGACACTCAGGAGGTGGACAAACAGCTCTCCATCCTGACCTGAACCTGAGGGACTCCTCTTGTGCTCCTGAAAAATTTCCTCAGGTTCAGTGGGAAAGTTACAGTGGGTAACTGCTCTATGGGTATCACATACCCCTAATTCAACTGACTTGCCTTCATCTTCTGTGTTACTGATGTGCTGAAAAAGATGCATCAAGACTATGTCTAGATGAGGCTAGAGCATCCAGGCCAGCACCCAAGGGCCTATCTATGCAACCCCCACCAGTTCCTGCATCCACCCCTGGCTTTCTGCTTCAGCTGCCACCTGACAGCCTCATTTCTCAACTAAACAGATCTCAGCCTGACTCATTCAGTTAGTTTTTGCTAATTCAAGACCTCCCAGTACAATGGTGTGAGGACATGAGGATCTAACAGGGACTCCAGAACTCAAGAAGCATGCCCTGGGTGGCTGCAGTGGACAGATTAAGGCGAAGCCTGTTTGCTGGAAGTGGTCTGGAGATCAGGATTTGCAAGAAAATCGTGCTGGTAAGAGCCTTCTCTTCCTAGACCAGCACAGGTCCCAGCCTGTTTCTGGGCAGGGAGGGGGTCCTGAGCAGTGGGGCCACCCCAGATCCATTTCAGCAGTTAAACAAGTGCAAAGCCCAGTGGGGAGGCTCCAATTTCGTTCAAGGAGAGCTGATTTCAATTTAGCTTAAGCCTGTTTCCCACTGACTCATATCGCTGTAGCCTGACCCAGGTTTGCAGCAATTTAAGAGTGTCCTTATGACCTCCCGCACTGGCTGGACTAGCACTGGTCCAGATCACTCCTCCTGCTAAGCCAGCATGTGTGTCTAGACAAGCCACCCAGGGCACCCCCTGCCCCACAGTCCCCCCAAAACGCCCTGGAGCACCTCAGCAACAGTCAGCTTCAAAGAGAGGGAACAGCAGGTCCTCTGGCACAAAGGGCTCTGTTGCACAAATGCAGAACATAAGGATCTGCCAGGACCTCCTGATGTGCTCTCTGGGCAGACCCCAGCGCTGCACCCCTACCCTCACTAATGTGTGTGGGGTAACATGCTGCAGAGGAGGCCGGCAGGTGGGTCAGCGTGTCCCCTGTCCCCAGTCGCACAGCTCATCACAGGGACCCTCTGCTCCAAGCGTACATCAAAGCTCCTCAAGACATGGCACCAACTATAGTTGAGGAGCTGCAAAATCAGAGCCCATGCACACAGCCCCAGACTGAACGAGAAAAGCTCCAGGTGCTGGTATCCAGGCACTTTGCCATGGCAGAAGTGGCCAGAAAACAACTTCAAGACAGGGTGGGAGGGAATAGGTTTGAAATAACCACCACACTGTAGAAGTAGGAAAACAACAGGAAGAGGCTGAAATGCACCTGAACATGAGGTGGCTGCAAGGAGAATCTTGCATAACCCTCTTAAACTCATGGTGGTGTGTACAGCCCCGTGCAGACCATGGCATAGTCCTGGCTCCACACAAGCCTGGGGGCTATGGACAGGCACATTCTATGTGCAGGAGACACATATGCTGCTCTTCTGCATCTCCACAATGAATTGTTAGGGTTTGCTTGTTGAAAGAGCCTGGTATTAAAATCTAGAGAAGATTAAAAAGGAAACATTTGTACAATAATTCTCCTGCCCGTGTTTCTGTTATGCAATGGGCGGCTAGAGGAGGATGGGCCCTTGCTGGCGCCACGATATGGCACAGCTGAGCTCAACAAATGCCATTTGATAATTAATTGAACGCCTGTGCTATCAGCTGCCATTACCTAGGCCCATCTTTGGCGCATGTCCACCACTTCACACATCCCATGCTGGCAACCCACACGGCGTTTTAACCCTTCATTACATGCCTCAGGCTGGACTCTGGGACTGACTCCCTGGCACTGCTGGAAGAAAACGGCTCAGCCACAGCCTGTCTGCACACAGCAGGGCTGCCTGGCCCCAACTTGGCCATGCCTGTCCTGGGAGAGTCTCAGCCCATTTAGTTACTTCATCCATTCCTGCCCGGCCCCAGCAGGGACCTGGCATCCTCTTGTCACAGCTGATAAATGGAGATACAAGATGCAGGAAGCAGAAAGCTTGTGTCCCAGCTACTACCACCCCAATGCAGAGGGTATAAGCTCCCTCTCTGAGTGATGGAGAGAACTCAGCCCCAGTCTGGCACACACCCTCTCCTCCTCACAGCACCCTTCCCAATGTATCTGGTGCCTGACACAACTGAGAGCCTGCAAACACTTTGCTTGAACAATGCTGGCACTGCTGAAAGTACCATTGCCTGAGCAAAACAGCCCCGGGCAAGGGAAAGCCAATATGGAAAAGAGAATATTTATCAAAACCCCAGCCGCCCTCCCCAGGCAGCCTGCTGCTGCAGAAAGGGAGTAGAAGCAGAGAGATCTGTGGAGCTGGGGTTTGCACAGCAAGAGACAATCCCTGGAGTTGTTTCTGCAGGTGCAGAGGGACAGGCAGGGATGGGGACAGGCAGAGCAATGCAGGGAGGGGGCAGTGGGTATGAAGGGCTGGATCTGCCCTGGGCAGGGCTTCCCCCTCCTTCTCCAGACACCTACAGAAAGGCAGCTCTTGAGCAGGGCTGTGGGGCTCTTCATGCCCTGTGGAGGTCTCTGGGCAGGATGTGACACCCTTAGGGACACCCTCTTTCACCCTCCTTTCATGACAACCTGGGCTAGTGTGTAAGGGAACCCTGATCCAAAGCCTGTGGTCCACACCCAGTGGGGAGGCTGAGGGGCTCACAGCACCTCTGCACCTGACACTGTGCAGGCACAACTCAACTCTGCGATGCCAGACCCAGCCCAGACTGCCAGCACCTCATCCCACATCCCCAAGTGTTACAAGGACATCTTTAACACTGCCGGTCTCAGGACTTCTGCGAGTCACAGCCTATTTCCCACCTTGCTGCATGCTTGGGTCACACAAACTGGGTGCATTCCCCTGCCACGTGCCGAGCCTTCATTGGGACAACACACCAGTAACCACCAGCACAACGCCCCCAGGAGCAGCACCCTCCCAAGACATCAGTGCCCCTCCAAACCCCATGGCAGAACCCCAGGTGAGCCCACACCATGCTGGGTAGGGGAGCCCTGCGGGCACAGAGAGTACTTACAGCCGTGACAGCGCCTGGTTGTTCTGGAAGAGAAGCTCAGGCAGGGTGTGCAGCTGGTTGCGGTTCAGCCGTCTGCAGGGGAAGGAGAGAGGGTCAGGGTTTGGGGGACAAAACAGTAACCCCACCTGCAACACAGCTGGATGCATCAGGCACAGCTGGGTGCTTTGGCTCACTCAGAGAGACCAACAGAGCAGAGCATCCCACCCGGCAAGGACACCCCCATCCTGCTCATCACAGTCCCAGGCAGGGACAACCAAGGGGCACTAATAGACCTCACAATGTTGTAATTACACGCAGAGAGGACTCCAAGCTGTTAACTGCTGACTGCTGCTTAACTGCACTCTTAACCTGCTGCTCGCTCAGCTCCTCACATTTGCTTGAGCAGCTTGGGATTTTTAAACTGCTGAGCTACTTTACCGAGTACTGGACCAGAACTTACAGCTGCCTCGCTAACACACAGGACATAGCTGATGCAGCAAAAGTCATTTGTGTTTAACCTGCTGCTCACCTCAAAAGCATCAGAAAATACTCTAAGATCTATAGAAACAGAAATAGGTTTGCTTCCCACACTGTAAAATATCACCGCCATGCAGAAGAGAAACTGTTTGAAGTCAGGCAGCACCAATACATCAAGGTTTACGGAAAAAAGGAAAGGATGCCCTCTGCAACTAAATCCAGCAGCCCCTCACCAACCCCCCTCCATGACCAGGCACTCACAGCCGCTCAAGCTCCTTCATGTCATCGAATGCCCCACGCTCCACCACGCTGATCTGGTTTTCCATCAGCTGCCTGCAGAGAGAAGGGGTCAGCTTTCTGGAAAAGTGTTCCCCCATTAGTTCTTTTGACCCAGGGCACCTCAGTCCCACTATCCCCTCAACACGACCCAGACTCCTCCCACCCTCTTCCAGCTGCAAGTCCACCACTCTCAGCCCAACACAATACCCTCCAGGCCTGCTGGCTGAAATCCAATGAAAGAGGTTGAGCAACTCTACCAGCCCTAGGAGGGGCCACAAACCAAGCACAACATCCAACAAGCTGGAGGCAGCTGGCCGCTCATCAGGAACTCACAGGACTCGCAGCTGCTTCAGCCCAGCAAAGTCATTCTTGTTGATTCGCGTTATGTTGTTGCCATTGAGCTCCCTGCAGAGAGAAGAAGAATAAATTAGCACAGAAGCACTCAGCAGGTGGCCAGGCACTGGGCCTTCCCAGTACCTCCCCAAAAACGGCAGGCAGGGCCCAAAGGACAGTAGTGACTGGTTCCATTCCTGCACCAGGAGCGGCCCCTGGCTCCAGAGAGGACCCTCATCCTCAGTGAGCAGCAGTGCTGGGTACACAGAAGCCTGGATGGCCATGGGTGTGTAAGCTGGAATCTTTCATGGCCCATGAGGCAACACGGGGCAGGGGCTGTCCGGCTCCTCTCTGTCCCCATGCCAGATGCCCCCCTGGGATGCACCTCACCCCGTTCTGCAAATACAGCAAACACCCGGTAGGGTCATCCCAAACACACAGAGTTGTTTAGAGTAGGCAGGGGTAACAAGAAACAAACAAAAGTCCCCAGAACAGCAGGATCCCTCCAAATACCCAGCTGCAAGACACTTACATGTGTAAGTGTCACTTGCATGATAAGGGCTCCTGCCATTATCCTTGCATCACAACCAGTTCAGTGCACAGCCATTTCACACCTTCTATCCAGAGAATAAGCCACTCTGAAGTTTCACCTGCCAAGAGACGCTTGCACAGGACAAGCTGCTTTGTGGCATCACTCTCTCATTCAGAAGCCATGGGTGAGCACAGGGACAGGCAATCTAGGCAGAAAGGAGATGCTGCCCTTCCTTGCTCATCCTGCTAGTGAAAATACAGGGTACCTACACCCACTCCACGGCCTCGGTCCTGCCCAGGCTCTGCTGAGCACCAGGACATGTGTCCCACTGCTGGACACACACGTGGCAGAGCCTCTGCTCCTAGCCTGCTGCCTACACCTTCCCCAGCTCTCCTCAGCCACGCTCTCCAACATGCTCCTGCTAGGATTATCCTGCTTTAAAATACACCAAGCCAGGAGCTGCAGAGATTTGCACCTCGCAGTCAGCTTTGCAGTGCCTTTCTGCATTACAGGATGTGATTACAGACTGTAGGAAAAGCAGGGCCAACAGCCCTGGGACTCAGAGTCTGCAGAGCTGGGGATTTCTGTGCAGCCCCCTATTGCAGGAGACAGTCTCCCCAACTGGCATCAGGAAACATTGGCAGTGTTTGCTTCTTGCCCACGAGGCCAACCTGCCCAAGGCATGTGCTGGGGATGGAGGATGCCTACGTGAACGCACGGCCCAGGGAGGGGCCCATGCTGGAGACACACTGCCTGCACTGAACACAAACACAGAAATCAAGAGAAAAACAAACTACAGGAGGGGAAGGCAGTCAAGTGAAGGATGAGCTACTGGAGCCAGAGAAGGAAAGAGGCAGGAGAGTGCCACCATGGAGCAGGTTGGGGTGCTTGGGCAGGACAGAGGGTCTATAACTTCCCGAGCCCTGACAGTGGGGCCAGGGAGCAGCAATGCCCCATGTCACACGACTGGCTGAATACACAGTCCATCATTCCCATCCAGAGCCAAAGCTTGCCTCCACCGCGCTCTGCAGCCATGCGAGGGGCCAAGGTCAGCGGCGGGCTGGCCCCGGGGCCGCCGAGCAGCGTGTAGGGCCACAGGGTACAGCCAGCGCAGCCGCGCACCCCGGGGTGCTGCCATTGTCCTGCTCAAACGGCTGATAATGGCTAATGAGTTCCAGCTCGCCATTATAGCCCCGTAATTACCGCGCTATTCAGCGCCGAGATTGCCCGGCTCCTGCCATTATCCAGCCGTGTGTGCCTGTGTTGGGAAGGAGGTTGGGAGAGCACCGTTACTAGGACACAGATGAATGCAAGCGGGAATGAATAGCGGTTCCTCAGCCCCAGTGATTAAACTGAAACCCACACTCGGGCTCTGCCGCCCCGCGACTCCCCCGGCTCCCAGTACGGCGAGAATGCAGAGCACAGCAGGCTGCCGGGGATGGGCCACCAAACCAGCAGGTCCTGAGCCTCTCAGTGGGAGCAAAAGCCATGGTCAGTCAGGCTGTAAGTCCCAGGCACGAAGCACTGGGGTGTGTCACACGTTTCAGGGACATTTGTCACCACAAAGGGTGTCGTTTTGCATGTCCAGTTGTGTGCCCACCTCCTGATGGACCACAGCCCTGGAGTCAGCTAAGGGCAGGAAGAAACCACAGCTTCAGGAGTGGTTTTCTTCAAATGTCCTAAGGGTTCCTTGGCAAAGAAGATTGCCTGGAAGGTCTCATGGAAGGTCCCCAGGACTCCACTGGAGGCAATGGCACCCATTCGAGCTCCTGGTGAGCAAGGGCTCCCAGCAGGACTCCCATGTCAGCTTCCTTTAAACATTCCTAACACTGCTCTGGCTACTAGGTGTAACTGGAAATTGAGACATCTCTGGTACTGCAGAAGATAGACCAGAGAGGCTTGATTTAGAACTGCCCAATCTGAAAGCCAGGATTTAGACCTCAGCCTGCAAAGCCCAAGGTGGTGCTGTCCTCAGTGCACCAGCATCCCAGAGCCTTAGCCAGAGACAGAGCATAGGCTAAGCAGCATGGAAACATGCAGAAACACCACAGAGCCATGGACTGCACATGGCCAGTCTCTCCATATGCCAAAACCAGGCTCTATCCTCTCTCCCAGGCATCTTCTGGGACAGTGCAGCCCAAAGACTGCAGCACCAGAAGGCACAGGCAGGATCGGCTACCCTGGGATGTGCTGCCGACTCAGCCCACCCCAGCCTCTGCTCCCTGCATGCTTGCTGAACATCCTCAGGGTACTTCAGCAGTGGGGCTGGTGGTAATCCTCAGCTGGGGCTGTGTCTCAGGGCCCCCTCAACAGTCCTGCTCCCTCAGGGACTGCCTCTGTGTGCTCCCTGACAACTGCTGCCAGTATCCCTCCGTGCCTTTGTTCAGGTAAATGATGGCCTTTGCAACCAAGATGGGAACGAACAGCAGGTAAAGCTTATTTGTAAGGATGCCGAGGCAACACTGCCATTTAACTTCATGACATTTTTTTCCCCTCTGAACCCCCTTCAGTTCCTCATGGAGATAAATTGCAGTCCGCAGTGCCCAGAAAGCTGGATCCCTGCTGCTCAGCTGCTCACCCACTGCCTCCATGTCCTTTCCTACTGAAGCAAAACACTCTGCCTTGCTCCACATAGCAGAGCTTCAATAGGGACTGATGTGTCTGGGGAACTGCCCAGCAGATTGGTTGTATTTCTGGACTGTGACTTGAAAGCAGAAACACAGGGTATGTTCTTTCCTCGCTAATTCAAAGGATTTAACACCAGAAAGCATCCTCAAGTTCATTCAGGCTGCCTCCTTCTGCCCCCTCAGCACCCCAAATCTCACACTCCCGCTGGAGAGGCAGCAAATTTTCATTTGCAACCCTCAAGTTTCAGAAACCGCCCTCCCATTTCTCCCTGGGAAGAGGAAAGTCATTAAAACAATCAGTCCCTCTGCTACATTGCTTGTGGATCATCCCACTCCCAGATGGGATGTCTGTGCTGCAGCAGTGTTCGTTAGACTGGATTTGCATAGTCTGGGTTTATATTTGGTTTCTAGCTTTGGATGGCTTATCCATTCCCAGGGGGTCCAATGTGTCTTTTCCCTTTGCAGAGTTTGGAGCTACACTAACCCAGTAACAACCTCAGAGAGCACAAATGCTGAGAGTTAATTTATTAAATACAGCCAACATGAATGATATTTCCCTGGGCACTGATTTATCAGGAGCGGGAAGGAGCAGACAGCGCAATCCCACCATCCCTACTCCGTTGCAAAGGATCAGCTATTCAGCACACATGTGACTCCTGTCCTTGTGGCTCAGCTCAGCTCTGCTCTCCTGCTGAGGCAGAAATCCTAACTGCTGTGCTCCCCCAAATCCTGCTTTTAGGAATGCAGAGGGAAAGTCTGTGGGATGAATTCCTGCCTTTGCACCCACCAGCGGTGAAGTGTGCCCCAGCCCCTCAGTGCCAGCACAGAGCAAGTGCCCACAGCTCTGGGCAGTGACTGCAGGGGCTGGTGGAGGTGGATCTGTGCTCCTGTGGTGCCTGCTGCAAGGGCCGCCCCTGCCCTGGTGCCCGGTGAGGCTGGTACTTGTATTGTCCACCAGATGTGTCCCTCCCTCGATGGTCTTCGCTGCTCTGCCCTTCCTGCCCTTGCCTCAGAGCACGGACCCCCAAGGGCATGGCTCCCCTCCAGCAGCTCCACAGCCCTCATCCCAGAGCCCTGACCCCAGCTGGAGCCGGCAGTGCCAGATAATAATCAGGGAAGCAGAGAAATGAAGGCTGGAAGGTCACGCACCCCACAGCAGTACCTCTGTCACCCTCCATCAATCCAGGCAGATGCACACACTGCTCCTTCCAAGGACAGGGACTGACACTACCCTGTGCCTTATTCCAGCATGTCAGTGCTCCTGCCTCAAGGATCATTCCCAAAACTCTGACCTGAACCCCTCGCACAGCAGATGAACCTCACCTCTGCCTGCCCAGGCCACCATGGTGCAGAGACCTGGCTGCTCCCTTGCCCGTGCAGGCCTCTTTTCCAGCCCACTCCCCCCAACAATCCTCCAGCCCCAAGGGCACAGCTCTCCCTCAGGGCCTCTCTGACTTGCAGGGGCAGGACCCCGCTCTGTTCTTGCTCCCATTCCACATCTGTGCTGTTGGTGATTCCCTCCCACCAAACACTTTCCTTTCTGTCCCCAGGCAACAACTTCCTTTCTGTCACCTCATTCCTCCTGTTCACCAAGCCTACTTTGAAATCTCAGCCCATTCTCCAGCCCTCCTGCATCTCTTCCAGCCTGGTGGCATCTGCAACTGTCATAAGCAGCTCATGTCCCATCACACAGACTGCTAATGGAAACATGGGTGAGGCTTAGACTCCAGACTGACCCCTGTGCTCAGCACTGGGGGCAGAGCAGCTGCAACCTTTCATCCTACACTTTTATTGCATTTTTCAAGTCTTCTCAAGGTTTCACCCAGCTGCTTGAATGTAACTGAGCCCCAGTACAGGCTCAGTGAGCTGCTCAAACAAGGAAAGATAGGGAAGAGCTGGACCCCTGCAGCACCACATTCACCAGCTCTCTGGGGCCCGTATGGGCATGGCTGGGTGCTAACTACCTCCCCTCCAAGGTACAGGGAGTTACAGGGTGCTGCTGCCCACTGCTCAGGGAGGGGATGCTGGTCACGCATGTCCTGGGCTGACACAGCTGCAAAAGGGGCTCAGCACCTTCTTCTCCTTTTCCACCTCATCCCTGTTCTGACCAGACTCCTCAAGAAGAGCAAAGGTGCTCAAGGGATACATGAAAGCCCCTTTAGGGGTGTCATTCACAGGGTGAATGCCTTGCCAGTACCACCCCTACAGCTGCCTGCAGGTGCCCAACACGCAGAGCCCCAGGGGCAGCTGTGTGCTCTCCTGTCCGGGCTCATCTCGGAATCACTGCCCTCAGCCAAAGGAGAACCCAGCCCCAAGAACAGCGTTGGTCCCCAGAGCACAGGAGGCTCTGTAAGCTTTCACCAGGTACTACAGCTTCACGACAGATCTTTAAGCATTACAAACAGCATCGATCATGCAAGTAAGAGTGGGGACCCGGAATGCTTTCTGTTCTCCTAACTTCTCTCTGGGGTTTTCATGCCACAGCCATTAGCTGCCTGCAGTCAGGGAATGCTTTACGCTGGCGCAGCATTGTGGTGTATCACCTTCAGGTTAAAAATAAATAAATAACCTCCCTGAGCCCCCGTGGGAGCAAGAAAAGGCAGCAGGTCATTTCTGTTTCACAAATGTGGAAACTGAGACTCAGCCAAGAGAACAGATTTTCCTGGATACCCACAAAATTTGCCTTTTTATGCTGTGCTGAGTAGCCTGGTGAGGAGCTGCTCTGTAGCTTCTCTGCTTCCCAGGGCAGGGGAGGCTGCCCAGCCCTCAGGCTTTGTCCTGCCACTCATCAGATAGAGCTCCACTCTGCATCTTCCTCAGCAAAACCCCTTTGCCTCATCCGTCCTGGAGCTGCTCACAGCAGGGATGGGAGGACAAGTACACCTGAACTGCTCAGTTAGAGGTGCCTACTCAATGCCAGACCAGATGGGTCTCCTGGAGCATTCCATTTGGGATGCTGGGCTTCCTCCAACCAAGAAATACCCAGGGCCAGGAGTATGCATCTCTCTCATTCTTGGTGCCCAGGGCTGCTCCTTGGCTGCATCGCTTTAAAAATTAATCTTCCCTTTTTCTGATCTTCCTCCTCTAGCAGACTCTCTCCCCCATAGGACACTTGCCTCTGCTATTTTGAGCAGCAAGTGCATCCAAAATGCATGCCAGGGAAGTATACAGTCAGCACAGCCTCAGAGCCTGAACGTAGCAGGGAGGTCTGAGATGATTCCTGAGGGGACAGCCTTGGACCAACCCCACACCAACACCACACGGAGAGGTCCCCTCCATCCAACCTCATTTCCTTCTCACTTTCAGCAGTGCCACAACCCCATGGACCCGGCTGCAAACCATCCTTACTGCTCACTTTGCTAATTGCATCCTGGTGCTGTAGAGCAGGAAAACCTCTGCTCCCCTGACCACTCCTGCCACTGCTCTCCCTGGCTGTCCCTCGAGTGGGGACAGGGGCCAGCTGCCAGAGCTGGCCTTGGAGCTACTCACACTGGAAGCATGCCAGGGAGCAGTGATCTGGGTCTGATATCCCCTGGGATGAGGCCATTTGCTAACGCACAACTGTGTTTTTTACTGCTTTTCAGCAAAACACGCACAGAAACATCTCCTTGCCTCTCAGTGTTTATGAAAGGCTATTTCAGTGGCAATGAAGATCAAGAGGATGTGTCCGTGGCACTAAGTACCTCTGGAATGGGCAGGGAACCATGAAGGACTCAGAAGCAAGACAAAGACAGGCTCCCTTGGTTGCCTACATGCACGTCCTGCTCCACTAGTCTGCATCAGGCTGCCAGAGAGCAAATCAGAGCAAGGATACAGGAAAAGCCCCTCTTCTGTGGGAGGTCATGGGCTTGTACACCTTTCCCTGGACAGGACACCCTTTTCCTGCCCACACCACCCTAGTGGTACCCCAAATCCCTTCTGTTCCCCCAGGCTGCAGGTTCTACTGCCCTGTCGGGGTCCCTCGTGCATCCTTGGCATTTTAGAGCTGCCTCACTCTTCTGCCAGCCAGAGTTTTGAAAGGAAACAATGAAGTAGAGGAGAATGAAACTCAAAGCAAATGCACGTCCTGTAATGAGTCTGTTTCTGTAACTGGACTGTTTCTGTGTGTGCTACCCTGCACCAGCACCGCGGCCACCATGCCCAGCTCACCCTGGGGCTGCAGGCTCTGGGCACAGCAGCAACGGCGTTTGAAGGTGCACGTGAGAGACCCACAATTAAAGCTGGAAACAATTCCGCTCCTTGCTCCCACCTCAGCAGCAAGGAATTGCTGTTAGCACAATGCATCGCCCTGGAGGACCAAAGTGGCAGCACATTTAAGGCAAAAATATCTGTTTTAAAGGAAGCAATAAAACAGAGCTAGGGAAGGGTTTATAGGGAAGCAATTGCTGTGTGGGGTGAGAAGTGGTCACCAGAGGCCAATCTGCCTGGCTTTATTGCCTGTTACTGGTGACTTTTCCCAACCAGGGGACAATAGATCCTCCACTATCAGCCTCGACTTCAGTCAATACAAACACGACATAGTTTTTTAAACTAATATTTTTCCAGCATGCAATTCCATAGAGAGTGAGAACGCAGCGTTACCATGGCAATATATAGACAGCATCTGCCTTGGACGTAGCTGAAGGGAGAAATTGGAATAGAATTGCAAATTTCCTCTGTCCAGGAAGACTCCCAAGGAAGCCACTGCAGTGGGCTGGGCAGGCTACCTTCCCAAGCCTGCATCCTCCCAGTGCCCAGCACTGGCTCTCCTGAGAGCTCAAGGCTGCAGGGCCAGCCAAGCACTGCTCCGGCTGGACAAAGGTCCTGCATCCTGCTCCTGAGCTCTGCAGAGCCTGCACAGACCCTCTGCAATCAGACTGCTCAGGCACTTCAGGGAACTTGCCCGGGCACTTCAGGGAAGGGAGAGGCTGACTTCCTCAAGGTGCTTCCTAAGAATGAACATTCCCCAAAGCCCCTGAAAGGAGAAGCAGCCCAACAACCGGTGTGGAATGCAGGAGTGCTGCTGCGATACACCAGCCTGGCTGCTGCAAGACATTTTGATTAACTGGTGAGAGGTAGATGCAGGTGAATGGATTAAACATGCTCTGAACAAGAGCTTCAATTTTGGATTCCAGTGCTGGAATTTTGGCAGGGGATGGTTGGGCAGTATGCAAGTGTGCTTCAGGTGCAGCCACACTGGCATGGTGCTCCCACACCCAAAGGCTGTAGCTCAGCAGCACCCTTCCCTCCACCAATGCAGACAGAGGGAGGACAGGCTGGCTACAGACTGCACGGGGCCCATTTCAGCACAGGCAAACCCCAAACTTTGGTAGCAAGGCAAACAGAAGCCCCATGAAATGCTGAGGCCAGGCACCCTCTAAGGGAAAAGCCATAGCCAAGAGGGGTATAGTGATGAGGACCCCCAAACCCAGCTCTGCTGCCTCCCACATGGGGGGAGGGACACAGCACAGCCCACAGTGAGATGGGGGATGTTCAGCTCGTCGGAGAGGAGGCAAAAGGGGCAAGAGGGGCAATTCTCAGCTGTCAGCCAAAAACTTCAATAGCAGGAGAGAGTCCGACGCCATCACAGTCAATTTATCCCCTACAAGCAACAAGCTGGGCTGGAAGCCGCCATTTGACAGTAGCAAATTTGCACTGATCCTGCTGGCGTGGGGAGAGCAATCCACCTCCCCAACAGGGCAGTCTGCTCCTCAGAGACACTTTCAAAAGAAAAAAGAAAGGAAGAAAAGCAAGCAAATGGGGAACTGTGACCTTCTCCCACAACTCTTCTCTGGTAGTTGAGGCCAGACGGACTCCTGGAAGCAGATAACACTGAAGTGCTGAAAGATTATCACCCCATCCTGCCTACAAAGCCTTCAGGCCTCTGTTGTGCTTGCCAGAGGTGTAGGCAGGAGTACAAGCATCTGTGTAAAACGCCCAGAGACTTGGCTGCTTCCTGCCTTGCTCAGCCCTGATCCAGTCAGAGGGCGGGTGCATAACCCCCATTTGTGTTGGGTTGCAGACTCAAAGGCATTAGAGAGCAATGTGCTGTGCCCTGGCACACGGGAAGAGGGGTCCTGTGTCCCCCCGATGCAACCATCACTCATGGTCTATCCTAGACATGTCTGCAGCCCTTACTCTCTATCAACAGCATGGCACCCACCAGGGAGGTATCACAGCACAAACTGTGAAGCAAAAGACAAGACAATTCTTCCCCAGCCCACGATTCTCCAAAGTTGCAGTGGCTCTGCAAGGCAAGTAATTCCCTCTTCTTCAAAGAAAAAGGGTGTATTTCAGTAGTGACGGAGCTCAAACCTCGCCACAGGATGCTGCTGACTGAGTCCCCGCAACAGCAGTGCCAGCAGGCAGTGCTGTCCTGTCCAGGGGCTTGACCCATGCCACCGTGGGGCTCAGCCAGGTGGGAGGCTGGAGAAAGCCTGGAGCCTCCAAACACCACACTGGCATGCAACAGGTAAGAAACTCGACAGCAGGGACACCACTGCTCACTGGCACTGTGGGATGCATGGGGAGGTTGGCATCGCTCACACTGTGCATCTCAGGGCTTGGGAAAAGAGGCAGGCAGTGGAGGTCGACTGGTAAGAGGTCGATGACTTCCCACAGAGAACTGGCCCCTGGAGAGAGCAAGTCCTGAGCACAGACCCTGCTGCAGACTCACTTGTGGCTGCTAGTTGACCTTGCTCCATCAAACACTGAGAAGCTGGAGACTGCAAGGTTCCAGCCTGCTTACAGGGAATTGAAACTCACGAGCTGTTGCAGTAGGATTTCACTGCTAGGAGACAGACCTGCTCTGCACAGACACCCTCAAGCACCTGCAAGGGTGTGCAAAACAGCAGGAAGTAGTTATCCAGCAGACAACACCCACGAGAGAGCAAGCATGTCTAGCTCACTCCAGCCAGCTGCATTGAAATCCAGAAAACCCAATGCTGCTGAATGGCAACAGACATGGAAGACCAGGTCATTGGAGGCAGAACGGGCGACAGCAAGCAGGACCCGCCGCCGGAGGGGGAGAGATGCCCTGCCAGGGCAGGAGCGTGACACCTGCAAGGGCATCCTGCATTAGCTCACTCCAGCATTGCCTCATCTGAGCAGTGTTTAGCCCCTGCCCAGCAGGCAGAGGTGGGGACTCGATGCCAACACTCCCCCAGGACCCTGCACCCAGGTGCATGGAAAGTTGATGCCAAGGACCCCATTAAGTTCCCTGAGAGGCAGAAAGGCTAGTGCAGGCTATGCATAAACCTTTCCCCTGCCCTGGGCACAGAGGAAAGGGGGATCCTGTCTCGGACCTCATAAACTGCATCTATGGGATGGCAACTCACAGCAGCCTGGTTGCCGTGCTGGGTAATAATCATTTGTATGAGGATAATTATGGTGGAAGAAAAGAAAACTCCTCTAAAGTGGTATCCTGCAGAGCTCTTGACGCTGCACGCTGGGTGCAGCCCTGGCAGCTGCCAGGCTGTCTGCAGTCCCTGCATGCAGTCCTTGTCTGCAGGGTCTCTGCCCATCTGCAGGCAAAGGTCACAGTCACACTCCAGGAGCTGCAAACAGCACAGCACAGGGCCAGGAGCCCCGTGTGTGGCTGTTCTAGAAGATATCCTGCAGCTCTGCTGCCCAAGGAGGCAGCAGTTCAACACTTCCCTGCACTGCAAGGGGGATGTGGGAGCAGCCTGTCCCCAGGGCCAGACAGCCACTGTGCCACTACACTCTATTGCAGCAACTGGGATGGGGCACCTGCTGCTACTGAGTGGAGGGGACAGGCTGGGGACTGCCCTGCTCTCCTGCCGGGACTGGGTTCCTGCATGCCAGGAGCCTGCTGCCAGCACCAGGCTGGACACGTTCAGCTCATGCCGCTCTCCCTGGGTGGGCACCCCCTGCAGCCACAGAACCCCAGGCAGGGAGACCTGCCCAGCCAGGTGCAGCAGCAGAGGCACCCCTCCTGCTCAGGCGGGCTCAGCAGGTGACACATGAGCCACACAGCCGGCTGGACCGTGACTGTGAGAGAAAAGCCTTCCTCATGGGAGCCCAGCTAAGAGAGCCAGGGACACCTCCCAGCACCGCTGAGGACGTGGTAAGGGATGTGATGAGCAGTGAGGTGCCGGCACAGGGCCTCGAGAACATGGGTGAGCTGTCTGGCTCACGATGGGTGATCTGCAAGGCTGAAGGCTGGTCACACCGTGGGAGAGTCTCAAGGGGAGCTGGGGGCAGTGAGACCTGATCCTAGCACGATGTGCAGCACTACCAGGAGAGCTTCCTGGGGACAAAGGGGTGCCCAGCAGAGGTAGGGGCTTGGGGTGACAGGAGCCCTCAGAGAACCCCCTCTGGCTGTGTAGCCACCCTGTGACAAGTCACTGCAGGGGTGGCCACACACCTGCCGGGGGGTGTCATGGGGCTCACGGACCCACACACGCAGCCAATTCTGGGCTGACCCAGCGCAAATGA